>OZ018401.1:56820130-57184575 GCA_963969585.1 Drosophila helvetica | reverse complement strand
AGAACGAATGAGAAGCGCATGGTGATGTGCTGTGCTTGAATCTGTCTCCGAGCAGGTCTTTTATACAGATCTTGGGCCCCAGAAAACAGTGTAACTATTTGCTTCTCGACATTGTGTAAATATTTTTGTCTGCCCCGCTTTGTATCTGGAGAACGTGAAAGATGGTGGAAATACCCAGACAAAAATAAGTTAGCTGAGACTTGGAGAATGTCGACTTTGTGCTTATGGATCGTGCATTGCCGCTGATCTGCTAAGGGCGATGTAATCATTAATGGATATTGGTTTCCGGGAGGGATTTCGCTTAAAAGGCTTTACGTTTTGGAAATTTGGACAAAACACTCTGCGATGCGTCTCACATTGGTTCTACTTCTGGGGCTCCTCGGTTGTCTGCTTCTCGCCCAGCAGGGAAGCGGCGAAGGAACGGCCTCCACAACCGAACCGCCAACGGACAGCACCACAGAGGGGGAGTCGGAAAATGCGGCGAGCAGCACTGCTGGTCCCGCCACTGGTCCTCCCACTGGTGCATCGACTGCGAGCCCCTCCAACTCCGTCACGGATGCAGCAGAAAGCACAGAGACGTCGGACTCGAGCTCGGCCACAACGTCTGCGTCCACCAGCGCGGCTGCCAGGCGGCGCAGGATACAGGCGCGTCGTCGACGTGCGCGCTTGGCCCGCCAGCGCCAGCGCCGCAGGCGGCAGGCTCAGAGGCGCCGCCAGCAGCAGCGTAGGAGGCAGCAGCGCCGCAACCGTCGTGGATAAGCCTCACGGATGAGGGTGACAGGAGGAAAGTGAGGATATTTTTCAGACCAACGTACTTTCGGTCGAATCTGATTTGATTATTGAGTCGGAACAGAATTGGAATTAATTGAATTCCAATCGGGCTAAAAAGCGCAAATAAAGAACATTCCAAAATTGTATTTAACTTCTTTAGAATCCCTTCCATACCGACATTTAAGAACCACCCAAATATCCCAGAGATATCACTGCAGTTCTCGTATCCACAATTTTGAAGGTATGGGCTTCCCAAACGAGCTGCTTATAAATACTGAGTGTACCTAGTGATCCGATAATTATATTTATTACTTTTGGAACTAAGAAAAGCCTCTAGTACTCATAGTTTTAAATTTAATTGGGACTATTGAAATATCTAGCGTGGAACTAAAATCCCTCTCTATCCGAGTAATCATTCAGAATGAAGCTGATTTCCAGTCGACACTAAGCGTAGGGAATATTCTCAGATTCTCAGACGTTCCAGATGACCAATAAAAGCAAACACATGGAAGCCGAGAAGACGCATCTCTCAATTAAACAAATAACCTCCACGGGCGAACAAATGCTCGCTCATTCTTAAGCTCGCGCTATAAGGTCCTGTACAACTCTGTTCTGATACCTATGTGGACTTATGGCTCCGAGCTATGGGTCAACGGAAGCAGAGGCAATACCGACATCGACATTATCCAGCGAGCACAGTCCAGAATCCTGGGAATCTTCCTCGGGGACCACTGATCGGGATATCCGCAGAGACTTGAATATTAAACTCGCAAAAGTAAAGATACTAGAGGCAGCCAGAGACAGGTTTTCTAGTTGCAAGTGGAGATGCAATAGATTAAAATATCTAAAAAAAATTAGTACAATAGTTAGTAAATTCTAACAGACTAGCGATTTCTCCGGCTTAAGTCTGCAACAATAATCGCTAGCGCAACGCATTTGGATGACATGGATATGTCTTTCATAGGAGCAGAGACGTCAAAGACTTCTCGACAAAGCTGCGCATATTTCGTATTTTGGTGTCGATTGAAACGAGACAGCTTGGAGATCGCTAACCGCTCTCTTCCTCTTCCCCAAGGCATATTCTTTTCCACTATACCAACGGTTACAACTGCTCATTGTGATCTCCACCTTAGCTAACACTCAAAGCATGCTATTTGGCTATATAAAGAAACCAATGTCGATCGACAAGCTGTGCAAACATTGCCGAAATCCAATATTAAAACAGTGGGACTATGTATCTGTTGATTAAAACAATTACAAGAACTATCGCAGATGATTATTGCTATAAAAGCCCCAACGGATCGCCAGATCAGACACACATCACCATGCGCTTCTCATTCGTTCTCCTCCTCGCGGTCCTCGGCTGCTTCCTGCTGGCCCAGGCACAGGCACAGTCCACAGGCACAGCCTCCACCACCGTCGCAGGTACCACGAGCGCATCGGCCACCACCACTGTCGCGTCGTCCACTGCCACCACGACCGTCGCTCCCGCCACCGCAACCAGCACCGTTGCCTCCTCGACCTCGGACACGACCACAGCATCCTCATCCTCGGGATCGTCGGGCTCGAACTCGGCTGCGGCCAGGCGTCGCAGACGTCGTCGTCTGGCTCGTCAGCGCCAGCGCCGTGAGCGCCAGAGGCAGCGCCGGGCCCAGAGGCTCCGCAACCAGATCCAGTTCCAGCGCCGCCTGATCAACCAGCTCCAAGGTTAAGCGGGAACAGAACGCCCGGGAAATCATCCGCTGTTGAAACACCTATTTTTAAGCCCCACTGAAATATAATAACAAAATTGAATATACGAGTATTTCGAAAATGTATTCCGATGCAACCTTCTTTATATCCAATATCCAACTCTGGGACTCACTGATCTATGGGATTCGGTTGATTATTCACTTAAGATAGGGCAGAAATATACTGCACATAGAGCACGTTTGGACTGTTCGTTCCGTTCGGATGAATCGCATTGTATCGATGGTCCACGATCTCCAGATCGAGAACATCTACAGTAAGAGATGCATAATCACAGGTTCTACCGGGGAATAAATGATCTTCTTGCGTAGGGAGCAACCTTACGAATTCTAGACAATTTTCAATAATATTTAGGGCTCTAGCATGAAATATCGTACTTGATTATTTTCATATGAAGTGTCTTATCGGTCTGTTGCCATATCGATTGGCGCGATCCACGAAAATCTGTAAGTGAAGACCCACGAAAATCATCCATCCATCCATCCATCCATGTCGCATGAAGTAATTGCCTGCTTAGAGTCGCTCAGAATGGGTTCAGCCCAAACAGACCACTAATCCAACCTGCAACCCACTTGTAAGGCACAAACAGAACTACATATTTTATGTACCGAAACCAATGTCAATCGAGAAGCTGAGCAAACATTTCCGAATGTCAACCACGGTGTTTGCTGATTACCTTGGATAGAACTCTCCGAGTGGAGACGTACTTCTGTGCAAGATCTGGTATAAAAGCCACCACAGACTGCCACATGAGACACACATCACCATGCGCTTCTCATTCGTTCTCCTCCTCGCGGTCCTCGGCTGCTTCCTGCTGGCCCAGGCACAGGCACAGTCCACAGGCACAGCCTCCACCACCGTCGCAGGTACCACGAGCGCATCGGCCACCACCACTGTCGCGTCGTCCACTGCCACCACGACCGTCGCTCCCGCCACCGCAACCAGCACCGTTGCCTCCTCGACCTCGGACACGACCACAGCATCCTCATCCTCGGGATCGTCAGGCTCGAACTCGAACTCGGCGGCAGCGAGGCGCAGACGTGCCTTCATTCGTCGTCGTCGTCAGCTGAGGAGGCAGCGCCAGGAGCGCAGGAGGCGTCGCATGCTCCAGCTGGTCGAGAGGCAGCGTAGGCTGATCAACCAGCTCCTCGGCTAGGCGATGGCGTGGGGAGCCCTCGCCCAGCGATGGGGGAGGAAGTCAATAAATAAATAAAGTGTATTCCTTTAAAAACTTGTTTCCTTCAAGTCATGTCCGCTAGTGGGAATTGTGCTGCGGGGTCCCTGGGTTCTTTCCGGCGACATCGTCCTATAAGCCTCGCCGGCAGAGGCTCTTTGGGGCACTTTATCAGCGCTTAAACACATCTCCATCGCGGCGTGCCCCCACGCACATTTACATAGTTCGTATTCAATCAGTCGAGAGCCCAGATGTGGTGGGGGGTGGGGGGGTGTTCGCATATCCATCCTCTCAATCTGCAATCCTCAATCCTGAGCCGGCAGACAATTGGCCCTCTCCCAGGAGTTTATTATGCCCGGGATTGAGCGCTTAAAAATGCTTTCCTTGTAGCCAAGAGAGAGGCAGTGAGCCAGTGAGCCGCAGCCAGGAATCAAATCAAATAAAATATTCATTTTGATCTTTGAACTGTGCATAAATATGCAGCTGCCTCCTGTCTGCCGTGGGGGGAGAAAGGGGGGACCTTCCAGCACAGATACTTGTACGAGTATCTGCGATACGTATAAAAATTCTGTGTGCAGAAAATGTATAAAAGATGCGGTTTGGCGACGGCACTTCATCATCTTGCCCCTTCTTGCCCGCGTCCGCGTCCTCCCCCTGGTGCCCGCTCAAATCCAACAATAACAGAGAAAATGGAAAAAGGAAAATGATTTCGCATTTCCCCATTGTGTGGGGAATCGAAGAAAGAGTGGATATGAATAGCTGGAGTGGAGCAGGTTCCGCAGGGTGGGAGCGAGGTCTGGTCTCGTGGCATTGCAAATTGATTCAAGATTAGGGTTAAGGGATTTAGTCAGAGGCACATTTACCCCAGTATTCCATTGCAAATTGATGGCTTTGTGTCCGTTAATTGCTCAGCTCCACAGCCACACAGAGAGAGAGAGAGCACACATCGCTTCCTGCGAGTGGTGCCGTGCCCCATGGAATGATTTCAGATCAGATTTGCCTGCTTCAAAATTGCATTTCACGAAAACTTTGCCCGCAGACTGGGCAGCCGCTGAGAAGGAAAGGAATGCCGCCTCGAGCACCGAAAAGAAGATTGAGAACGGAGCAGAGATCCCTGATTGTTGTCATATTTCCCAGCAGACCCATACAATCTGCCCTCAATGCTGACTCTAAATAGGAAAAAAAAACGAGCATAATGTACAAACGAGTATCTTCCCATTCATCCTCTCACTTCCTAAAGTTTGCGTACTATTTTCAGCTTGATTGCTCCTTAAACTGATAAAGTACACAGTGTCCTGGTCCTGGTACACAGGTAAATACTGTTTAACTTTGAGGATAGCTTGGATAACTTGGATAACTGGAGAATAACTGCGTCCTCTTGGCAAGAACTGCATACATACCTATACCTGCTCGCGGAGACAGTTATTAATCCGTAATTGAAAATAAACAGCAGACATCAGGGAACAGCTTCACCTCGATGAGGTTAACTTTTGAAACTTGTTCCGGGCTTAAGCCCCGATGTTCCAGCAGATACCTGAGCAGCGCAGAGAGCAGCCAAGAGGCAGGGCCCCGCACCATTCCACCGCAACACGGAATTGGCCTTGTTTAGAGATTTAAATGAGATTGGAGCCGTGTTGAGTAAGCCTGGAAAACAGGAGATTTATTGTCCCAAAATGTCCTGGCCCTGTCTCTGTCCTCTGTCCCTGTCCTCTGTCTCTGGCCCATAATCAACTAATTCAATAAACCGACAGCAGCAGGAGCAGGAGTAGGAGGAGCAGCAGGAGCAGGAGGAAACGGCATTGTCTGGGAGCGGGATTCCGAATGGGCTGCCGAATAACATGAGGCTCTGTGATTTATACCCAGGGAGTGTGAAATACAACGAAATAAAACATTTCCTCTGCGGCTGAGGGGATATGTGAATGTCCTGAATGTCCTGTATCCTTGTAGCTACAACTTAATGCGCAACAACGAATGGCATGCAATGACCAAAAGAAAACTCCACTAACCAGCAATGGCATACAAAAAACAAAAAAAAAACAAATATATGTTTTGTTTAGTTTAGATTCCTCTTTTTTTTTTTGTTTTTTTGTTTTTTTGTTTTTTTTTTCGTTTGTCAAACTAGCAGCTCGAGGCTCTGAGATTGTTTAGCATGTCCTTTGCTATTCAAACAATTTGCATATCCTTTTAGTGCAGCGAGTGGACTTAAGAAATCAACAACAACAAGAACAACGGCAGCTGTAGGAATAGTAGGAGGGATAGCAACAGCTATAGTCCTGGGCACAGGGCATACCGACACGACAGTCAACCGAAGTCCAATGTCAGCTCGAGAATTCCAGAGCCCAGAGACCAAGGAGTGGACTGGAGTGGAGTGGAGTCTTGGATGAATATGTCAATTGTCTGGACACCCTTTTGGGGATTCTGATTGTTGGTGGAATTGATATACTTTCGGAGCAGAAGTCTCACTAATTTGGATAGGTTATATTTGTAGAAATATGAAGAGAAATGAAAGAGAGCAAACCTGTGGTGGAAACAGTTATGCTCCTGGTGGTACAAGGGTATACAAATCTTGGATAGAGTTATATTTAACACGTTCGAGGCGACCCGAGCCCCGAGCCGAGAGTCGAGAGAATGCGCAGCTTTAATGCCACAGGGATGGGGTGCACAGACGGAGGGATGTATTCAAGTGAATAGGTCCTCGTCCTGCAGCTCTACTATGGCCTCGTCTTCGTCCTCGTCCTCGACCAGTTGGCAGCCATAATATTTATGCGCAGACGTTGCTCAATAAGCTGCTCAAGGATTTATTAGCCAAATGGACAGATTTGACTGGCTGGATGGCTGGCTGGCTGGCTGGCTGGCTGGCTGGCTGGGATGCAAGTCGAGCTCTCCATTGCTGGCCTGTGGCATGTGGCATGTGGCATGCGGCATATGTGTGAGGCTGCCAAGTGGTCCATCCACCGGGAGAAATCTGTCTGTCGGATGGTGGTTTCTGCTACGACTTGTTGGGTATTCTTTTCTAACGGTGCAGGGACCTTAACGCCACATTAGAGAAAAATGTTCATTGCTGGGGGCACCCCCAAGTCGTAGCCAACTTATTGATGAATGTTTTCAAAATGTTTGCATTGAATGGCAATTTTTCAAGATTTACTGTTCTGTACTGCAATCGGAAGAACCCTTTTGGGGGCCTCTCTCCCGCCGTGGGTGTGGGCGGAGACCAGCTGGCCAACGACTTGGGGGACAATGAATTTCCTTACACTGGACTACCCGACTACCCGACTATCCGACTGTCGTGGCGGAGCTTTGTGTGCCTGTCTAATGGAGCTTAAATGGCCGTTGGCTTGACCCCTGAACTTTTTTCTTGGCTGTTGGAAAAGTTTTCCAAGTTCAACAAAGTGAAAACAAATGCATTGTGTGTGGATCGGGGCATTTTCGAGGGCTTAGCACAATGAAATTCACCTTTTTGCACCTTTTCTTTTTCTTTTTTTCCTCTCTTCTTTTTTTTTTTTTTTTTTTTTCGTGTGGTCCCCGTTGGGGTAATTGATAAAAGTTGTTTTTTTGCAGATTTGTCACGAGATTTGTGCTGCGTGTATTTCGATTCCCCTTTTCGAGGCCCATTATGTGCGGTAATTGAAATTGAAATTGTGATTGGCAATCAGTGGCAACTTGTTAGCATTCCGTTAGCATTGTTACTGTCGCTTTATTGCTTCCTCGGTAAATCCAAATCGCGCCCAAAGCCAGTCCCAGCCCCAGCCCCAGCCCCAGCCCCCTCAAAGTGGCATAAATCATACGCCGAGAGCCCCGAGAGCACAGCCACCTTCGATGGGCAGCTGACAAATAGCCAAAAGCGTTTTTTAAAATTCGCAAACTGTCACCGTCACCGCCGGATCACAATAAACACGACACACAATTCCCAAACATTTCATAGCGAATATATTGAATAATAATTCTCTGATATTTGGACCTTTTGTGGGCCTTTTGTTTTCATCAGATTTTCATCAGGGGCCCTGGCTCTGGCTCTGGCCGCGGTGCCGCTCCATTTTAATTCAATTTGTGGATGGTGCAAAAACATGCAAATGTCGAGTGTCACGGCCTCAAATGTCGAATCGGACGTTTAAAATGTCGAAATATATGAAAAATCTAATAGAAGATGACATTGATGGATGTGTGCGCGAGAATAGATAGATTTTAGGGGAATACCATCCCCCACCATACCCCCTCATACCCCATACCATTATACCCCCCAAGGGGCTATAGAAGACTTGCTCTGTTGGTAAACAACTTTATTTTCTTTTGCTGCGGATTACATGAAAGTGAGAAAAAAAAAATACACAAAAATACCATTGAGACATGAGACACTGCTACTGGAGAAGGCTGCTGTGCGGCCGATCCCGGGAGGGCAGGGGTCATCCCGGGATGACCATTGCGGACCGCGCTCCTAGGCGATCTTGGGCAGCATGGCGAATATGCCAGGCTTGAGGTTATTGACATCCTGGACATTGAACTCGCCGGTGAAGTGATCGTTCATGATCATGGTGCGCTTCTTGGCAGCGTCCAGGAGATGGGCCTGCCAGATGATCTCGAACTCGAGTTCCGGCAGCATGGCGGTGGTTGGATCCTCGGGCCACCAGAACTTGTTGATGAAGTACGAGCCCTGCAATGGACGAGTGCGGTGTGAGTGAAGATGAATTTTGCGATGCAGTTTGTATCGGCCCTGGAACGGGTCCGAGATGGAGACTCTCTCTGGATAAACCGGTGCGTGGAGTAGTGGGACTCACTTTGGCAATGGGACAGCTGTCGATGATGTTGCCGAATTCGCGGATGAAGCCGTGGACGAAGCGCCCGACCGGGGACTGGTTCGCGAAGCCCAGAATGCGGCACACGTTGAGGGTGGTGTTCAGGGTGGTGGTGTAGTGGGCGTCCAACTTGTTGGTGATGCGCACCTCCAGGTGGATGTCGACGTCCTTCAGCTCCTGGTGCACCTCCATGGAGAAGTTGAGATGCGGATCGCTGCTGTCGAACACCACCTTGTGGCTGACGAACTTCTCGTCGCTCCAGATCTTGACCTCCTTGAACTTGGGCCGCATCATTTTCTGGGGGAGGGAAGAACCCATCGGTCGAGGACTTGGCTGTTGACGGACTAGGCTGTGTACTCACCTCGGCCAGGGATCCATGGCAGATGGCCAGAAGGATTTGCACCACAACTAGAGTATTTGGTAACATGATGGACCAGCTCGTGGACTTCACTGGCTCTTCTCTGCGGCTGGATCGCCATTTATAGCAGATCCCGGAAAATTGCCCAAGTAATTTCGATTTCGATCTCGATCGTATCGGAAATCGACTGAGCGGCATCGAGTGAATGGAAACGTAAATGCCTGAGTGCTTTCCAAAGTCCATATCCACATCCACATCCATGTCCATTTAGTTGGCCTAATTCCCCGTGGCCACAGATTCGATCGGTTTGCTGGCTGCCTTAATGCCCGCACCGCTTTGCCCTCCATTGAGGCCTGACTAATCGTCTAATTGTCGGAATATATATAAGTGCTGGCTAATTGGAAAAGTGTTCCAGTGTCGCGGTGGACTGAAATTGAAGCAAGATGCGTGAGGTGCCCATCCGAAGCTGGTGCTCCCTGGTGGCGCTGCTCTTGGTGCTTAGCCCCATGACGGGGGCATGGGTGAGTACCCTGACATACCCCGGACGTGTGCGGGGATGAGGAAACACTCTGCAGCACCCATTAAACTCTTCCCCCGCCACCCGACAGCGTTCTTTCAAGGTGATCCTCACGAGCGTCGAGTTCGAGGCCAATGACAAAATCGTGGATCTCAATGTGCAGCTGCAGAACGACTCTGATGACTCGAGGATCAGCATGGACGTGACCACACATGCAGATCTCCCGGATGTCCAGCTGTTGATCAACGTCGGCCTGGAGACGGACAAGGGCAACTTCTCGACCTTGATCAACCGAACCGTGAACTTCTGCAAGATGATCAAGCAACGCAGCGCGGATCCCCTGGTGCGAGTCATGTACGATGACCTACTGAAGCACGGCAATATGTTCAAGGAGTGCCCCATCCGAAGCGGCACCTACACCCTCCACAACTACAAGGTGGACGAGGAGATGCTGCCCAGCTTCCTTCCCGAAGCGAACTTCAAGTTCTCTGTCCTCATTCTCAGGCCCAAGAACGAGATGATCTCGCGCACCACCATCTATGGCCGCATCGACAAGTCCAAGGGATTCGACAACCTCAAGAGGTTCAGCCTAGGCTGAGATTTGAGAGAGAGAGAGAGAGAGAGAGATGCAGCGAGAGAGAGCTACCCCCAATAAAGACCTCATACCCCAGATCCCAGACTGTCTGTAGTTTAGTATGCAAAATGCCTTTTGTCGCACGATTGACGTCGTCATTGTCGCCTTGTGCTGCTCCCCATACCCATACCCATTCCCATTCCCACTCCCATCCGCATCCACATCCACAGCACCATCCCATCCCAGAGGTTTCACCATCGCCTCCATCGTCACGTGTTTGCCTGCTCGACTGCGAAATTCGCATGTTTGCCCGACGACGACGGCGACGACGACGGTGACAAGCTGTCTGCAGGCAGCCGTCGGCGGAGGCAGCGCAATTGATGACGATGATAATGGCACCAGAGATGGGTGGCGGAGCAGGAGGAGGAGGACAAGTGCATGGTGGATGGGTGTACCTGATGAGCAGCAGACGACAATGATTTAGGTAGAAACTGCTGAAGTGGAGCCCCCGAAGAACATGCACACACACATGTTAGACAGCGAGAGAGCTGATTGGACGGATATCTGGGTGAATGATAGTCGGCAGTAGTCAGGTCTCATATTCATAAGTAGTATCTTGGAATTGCACAGGCAGTAAGCACGTAACCAGGGAGGAGAGCCTACGGAACATGGCAGAAAAACTTTATCAACAACAATAAAAACTTGCAAATATTTAACATTTCACCAGGGCAGCGCACAGTCCTAGAGTTAGAGTTAGAGTTAGAGCTAGAGGACCCTGCTCTTTGTGCCCAATCCTCGCGTGTAATTAAGGATGCACTGCACATCGTTCCGGTGCCAGTGCCAGTGCCAGTTCCAGAGTTTGAGAGTCGTTGACAGCAGCACTAAAAAGTGCTCCATGAGTCATTCGATGTGCGAGGAAAAAAATACACACAACCCAAATACTTGTATTTTTACCCACACTATATATCTAAGGCCGCGGCCTCGTTGCGGGGGCGATAAATCTCGCGTAGGAAAGTGCAATAAGTTAGAGGATAGCGGCTCCTTTGAGGAGCGTTCTCTCTCCATACATGCACACGTATATAGTATATGGTATATAGTGTATAGCGCTACCCCTATATCATTTTGGGGCCTGCCTGATCGTAATTGCTTCAGCAGTTCAAGTCCGAGTGTTACTTTGAATAATGGATTTGGATATCCCTCCCGTTTATGTGTGTGTTTCATTGAGCCATTGAGCTGTTGTTCCACACACTTCTGAAGGCCTATAAAAAGCGATTCACGTTTGGTTCCCCTCCCCCTCCCGCTTGGGCCACACCTTCCTCTATCTTTCCCAGTGTCCTTCCGTCCGCGGGAGAGGGCGGGGGGCGGGGGGGTGTAGGCTGACTGAAAATGAAATTTATGCAATTATCGTTTCGCTTGAATTGTCCAAATTAAATTTGTTATATAAAAATGTTAATTTTTTGTACGTTCCGTTTCGTTCCGTTCCGTTCAGTTCTGTTCTGTTTCTGTTTCGGTTTCTTTTCTGTTGTATACGCATTCAATTATCGACATTTGAGTGACTTTTATTGAATTTATTCCATTGCCTGTTGCCTGTTGCCTGTTCGACTGTTGCAGTCAGCTGTCGCTTTTTTTCGGCTATAAGGTTATCAATTATTATTGTCACATTGTCGCAGATTGATTGGGGGTTCGAGGAGTGCGGATTGAGGATCCATGAACCCCACTCTTCGATTCCAATCAGGTGCCCGAATAAAACCCGATTCTGTTTCTATTCCCAGACCCAGCAACCCCGACAGACTTGGCCAAAATCCGTTTCCAAATTGCATTTAAATAGTTCTGCTGCTGGAATAACCAGCAAATAAATTATGTGAGATAATAAAACGATTCGCGGGGCCAGTCCGAAGAGTGGAACTCGAAGAAAAACTCGACTCGACTCGACTCGACTCGCTAGAAATTGGGTTAGATATGCAAATCGATCCGAAGGGAGGAGGACGAAGAATATTGATGAGCCGCCGATGCTCTCCACCTACGGAGAGGGCGACGCGTGATGATGGGCTAGAAAAAAGAAACAAATAATGATGTATGTAACGCCTGTGGGATGGGTTATGGATTCGACCAGTTATGATGATAGACCACTCCCAGTTATGATTGGGCGGGCTTGTGGGGTTCGTTGAACTGCTCCTAGATTATATCACACAGTTCTTCTTCCAACACGTCTCTCTCGCTCTCGCACACTCACGCGGCGGCGACGCTTTCTACATTTCAATTCAAGATTTTCGGCAAGACCTTAACCCCGAAAGCGGCGGTTCTTTGGGTTAGCAATCTCTGGCCCCTGAATTTGCATTCGCTCCGTCTCCGATCTGCAGTCGAAATCAAACTTCAATTGGAATGCAAATGGTGCCCCCCTCGGGGCCATGGCAAAGAGAAAGAAAGGCGAAAGGGTGTTAAACTATATTTGAAGTCTCTCCGGTCGCTATATCGGATGGATGGATGGATGGCTCCGCGTCTTGATTGTCGGGTTCAATGGCTTTGCCAAAAGTTTCTCTCTCTCTCTGTTTTTTTTTTTTTTCTTTTGCGAGCTTGAGTGAATTGAAATTTAAAGTTTTCGCAAATGCCGCGAGCCGAAGTTTGTTCAACTATGAAAATCCACTTACAAAAATTATGTTAATTGCAACGAGAAAAGGGGCAAGACAAGACGACGGGCGGTCCCAGCCAAAAGAAATGAATTCTTATTAAATCAGGCCGAGGACAAGGGACTGTAACTGGGATGGGGCTGGAACTGGGGATAAGCAGCATAACTGGCAGACAGACAGACAGACAGACAATCGGCAAACAAACAGATTGCCAAAAATAACAGTCGACGACAGCGAGTAACAGTTTTCGCCCCCTCCCCCCTCCCACCACCCACCTCCAACTGTAAATCTGATGAAATCTTAGTGTTTTTATACCCTTTCAGGGGGTATGCAACGCGACAAAGGATGCATTTTCGAGCCTCTAATACCGCTTTTCGGAGCTTCAATCGAAATGAATGTGTCCTTTCGATTATGCGAAATTTCAACAGCAAATCATACTTATTCCATGGTATAACAATGGTATAGAAATGGAAACAATGAATGAATCGGCAAGGGTATCTATACCTTCGGACCTCGTGTTGCTGGCATTCGTTTCTTTTGGTCTAAAGGAGGAGCATGAAGGCAGTCAAAGGGCCCTAGACCGAGCCCAATATTTGCACTTTGAAGCATTTTGCCAGCTGAGAGTTAATTTTCACAGTCTTTTGGCATCTTTGTCTTGTACATTATTGGCTCTGTTCCGGGCTCTGGGCTCTGGGATCTGGGCTCAGACATCATGAAGTGCTTTGCAAATAATCGTTGCAGGCATTTGGTAATCAGTTTTTGCTAAAGTTTTAATGCATTTAAAATAAAGTTATACTCTGTCTTTATACTCGCATATAATATGATTGAATCCCGGAGGTAGGGCTTTCCCCTGGGTACAGGCACAGGCATACCGCCTTCTCTCCGCCTCCCTCTATCCGCACTTAAAATGTGCGCATAAAAAACTGACTAGAATCGAAAGAATTTATTTGTTCCTGCTCGCAAATTTCCCTCCTGACTGCCGCCGGCGGCGGCGTCGTCATCGTCGTCGTCGTCGACGTCGACCAACTTATTGCAATTGCTACAAATTTTTACATAAATTTACGCTATGACAAGGCTCCCCCCTCCACCTCTGAGGGCCAGTCTCAGTGGCGGTTCTAGCCATCTCCCTAGTTCTAGTTCGCCCTTACACTTATATCTCCTCGCATTATGCAGGCCCCGTTGGCATTTTCCGTATTTTTTAAGGGGGATTCTTTTTATTCGAACGCTCGAGCGCTCGTGCTGGTGGCTCCTTGCCGTTTGAGTAATTTTTTTTCCAGGTGGAAATCCACTTTCAATTGTTTGGGGTTCTGCCTTTGGCATCCTGGAGGTTTACATATTGCTCATTTCAGGCTGAAGGAGGACCTGGAGCGGACTCCTCGCTTATTGCCACTGTCTGTTGAAGTGTAAACATTTTCGCAGAAGGTGTAAATAAAATCTTGTAAAGCGTTGCCACTGCCTCTGGCTGCTGCTCCTGCTCCTGCGGAAGTCTGCTAAGCTCCTGCCATTCCCTGATTGTTTGTTCCTTTCGCGATTGGGGAGATCTCTCTCTCTCTCTCTCTCGCTCTCTCCCTCTGTGTGCGTGTCAACAAAATTTGTGCAAATAAGCCGGAAAACTGGCTGAATATTGATGGAGCTCTCTCTCTCTCCGTAATCGGTAGGGTATGGGTTTTTGGGGTGTGGTGATAAGCCCAATTCATCCAATGACAATGACCAAAAATTCGGCCTAATGGCCCCTGGGGCGCCTGGCCAACGCACTATGGTCCCAACGACCGGTTTTGTTGGCCAAAATTAATAACTCGCGAACGAAACAAGATTTTTGTATTCCGTTTTTTGTATTGGATAGATATAATCAATACGAAGTGGATTCACAAAAAAAAAATGGGTGTGGCACCGCCTTTTTTTAATTAAGGCAAAAAAAATTAAATATTTTTTTCCGCTATGGCCCAAACCGACTTTTTCTGATAGATTTTGAAATTTAAAATTTTTTGATGAAATTTGGTTTTTTTTTTCAAAGTGTAGTTTTTTTTATAGAATTTTTTAAAGTCTGGCATTATTTTGCATGTTTTTTCAGTGGTAGAGCTTCTTTTTTTCACATTACCCAAGCATCTCACGTCTGGTTGTATTAAAATGCACAATTCTGAAAAGCTGGTAAATTCAGCTATCAATCGGACCCAAAAACTTTGCAGCTGCTGCTTACCGTCTGGAAGCTATTAAGTTTTAAAATTCAAATTATTGAATTTGAGGTTATGATCTATTAAGTCAAATTTCAAGAATTGTGGCAAAATGTGGCATTTTTTACTATATACATTTTAAAAAGGATCTATTAATCTACGACACACAATAGGTTTCAAGGTGGGACTAGGTGGGACTCACTTTGAAAGTCTATTCAAAAATTAGTTTTCATAACAACTTGGTTAATTTTGAACCACTAACTTTAACGTACAATTACGAAGACATCACAACTACTAGATACAGTTCACATTACAAAACACGTAGTTCAAACCTTTCTGATTAAAATTCATTACAAAAATTTGATCAGTTAGTGGGTTTTTTTCAATTTATCAATGATTTTAAATTGCTATTAAATTTGCACTTTTTCCCTGCACGAGATTATCGATAACAAAATCTGTGTTGCACAACAGATTTCGCGAATGTGGCGCCATCTATCGAAATTTCTGGTACGCAACTTTGATGGTCACTCTTTTTCCAATGCAGAGTGACCAAAATAACGTTATTTCGTTAACTTTGAAAAAATGGGTTTTGGCCAACAAATCCGGTCGTTGGGACCATAGTGCAACGGTTTGAACCGAAATGTTGTTTATTTTTACGAGATTCCCATTAACGTGGAAGAGCTCATTAAACGCTCGAAAATTGCCAGCGAACCGCAAACCAATGGGCGCTGGGCCTCTACTATTTTCCACCTATGTGTGTGCTAAAATTAATGCCAACAACTCAATAATTTCCAATAAATGAACAGCATCCAGGTACAGTGGGCGGAATGTGTTGGAAACTGGTTATAAATATACCTAATGGATAAAGTGTTTATTAATTCGAAAAACAAATCTGCCAAACTATACAAATATTAATTAAAAATGTCCCTCATATTTAAATATACATAAATATTTATTTATTTATATAATGCTAATAAAATAGTTAAAACTATGAACTAACGCGGATTGAAGCTATAGCTGCTGAGGCCCTAAATATAGATAATATAACTATATTCGTCTTGTTTCAAATTCTATATTGGATCCGTGTATACTCCACATTCTTCTTAAATTTCGTTGATGGAGAAATTTCCAGCGGGTCGAAATGTATCATGTAATATATCCACTAATTTCACTTGAATCGAATGTATTCCATCTGGAATCTATTCCAAAATGACGCCACGAAATAATAATCTTTATCAGGGAATTTCCATTGAATGTTCCACAGATGCCATGGCCCCACATTCGCCACAGCTGTCTGGGGCATGAGTGTTTCGGTCCTTTGGGGGTGCATTTGTGGTGTCTATTTAATTACAATTGTCGCTGTCGCCGCAATCCGTGTCCTGTGCAACGGCAACTGCAATTAACGCACTCCGGCCATTGGGAGCCGGACCCGGACCCGGACCCGGTATTCATGTCGTTGAATGTGGATGCTGGATGGTGGATGCGCAGTATCAGAGCCGGAACCGGTGGGCGCTGGGCTTTATCTCCATCGAGGGCGGGACTGGGCGATTATTTTACGCTCAATTATTGTTAAATATTTCACAAAATGCGAATATTTATTTTAACACACGGCAAATTGGCCCGCTCGGACCGCTGGTGTCCGTGTCCGTGTCATGTCCGTGTTTCGGTTTGCCGGCCGAGTGTCCTAATGAGATTGCAATTATTTGGCCATAAATTCGTATTATTCGGGCTTTAAAGTTCATGCACTCCATGCACTCCACGCACTCCATGCACTCTAGTGTGTGGCACATTTTTTCCCTGCTGTGTTGTCCAGGATGTTCTCGATGCTGCTGAATTAACCCTTGTGCAGTGACAGCATTTAATTTGAAATTATGTATTAATTAATTGGCCAGCGGCAGTGGACATTATAATTAAATATTTAATTTATGGCATCTAATTGGGCCATTAGTCAAGTGCGGGCGGGAACGCTGGGAGCGGTGTTTGGGGGCCACTCTGTTCGTGTCGCATTTTAACTTTGTTGGGAACTGTTTCCCCCGAATAAACCTCAAGTGACATCGGTTAATCTCAACAAATGAGATAGTGTTGGGTTCTAAACACCCAAAGCAGCTTTAAGTCCTGGCAATAGTAGATCATACTACAGATATTCGTTGAGAGACTTGAGGTCAAAGTTGATCGTATTTATATATATTTATTTATATTGATTGCATGAGGAATCAAGTTACGGACGCAACAAAAATTCGTAGTCAAAAATATTTTCTATAAGGAAAATAAATAAATAAAATAAAATAAATAAATTCGTTATATAGAAAACATCTACCGAATTAAATAATCTACAAAATTCGTTATAAACTTATCAAAATATGATATAAATGCATGTGGTTGGAAAATCCCAAGCAGCGAGTGGGAGAGTGTGGAAACTATTGGGGGAAAACACTCTTCAAAAATGTGGAAATTAAAGGCGCGCTTTTGGGGCGGGGGATTTAAAAAGTCACAGCATACTTTTAGGCTGAAACGGAGGCCCAGCCATCACAAAAGCACGTTGGTCCCCGTCGAGGGAGGTACGTACTATGGCACTATGTGCCACCAGATGGGGCAGAGGCACAGGCACAGGCAGAGGAACAGCAAATATTGAACAACATTGGCTGGGAATATTGAAATACTTTCGGGGACTGTTTCCGCAATGCCCTGCTTCTGCTCCCCACTCCGGGTATAGTTTTTCCTTTCGTGTTTGTCTTTTGGTTTTTCCTGCTCTCCATTTGTCTGCTGGGGATCCTCTTCTCTTCACTTCACTTCACTTCTCTTCACTTCTCTTCACTTCTCATCTCTGGCCCTTCTGCTCGTGCTATTGTCTGTTTACCTTGTGTGTTCCAACTGCATTTTCGTGGCTGCCTTTTGGCCCAGAACTCGGCGAATTTATTGCAATCACGCACGAGATTTGTCGCTTTGACTGTTGCCAGGCTTGTGAGAAAAAAAAAAAGCGGCCCAACAACCGGGAGGGGGAGCAGCAGGAGGCAGCAAGGGGACACCGCAAACCGCAGAATGTTGCAACTAAAAGGCCGAAAACGCATTGCGCATTAAATTTAAACTAATTGTTTGGCATTTGTAATGGTTGGGCCGCTGCGCCAAACGTTTTAATTGCGGCATCTGCAACGGCAACGGCAGCAGCAGCAACAAAACCAAAAACAACAACAGCAGCAGTTGCAACAAATTATTGGCAGGCTTCAAAAAGCCAATGATGCCTCAAACCAGAAAAGTATGAGAGCTCTATGGGAAGATGTCGACTAAAAGATACCATCAAAATTCTCTCATAAATTGATTCGGAAAGATGGGAAAATTCTGTTAATGAATAGGTATTTACCTTCCCTATTCCAGTATTTACACAAAGTCCTGGTCATGTCTTTTGGTTTGTGGCTTTGCTCCTCTACGACTATTGGCTGCCAGATCTAGAATAAATACCTACCCTTTCCGATTGGAAAACACGAAAATTATATACCCTTTTAGTCGAATACTGGGTATCCAGTACGGGGCATAAAAAAATGAATCGAAAACCTGCATAAAAAAAATGTAAATTAATTTGGGGTCTGGGGTCTGTTTGCGGCAATTAATTTGAACACGCGGCTCCGCCTTTATTTCTGGTCGCGTTTCTGGTTCCGGTTTTGACTTTGGCATATGTGCGGTTACCCTCAGAGCGCGGAGGAATCCCCATTCCATTCCCGTCCATTCCCGTCCATTCCCGTCCATTCCATTCCGTTCCTTCTATGGCTTTTGTTATGGCTCTATTTGCAGAATGCAGTCGTATGTTATATGGAATGTATTATGGGGACGCACTGACTAGCATTTACCGAATGTCTGTTCGGGCCGTGACGTCCATCCTGATATATTTGACCGGACCTGGCCGGACCATGTCTGACTAAGGTGCCACCATTAGTCTGGGACTTCTATGCTGTCCGCCATCGTCCGACAACTAAGGCAACAGTTGAAGGACACTAATGCCTTCTGGAGGCAAGCAGGAAACCTTTTTGTCTCTGCTCCCTGTGTGGATGCGTCTCTGTGTGCGTGCGTGCGTGCGTGTGTGTGTGTGTGTATTCCTGATTGCTGGTACGTAAAAGGGTTGTTCGAGCTTTGTTTTTTTCGCACACTTTATTATTGACTGGACTAAAGATTTACCATTCCCGATTTCCCCACTCCCTCTGCCTCTCCCACTCCCATTCCCTTTTCCGCTCCCAGATCGCAGTGGTTGGGATTTATTTTTTCATTTGGGCTTCGGCTTGGCCTTCCCATAGAGCTGCTCGGGCGTTGGAATATCGCTGACAAAGAAGTTGGCTGGAATGTAATGGAATATCTTCTTCAGGACGTCCAGCAGAATATCCTCAATGGTCTGGGTGATGACCGTGTAGAGGGCATCGGCCAGCATGCGCCAGTTGTCGTTGAAGAACTTGTTGGTGCTGTCCTCTGGAGGAAAGGAAATGCATATTTCATTGAGGATAGAACACCTTGAGAATAGACAGTGTCTTACCCAATTGCTTGTTGCCATTGAACAAATTGGAGAAGTACGACTTGAGGCCATCCATCTTGAAGTCCACGCGACAATTGGTCACGTTGTAGAAGGTGAAACCGCCCTTGGAGTACAGTCGCGTCTTGGTGTGCATGGTAACCGTCATGTTATCGGCATCCAGGAAGACCTGTCCCCGACCATTGAGGGGAATGAGTAGAATGCGTCCAAACAGACTGTAATCGCCCTTGAGCTTCATCACCGGCAGTGTGAAGGTCGTCTTCCAGCTGTAGTCCTTCTTGAAAACCCTGAAAATATCAAATCCCCAATCAGGTATTCCTAATACGGGCTTAGTACTTACTGGCTCTCCAGGACATGGGTGTGGCCGAATCCCACTATCTTGACATTGGCCAGCTCCACTTTGAGGTTGATCGCGTTGCTGTTGCCCTGCGTGATCCGGATGCGGTTCAGGTGAAAGGGATCGAAGCTCTTGATGCTGGTGAGGCCGGGAATGCCTGTGAATGGGATCCGAATGGGAGTGGGATTGACTGGAAGCTGGGACCTGGGACCTGGGACCCGGGACCCGGGACTGGTACTCACCGTCGTTGAGCTTGTCGAAGAGCTGCTGGATGCTCTGGGTCGAGCAGTTGATAAAGTTCTTATCGGCTATCCTACACTCTTTGATGTAATCTGCTGCGGTTCGAGTAGAAGTTTCGATTCAGTTCGATATTCAGTTTGATATTCGTATTTCGAATTGCGTATTCAGTGCGATTGTGGGGGGTAAGGCAAAACAAATACAAACAACAAAAAAAACACAGAAAGAAGGCAGAGAAACAGAGATCCGGTTTAGTGGTGCAATATTTTTGGCCAATTCATTTGGCAGATTTCGTTTCATAAGTGGGTTAGTCACAGATGCGTATTTTAGCCAGGGGCCAGGATCTCCAGTTGTGAGTGATTTACAGGGTAAATTATATGGGTATGGTAATTGTAGGATCGATCACCATTCCATCACATTACACTTACGCGGCTCTGTGAGAAACCCATCGTCTCCTCGAACTAGAGAACTGGCCAAGGCCAAGAGCCCAACCACCATCCAAGACCGTTCCAAGAGCACACCCATCGTATCGCGTATACGTATTTGTGGTCAATATTTGAGGATGTGCAATGTGTAATGTGTAATGTCGGAGTGCCCAATGTCGACCAGCTCCAGCGAACAGCAAATGAAAACTGAACTGAATGAAAATCCCAATTTCGATTACGATTTCCATATTTTGAGCGCGGCTTTCGTTCAAGGGGGAAAACGAAACTTGATTTGAGTGGCTTGCGAATATTTCGCAATCCTATTGCCATCGCGTCTGCAGTGGCTCGTTGCTGGCTTGCTGGCTTGCTGGCTAGTTGGCCAATCTGCTGGCTGCCAAGAGAACAGTAGTACGATAGTTGTTCAACAGTTGCTGAACACTTGCTGCGGCAGTTTCCACAGTTTCCACAGTTTTCACAGTTCCCACTTCCATTTCGTCATCGATCGCTCGCATCGGATCGCATCGTATCGGATCGTATCGGATCGCTATGTGGGGAAACGAAACGCAGCATAAAGTGTTGACACTTGGCCGACTAGCTGGCTGGCTGGCTGGCTGGCTGGCTGGCTTGCGATTAGAGGCTGTTGCAACATCGCGTGGACAAACATTTGGACACCGGCTTGGACTTGGTCGCTGCGGTGGATCGCAGGTGGAAGGAAGCCTGCAGCCCCGACCCCCTGCAAAGGGAATTACTGTCCGTCAACGGGGGTCTTAGGGTCCAAGGAGACTCGGAAGCGAACAAGAAGCAAGTCTCTTGTGGCTCGCATGCAACCGCCCCCATATATCAGGATAGATGTCAGTCGTGTCCACCCTCGAACAAGTGTGGCAGTGGGGGGCAGAAACTCCTTGCAAGAAGTCAGCAATTTTTCATTGGCCTCGTACTTTTTAAGGGGCAATCAACTAAGTGAAGTTCTTGGCCAAAGAAACTGATTTATTGCGCTCGTTTCATAAATTAAGTTATTGCATTCATGAATTATTGTATGAAGAGAAAATCAAATTAAATGTGATTTCTCTTTCAGGTAGAGACGCTGACTCACATGGCTCAAAGTTGAGGCTTAAAAATATGAAAGTAAACCCATTTGGCTTATCCTCCGTAATAATCATTTGACCAGTGAAGCGGACAAAGGCTCTGTCCGCCTCGGGGAATGAAGAAGCTCCTGCAGCATAATTAAGTCCTAAAACAATGAGCACAACATAACAAATAATTATCTCGAAGAGAGAGAGAGAGAGAGAGAGAGATTCTTTGGGGCTCGTTCGTTCGTTCGGTGGTTCGTTTTGGGCTTCCCATGTTCCCAAAAAATTTCTCCAAGTTAATTTGCATGAAGTGGGGAAAAGGCAGGAAACAGGAAAAGGGCAGCGAGACAAATAAAGGCGCAACCGGTGAGAGACCAGGGACCAGGGACCAGAGACCTGGGACCTGGGACCAGAGACAGAGCAAATATTAATCCGCAAAAAGGAATTGTCACAAATTGTGTGTGTGTGTCCTTTGCTTTGCTTTTTGCTCAGTAGCGTAGTCGCCATCCCTTTCGAAGGGGATCGTCTGACAATCCTTAACCCATGTGAACCCTCTTTGTCCGGGCCGAGCTGCTGGGCCCTGCTGTTCCGTCTCTCCCTCTTGTGGCTGTCGGGGCAAACAACAGCTGCAGCTGGACAGAAAAAGGACAAAAGGACTCTGAAGTTGCGTGGAATGGAGAGTTTCTGGGGATTGGACTGGACCCTGGACCCTGGACGCTGGACGCTCAATGGCAGGGGGTGGGAGTGGAAGTGGGTGTGGGAGGGGGGGGTCGCTGATTGTTTCAAATCGCAAGTTTGGCTTACCTTTTGGGGAATTAATTTGCCAAATAAACGCTGACAAAATGCAGGCAACTGGACAAGGACAAAGCCGGGTACAGCAGCACGGTAGAGATCCAACTAATAGGATTTTGATGATAGTTGCTTGGCCACGGCCGTGCGGATGCCATGCGGATCCCGTGCGGATGCCATGCGGGGGGGTGCTGTGGGGCATTGCAGTGCTGCTGCTGCTACCATAATCAATTTTTGCCCAGTTTCTCTATCTCCATCTCTATCTCTCTCCTCTGTCGCTTTCTATAGTTCAGATGATTGTAGCTCTTGACCCATGAAATGAGTTTTGCCATGTGTGAGAGAGAGCCGTGGGGGTGGGGCACGGGATGGCAAAAGAACTGCCAACTGAGCCGCAAAACCAAAAGCTGCGGCACATTTTGTATTCATGACTTTATCTCTCTCTCCGTCTCCCTCCCTCTCTATCTCTCTATCTCTCTATCTCTCTATCTCTCGGCATATAGACATGCCAGGGATGCACAAGCTCTGCTGTAAGGGAACCCCCCTCAAAGCCCCCTAAGAAACCGCAACAAGCTTTTCTTTTTGTGTGTTGCAATATCGGTTTTATTTTGGTAAACATTTGTGGGGCTCTGCAGCCCTAATAATACAATCATCTCCCTTTCACCCTCTCTCTGGCCTTTTGTGGGTGGCTGCATTATAATTAATTTTAGTGGCCCAAATATGTAAATTTTTGATTACGAAAGCAGTAAACAAAAATTGAGAATAATATTCATAAATATTGCGCATACGCACAAGTGGAATATGCGAATGCAGGCAGATTCCCTCAAAAAAAAGAAATCCTCCTTCTCTAAGCGGCTTAAACTGACAGGTTTCCACGGTAGAGATGCCATCATCATCCTACTCCTGCTGCCGCTCCTCCCCCTTCCTCTGCATTGCCGGATCCACATGTGTGACCGACCATGTTCCGGTCCAGTCCTACAGTCCTTCAGTCCTTCAGTCCTAGAGTCCTACAGTCCCACAGTCCAGTCGCACAGTTCATCAGCAAAACTGAAACTTTGACTCGTTATAACCGGAGGGAAACTTTTGCTTCTCTTTTGCGTCCTTCGTTAGGATTTTTTTAGCGCGACTTTTTGACTTTAACTTTCAATGAAATTCCATAATAGTTTTTTGTGTGTGTGCAGCGGACTCTCCGGCCAACTTTGCATAGATTAGCAGCAAACAGGAACAACAAAAATTAAGGGAGGAAAAACGATGGGGAGAAGCGGAGTGAAAACTTTTTCCTGGCGCATTGCTTGACTTTTGGTGGATTATTTAATTAGCGGCCAGCGAGGACAACTTTTTCCTAGTTCTTAATTAACGATCACTGCGGTGGCTTTTTCTATGTTTTCCCTCACATATTGTATGTACATGTATATCTGTTATTTGCATTTAATGTGCATACAAATATGATCCAAAATGAAGCACGGAGAGGGCACGGCACGGCTCGGCTCGGCACGGGTTCTGGCAAATGAAAGGGCTTCTCGTCGTCATCGTCAGTCTGTAAAGTTTTCCGTCAAGCGAACCCACAATGTAAATTTAAACTATTTATAAACAGAGCCCCAACCAAACCAAACCATACCAAACCAATCCGACACCGACACCGACTTCGACATCGACTTTGACTCAGACTCTGCGGCTCCAATGGGGGCTTCCAAGTAAATTTGCACAGACAAAACACAAGAAGACGAGCCAACAGTTTGACTAAGTCTATGGCCAAAGAAAACCTATTAGTCGTCGTGTGCCATATGAAACCAGCCGTCAGGGGCCAGCAGGCAGCAGAAACTATAAATTTCCATAGAGAGCCGAGCACTGAGAACTGAGAGCAAAGTTTTAGAATAAACAGCAACAACAGCTTAAATTGCCGCCAGGGCACACATTCAAAGATACATCTATATTTACATATCTACTATACTACATATACATATATATATCTCTATATAGTACAGTATGTTTGCCTTATTTGAAGAGTTTTGTGGCATCTTGAGATGGATTTGGGTTTGGGTTTGGGTGATTTTTTTTCTTGCTGGTGAATGCATCATCATTTCGGGTGTAGCCTTGGCAAATAATTTGAAAAATCAACAACTGTCATTCAGGCGACAATTTGGCCCCAAAAGTAGACTTGAAATTGCGTCAAAGTTTGCATTGCATTGTGGTGTGGCACCCAACGAGCGCCGCGAACTATGCGATGCGATCCGAGGCGATGCGATGGATGGGTGGGTGGCTGGTTGGTGGCCGACGGGGGCCGCTGGCCTTGAAAAGTCAGATTTGGAAAACATACTTTTGCCATTTTCGAAAATCACACTCTCCTTGTCCTTGTTTGTGCATCGTAGTGATGCTGCTGCTGCTGCTGTTGTTGCCACTTGAGCACTGAAGTAGATGAAAGGCTTTTGGCTTTTGGGTTTCGTCTCGGGCCCTGCCACTGCGTGTAGACCTGAAGGAGGACGAGAGATGGGGCTCGGATTCGGGTACGGGTTCGGGTTCGGGGATGAGGTTGTTGTTTATTTTCGCAGCGTGTGAGCGTGCGGCGGTATCTTTTTTCGCCCTCATTCAGAGCTCTAAACTCGTGTAGCTGCCAGAGCTCAAGTATGTTTGCCAATTGAAATGCTAGACAAAGTATCTATATACACGAGCAGAGGTCGGCATGGGGCATGGGGCATGGCATGGGTCGGATGATGATGTTGATGGCTGCCACAGATATAGACAGACAGACAGACAGACGGAGATATAGAGATATACGTAGATGGATGTATCGCAGGAGAGGGACACAACTGTTTATATTGTGGCTTTAAAAGCCAATCGATGCGCTTTTCAAGAGGAACAACAACAGTCGCTTAAAGTGGTCCCAGTATATGGAAGGAAAAGCCCAAAAGTAGATGACATTAAAAGCTAGAATGGAGCATGATCTGGAATTCGAATTTAGACCTGTCCTGTCCTGTCTTTAGTTTGAACAGAAACTGCTGATCCCCACAGAAATTGTCATAATTAAAGTTTATGACAAAAAAGAATTGAAAAAAAGTAGTAAAATGACAGACCTGAAATTATTCTGCAGCCAGCCAGCCAGCCAGCCGGCCTGTTCAAATGCGCACAAAATACCAGCATAACCCGTACGGAAAATGGGAATACGCACAAAATGTACTTTTCGGTTTGGCAACGAAAATTTTGTGCTGAGCGCGTGAAAATTAATTAAAATATTCCCTCTGTAACTGCCGGGGCGCCGTCAGAGCATAACTGAATTTTAATTGAACGCAATCAATGCGAATTTATGAAAGCCTCTCCTGTCTCTCCCCCACCGAACCTACAGGATGGAGGAGTGCCAATCCATCCCATTACCATTCCCATTGCCATTGCCATTGCCAGTCCCAGGTCTCTGTCTCTGGCAATTGGCGTTAATTTGTCTGACGAGAAGATATTGAAAAGAAAAATCAACTTTACCTTACGGATTTTCAATTGAATCGAACAATGTTTAGGTGAGCGGGAGGCGGCTGGCGGGAGGCGGATCGGTCGGAAGGGACGGAAGGGATAAGGGCAATGGAAACGTAATTAAATGCATGGAATTCTCACTGGAACAGGGCCCCCGCTTTTGGGCAACAGCCCTTTGAATATTTATGCGTATTAAAGGATTTAGAACAATCCTTGAAAAACTTCACACCGAGAAGAATGGACTTGAATAAAGAATGGCACTCTCTGGTGCGCTTAGATGCATTCGAAATGCAATTAAATAAATTTAAATGCCATCTCAGCATCTCTCACCGGCAATCGAGGACCTCGAGACAATATTTATTCAGATCTTAAAGCCTGTAAGTGCAGTGCAGTGCAGTGCAGTGCATAAAAATAAATTCAGATTCGAAATGGAATAAATCGAGTAAAATCAGTGTGACAGCAAGAAACAATTTAAGCATGTTGGACAGGATAAGCCTTTTCAGAGGAGAGTGGAGGAGAGGAGCGGAGAGGAGAGGCGGTAAGCATCAGATAGAGTCCCGGGCGGAGCATAGAGGTGTCTGCAACAATGCCGTAATGCAGATGGAAGATGGAGAGAGCAGTCCAGGGCCATGGTCGTAGATATTGCTGGCTGAAAAAGGATTTGGAGAGCCAAACGAACCGAAAAGCGAACACGACACATGAGGCATGAGGCATGAGACAGGAGGCAGGTTGAGCGGCGCGCCGGCGGTTGAGGATGAAATGCTCTAATGCAATTGTGCATGCATACACACACACGTGTGTGTGTGTGTGTGTGTGTGTGTGTGTGTGTGTGCGTGCATCTGCATCTGCAAGATACATAGCGCAGTACAGCACACGCACGCACGCAAATTCTCTTCCTGTGTCGTGCCCTCTTCTCCCACCGTGAGTGTAATTGATTTTATCGGTCATGTTAATTTTGATTAAATATGCAAATCGACGATACAAATTCTCATTTGTCGCCCCGCTCACTCGCTCTCTCTCTCTCTCTCTCTCTCGCACTCTATCGGACAGCCGACACTCACGTGCGAGTAGATTACCTCTGCGGCGGCGGTGGCCGAGGAGGCTGGGCGAGGATTTAGAGCCCTTGCTGGTCTCCTTCTACACAGAGATGGCCGCGTGACACACACCCACGCGTGACAGAGAGAGAGAGAGAGAGAGAAAGAGTGGGCAGAGGCTGCCGGAGCTGTAACTCACGATTGCATCTACCTTCCATCGGCCCGAGACCGCGCCGCCCACCCATTGACAGTTATTATGTTACGGTATTATCTCGTTATTTATGCAGCAGATGACAAATGCAATTTGTTGTTTGCACACCCAGGCCCGAGCACCAGACCATACCGGACCATACCAGACCAGACCATACCGACCAGACCGATGCCCGATGCCCGATGCCCGAGAACTGGGATGCAGGCACATGATAATTTCCAATCATTTGAATAATCTCCTCCTGGTCCGGTCCGGTCCGGTCCGTTCTGTGTCCGTGTCCGTGTCGCCGTGCGCTCTGTGAAAATATTAGCTTAAGAAAATGTCTAACGAGCTCTACGTGCTGCGGCATCCAAAAGCACCTCCCACTCTCTTACCTGCCTGCCAGCAGGGACTTGGGTGTCGTCTAGGCCAGCCACTGTGGGCCCTGGCTCTGACCACGCCCATTAGCTTCGGTGTGGACGTTGACTTTTGTGCGGTTTTTGGGTATTGATTAAAATTGCTGCTGCTGCCAATGCGAAATTGACACACGAGATGCATCGACAATTAGCAAATGTTGAGGCTGAGTGGAGGGATATCAGTGCGATATCAGCCCTTGTAGAAGGGGGATGGGGGTCCGACCTTTGCCCAAACCCCAAGCCCCAAGCCCCACCCCCCGAACCAATAGACCACCACTCGATAGAGGAAGGCCCCCCTTCCTCAAATAACGAGGCCTCACATTATCTTTCTGCTTTCTGGGTGCATAAGTTGTTTGCCTATGTCCAAATGCCTAATCATAAATCGAAATCACTTGTTAAAAGTAGAACACGCACACCTTCAGATATAAGACTACGACTACGACAACGGCTACGACAGCAGCGACATTGTACGGTAGTACTCGTATGTACATACTCGTATACCTGCTCTTATCGGGGCTATAGACGGCTCTAAATTAAACCAACTTCCAAGCGATCGATCGCATATAATATAAATGAGGAAAAGTATATAAACAGGCTCTGTGGTCTGGGTCTGCTGTGGCGAGCGCAGCCCCTCTCGGGTACAGTCCCAGAGAAAGGCCACAAAGGTGGGCTTTGTGTGAGGAGATTCTTGAGAATTTCCCCACTTCCCACTCTGTGGGTTGATTGATTGACGGCCGATCTGAGAATTCTGATCGAATGCAGGTCGTCTCCTCCAGGTGACAGCTTCGCAGAAATTAATATAGAACCAATAGATGATTGAATAGATAAAGAATGGCAACGAAGATGCTCCTCTGCAGTGAACGGCGATTCAACATGGAGTAGAAATACGAATATATAGATATAGATATAATTGCTGTGCCGAGAGCCTGACAAATGATGCTAGCTGCCTGGATGCCTGGCTGCATGGCTGCCTGCCTGCCCGTGGATGCCACACAAATGTTGCTCCCATTTCAGTGCTGCAATTGTTGCCTGCAGCCTTTTTCTCACCCGCCTGGCAGACAGACAGACAGACAGACAGACAGACTGAAAGACTGACAGCCTAGTCAAAAGCCACCCGTCTCCCGCGTAGAAGGAGCCGCCTCCCCCCACCGACGCCCAAGGGAGCTGGATGACTGCCTGACTGTGTGAATGGTGTCATTAAACGATTTTTCATCGCAAGCTGCCGCAGGTGAAAATTTTCTCCCTCTCTCTCTCTCTCTCTCACTCTCTCTGGGTGTGTGTGTGTGTGTGTGACTTTTTAGCGGTCCACGACCTTTGGCACTTTAATCTGTTGAAGCGCATATTCTATGTACACTGCGGTTCAGAGTTGAGCAATTTTTCATCTGCTCTCTGTGCTTGCCCGGAAATTGAAAATCAACTCACCTGAAGCGGAAATTATTATTTCTTTATCGGCGAGCGATGGAGTTTTCCTCAGGCCCCGGGAACCCCTTCGATTTCTGACAAGTTTTCCCGCCCTTCGCACAGCCTCCATTATGAATGTGTTGCATTGTTCGGCTTCCTCTTTATCGAGGGGGTGGTAGCGAGGAGAGCTCTGCTCCTCTGCGCCTCTGCCTTGTCAAGTGCAACATTTGTGGGGGATTGATTATGCAACCGGAACACGTAGTTTTTAATCAATTTTACGTGCGAATATTGCCAAAAAATGATTGGGGATTTCCTTCTTGGAGAAGGACAACGACATCGGTCAGACAGCTAAGAAATTTAATTAAATTCTTAGAACTCGTTAATGATAAAAGCCACCGCCCAAGCCCAAGCCCACACCCACGCCCTGTCCCCATCAAGGATCATCCCTTTCAGCATTTTGGGTTTTCAGGATTTCAGGACTTCAGCATTTCAGCATTTCAGCATTTCAGCAGGCGGTTACACCAGAAACCCCACCCGAACCCACCAATCAGGAAGTGCTCCATACGAAGGTCTCTTTCGTAAGCGTTGCACTTGCAGTTGGCAGTTTCTGTGCCCTGTAACACGTGCAAACAGAATACTCGAGTTCTCGATGGGACCGATCAATGAGGAAGTACTTACATATAAAAAATAAAAAAAAAACCAACTGCTCCCCAAAACAAGTCGGCAACAAAGTCAAATAAAGATTGTGCGCATAAGCCAGCCGCCAGCCGTCAGCCGCCAGCCGCCAGTCGATGATATCGAAATGAAGGGGGGATTCTAAATTTAGTGCGATGATGAGGAATGACCTGCTAGATCTGAGGCTCTCAACACCTTTACTAGGGACCCCTTATGTGTGTGCGTGTGCGTGTGAGTGTGAGTGTGAGTGCGTGTGTGGGGGACAGGTTCCTTCAAGGTTCCAGAACTAAAGAAGTTTACTCACGGCTTATCGGGAAGTTGGGTTGAGTATTGAAGGGGTGCTAGTGCTACCTACCTTCCCACCTTCCACCTACATATCGATATATATGTATATATTTTTTTTTACTTTGAATCGCGATAAGATAGCAACGCATACTTTTGGTATGCCCGAAAGCAGAGTGAAACGGGATCGTAAATGAAGAAATTCGGCGCTTGTTTACCTGGAATTCTCATATTCGATGGCCATGTGGCCACACAGCTTGTGGTTATATAACTAAATAAATATAGTATATATGGCTAGTTTTCGTTTCACGACTATGGCGGAAATGACCAGGCCATTATCGATTGATAAGACAAGAAATGTGGGTTAATGCTTTAGGGTTTAGAAGAGACATGGAAGGGTCTAGTCAGAGTCTTCTTATCAGAAAGGCATAGATTACAATCGTAGAGCCGGGAATCGTAAAACGTAAACGTCTGGAAATTTACAATATTTGATTATCCCATGAAATCGAATTTCCAATTTCCAAATGCGACCGGTACTGGGTCTGGGTTTGGGGTTGCGTCTCTGCCACCTTCTTTGATCGGCATGTATCGAAGGTGGCCCGTCGTCGACTATATCTTATCTCCGGCGACATATGCCGCGACGGTAGGTGCCGCAGTAGAAGCCTGTACACCGTTGTCGTCGATCGACAAACACACGAGGAAAGCTGCGAGAGCGAGTGAGACCGAGACTGAGCGAGGTTTGGGGGTTTTCTTATCGACGGACGACCTTTTTACACAATTTCTATTCTCCCTCTCGCTCTTGCTCTCTCTGTCTCTATCTCTGTCTCTCTCTCTCTCAGTCTCCTCCTCTCTGTCTTTTCGGTTGCTCTATTTGTTCAGTGCTCTCGTATCAAGATGAAAACTGCTGCAAGCTGCTCCGTGGTTTTCGGACCTCGCTTATCAGTCACCAGCATTATCCATCCCTTTGGGCAGATATTGACAGCTACCAGGAATCGGGGACTGGTGCTAGTAGTAGCATTAACCCCTTGTCTGCCAGCTCACCCTTCGATGAACCGCAACCTGTTTGCCCTACTATCAGTCTCTGGCTCTGGCTCTGTCTCTGGGGCTCTCCGTGGCTCTATTGGATGTCTATTTATTCATCAAACACGCACAAACACACACGCACACACACGCACACACACGCACACACACGCACACACACGCACCCACCCAGGCACATACACACATTCGTCATAGGCTCGTCATATCTGGATTGACACGCAGTCGAGGTTTTGCCACTACGGAGCTACACCACGGTATCGATAAGAGTGTCCAATCCAAATCCAGTTATCTACCTCGCACTCACACTATCGTCGCGCCCAAAGGTAAAGCAAATAAAAAACAACGCTCGCCAGATAACGAGTATCGTATAAAAAGCAATATCTACGAAAATATGTCATTATTTCGTTATTGAACTCCAAAGTGTGCAGTGCGTTCGGTGTGCAGTGCGCCTCAAGTGTGTCTCCTGATTTATTCCTATGTGCAGTGTTTTTTTTTCTTTATTCTTTTTTTTCTTTTTTTTTTTCTTTGACTCTACGAATGATAGTGCTTCAAGGTAATGCTCCAAGGATATATGCAGCTACCACGATCGGTGTGTATTTGGCAAGTAGAATAGCAGGCTTATCACAGGTTCCATTCAATCCGCTGTGAGATTCTTCTATTCTACTTTCGACAAACACCCGTTGACATCTTATATAGCAGCACTATCCTCCCATAGAGAAGAGCAGAGATCGAGGTAATTAGCATTTCACAGAGAGCGACAGACAGACAGAGAGACAGAGAGCGAGCGAGAGAGTTTTGTAAGTCATATCGTAAGTTCTTTATCTTTCGGCGAGGTATGCGACTATCAGTCCCATCACCATCAACGCGAGTGAATCATCATTCGCAGACACTGAGGTGGGGCTCGAATCCACTCCCTGTCTGATCTCATTGCCTTCGCCCCCCCCTCCGCCGACACATCGCCAGAACCCCTTTGGCGACTGCCATGTGACATTGAGGTCGCTTATCGGTTCTCGATTCGGTTCTATATTTTCACAGAAACCTGCTGGTGAAATCAATATCGCCTCACCGGCTATTCCATAGATAAGAAGTGGCATTTCTTCACGTAGTAGGTACTTTATTGAATCAGCTTTATATATGCATGGCCCCTAGCATCGATAAGGTGAGCAGGGTCTTAACGTGACTGCTCTATAAGTAGATTGATTATGTAAGATCGGAAATATTGAGAAAAATACTTTGCTTGGAATTCTTTGGAAATATCTTCATCCCTTATACATATGGTAACCGCATCCTCTCCAAATCACATATACTCCCAGTGTCTACTTGCACTTACATACGTATATTCCATAAGATATCTTCATTCTTTATCTCATTAATCTCAGCCAAGTCCACTTTCGTTTACCCATTGCCATAAACCAAATTGAAGCTAACGACAGTTTAGTCCTTCCCATCGTCCCATCGTTCCGCCGTCCCACCTCTTCCTCATCCCCAGTCCATCCCATGCCATGCCGTCCTGTCCTGTCCTGCCGGCTCGCTTTGGTGGGTAAAAAATAAGCGCCTATATCCATGTCATTTGTCTGTCTGCTCCACTCATCGCTGCTGCTTCTGCTGCTGCTGCTGCTGGTGCTGGTCTCCCCTTTGACTCTGCTGCCAGTCAACATAATGAAAATGCAATTAATTTTTTCCAGCAATTTCTTTTGCGCCCTGGCCCCAGGACCAAGTCAAAGCTGACGCCTCGTCTGAACTCTGGGCTCTTCTCTGTCTCTCTCTCTCGCTCTCTCTCCTGCCAGTCAGTCAGCCAGCTCCCTGGGCAGAGATACCACCCGTTCCGATCCGACTCGATGCTGTTGCAATATTATGACTCCTGCTGTTTGTTCTGACAGCCGGCTGGGTAGGACGGCGGACTGTGATGGTGGAGAAGGGGGGCGGGAAAAAGCGGCAAAAGAAATGTTTATTGTGAAGCATTTTCTATGGCAATTGCAACGAGCCTGCCTGGCTGCCTGCCTGACTGCCTGCCTGCCCCGGCAGCTCGCTTCAACCATTCGCATTAAATGAGGAAACCAATTATTCGCGCTTATAAAGATTTACCGCCATACACTCTCGCGCACACAGAGTTAGACAGTTGGAGATATAGCAGATGCGAGGGCCTCCCCCCAAACAGTTGGAGGGAGATATACGTATAGTAGATGCGAGTGCTCCAACTGGGAGCTGGGATCTGGGAGCTGGGCGCTGGGATGGGCCCAGCCTTTGGTCGTGGCCTTTGTTTCGCTTCGTTTTTAATGGGAGCACTGCTCTCTGGCCGCAGGCTCGCTGATTAAAGCCACCATCAGCAAGAGCAATAGCATCAGCGAATGCATCGGGCCAGAGTCCTCTTCTGTCCTGTCCTGTCCTGTCCTGTCCTGCCCTGCGAGGGAAAAGCATGTCGAATGGAATTGCAACCGCAATCCGAGCAAAGTTTCTGAACAAGATTTCTCCCGATACAGGAGTTGATTATACGATATGGGATAGAAACGCTGCCGAACAGCAGTAATTACTTAAAAAATATCCAACGGGAGGGGGACAGTTGTTTAGGGGTAACATTCTGGGCAGACTCTCGCAATCAATTCCGTCTCCAACTCCTCGACTGGGAGGGTGGGAGGCAGGGCGGGCTGCCGTCCACTTATCCCTAATGCTGCCACAATTTCCTGTTGTCCGAAAAACATTTTCGCAACAATTTCGCACATTCCTGATGGAGATTTCCGGGCGAGGCCAATTTGTGTGCACTGTTGGGCGAGACAAAGGCCTACTTGAAGGCCGGCGCGGCGGCTGTCTGGGAGCTGTCCGGTCCGGCCCTGTCCTGTCCTGCTCTGCTCTGCTCCTGCCGCTGGCATAACTTGTCATTTGTCTTGGACACCCTCTCGAGTAGGGAAAATCAGAGCGAGATTTCGCTGAAATTACCTTTCATTTTGTCATCAAAAACCACTTGAATAGGGCGCCACGAAGACGGAAGCAGGAGTCGTCTGTCCTTCTGCTCTGTCCTGTCCTGTCCTGTCCTGTCGTTAGGGGAGTCCTGCCAGAACGGCCGCAGCAATTACAGACGGTACGAGTAATGTCCAGAGCCGCAGGGAGTGTCTTCGGTTTTTTGGCTTAAAGCCTTTTAGCCTTGGCTTCCGGCTCGCCTTGGCTTTGGCTCTGGCTCTGGCTCTGGCGCTGGCTCCTTTTTGGCTTTTGCTTTTACAGCTTTTGCCCCTTTTGTGTGTTGCATTTCTTGAAACCGAAAGCGCATTGGGCCAGAGACCAGGCGCCGGGCTGCCCAAAAGGGGAGTGAAGGAGGACTGAAACAGAAGCGTTAAATTAAAACGTAAATACCACTTAGCCGGGCTATAAAGAAAGTGGCAGGACCCGGACTCAGACTCAGAACCAGACCCAGACCCAGATCCAGACCCGGTTCCGGCACTGTAATCAGTGGGTAATTAAGCGAGAGAGCGAAAAGTGAGCAGGACACCTTGAAATTGCTTAATTTGTGCAACCTGATTTAATGACTGAGCTTCTTTCGAGCGGTTACTATGGGTGGTAGTCCCTCCTCCTCCATCGCCATGCATCCCAGAGTGGGGGTAAACTCTTGGCTCTTCCGCTTTTCAAATACCAAAAAAGAAAAGAAAAACGAGGAACGAGAAGAGAAGAGAAGCGAAGAGAAGAAGGGCAAACTTCATTTCATGGCACGCTTATCACGAGCCAAACTATAAATAAGGTTCTAAACATTCGTTTTGACAGTTTCATCGGCACCCAAAGTGCAGCCACACCGAAAATGGAGGCGAGAAAAAAGTACAGTCACCGCTCCGGGCATCGGCATCGCATCCAACTTTTTTGCAAGTTCATGTCGGAGCATGGAGCATGGAGCGTGGATCGGGACGATGGGAGAACGGGACGATATTGCAACTGCTGCACAATGTGCAAAAAATTCTAAACTGCAATAAATTCATCAAATGTGCAATGGAACATGCTGTAATGTCACGCCCACTGCCCCCATCCATCCATCCATCCGAACTCCATCCTCCTGCGGGGCCTGCTGGCTCCGCTGCATACTCCATTAAATGTTCTCCCCCATTTTGGCCAGGAATTGGGTGATATTTTGTAGGCAAATGTGCAATAAATTGTAAATGTTTGTGGGGCATGGCTGGGTGGGTGGTGGTGGTGGTGGTGGTGGTGGTGGTGGTGGTGGTGGCGTGTCCCTTGTGCTGGTGCTGGTGACGGTGACGGTGGGTTGGTGTTGGTGGGTGGGGGGTGCGGCAGCTGTTCCACTGCCTCTACTGCTCCGTTGCAAATTTGTGACGCGCCAAACGAGTCGAGTTCCTCGTAAAACTTGTCCGCTGCACGCCTGTCAACTTTTATAAGTGTTTTTGCAGATTGTTTTTCGTTCCGATGACTTTTTCGGGGACATTTTGTTAGGTTTAGAGCAGGAGCTGCGATAACGGTAGCATGCAGCGAATGCAATTTAGTGGGTGGTCGGGTGGCAAGATAGCATAACATTGGATCAGAGGTCAGTGCTTGTCGAACGGGTATTTTGGTGTGGACGAAAAAAATGTTGTAGGGAGATAGCCCAGAATGGGTCAATCAATGGATTGCTTTGATGAAGAATACATACATACGTATTACGTATACGTACACTCCTTTACTTTTTAAACCATTTCAAATAAATAGTAATGGTACTCCTGAAACAGTTTCTCCTCAATTATATCTTGGAAAATAAATCAAAGCTCTCTTACCCTTAAAAATAGCATTACGACCCCCGCTCACTCGCTTCGCTGGCTTTTTTATGTAATATACAGATATTCATTTGTTATGGAATGCTCATTGCTCATCCAATGATTTTCCATTCATTGATCTTCCACCTCTCGATTCATGCCATACTCTGGCCACACTTGAACAATTACAGCCTCATTAATGCCCTTCCCGCTGTGGAATGCGGCATGTTGAATGGAATGCAAACGAGTGACGGCTCCTCTCTCGAATGTCCGGCGCTCATTCAATTATGCAATTATTATTTGGCTTTTATTTAATGCAATTAAAAAATTAAGGAGAGTGCAGGGCTGGAAAACGCTGCATGTGGGCGTTCCCCTCTTCAGCATTCCATGGCTGCGGAACGCGGTGGCATTGGGTGGGGAGTGGGGGAGGGGGAACAATGCAATCAGTCGAGGGCTGCAAACGTTTGAGGTCAACGGAGGAGGCTCCTGCATGGAGGCGCCACAATGTTGCCTAACGCAGCAGAAATGCCCAAACACACACACACACACAGACGGATGCATTCCCTCTTCCATTGCCATTTCCATTTCCATTTCCACTCCCAATTCCACATACGTAATTTAGCTATTAAATCGTATTTTTATTTAGGGGAACGGGGGCAACGCAGAGCGTGTGCAGGGCAGAGAATCCGAGAGATTCGGATATGGGGTCACCGCAATTGGAAAGCCAGCAGCCCCCCTGGAGCTCTGGGCCGGGACTGGACTGGACTGGACTGCTCTGGCCTGGCCTGGTCGGGGCCGTGGCATGGGCTTTTCACACGTGCCGAGGAAACGAGTTTTCGGGGGAAACATTTCTGCCAACGCAACGGAAACGGAAAATGTTCTATTGGTTAGCCCCAATCCTCAATCCCCATGCCGTACCCTTTGGAGTAGGCAATGCAAATGTCAGACCTATGTATGCCTCTCTACGATGGCCATGACGGTCCGGCCCCAGTCCATCCGTGCGGCCAGCAACAACAGCTTGACACAGTGGAGCGTAAAATTAATCGTGGCAGCAGCAGCACCACCACCACCCCACCCACTGCAGGAGGGAGATGGAGTGGAGATGGCAGCAGGGTCGAGCTTTTCGGCTACTCGTTTTTTACGATCCCACCCAGCCTCCCTGCTGCCTGGATTCGGCTTCTGTCCGGACTTATTGGTTCTGCTGCAATTTTTGCACTTTTATCTGCGGCGTGTGGCGGCGTGTGGCGTCGTGTGGCGTCGTGTGGCGGCGTGGCCGCTGCTGCTCTTTTTTCGAATTCGTTTTTTCGGTGCACGGTCCTGGTGCTGGTCCTTGGGGTGGCATCAAAATTTAAATTATTAACTTGGGATCGCATAAATCTTCCAAAAGGCACAAACGGAAATGCCTCCTTGGGGGAGGACCCATAAAACGTGTTGGCAATTAACGGCTTATTAATGAAGCAGCAAAGGTAATTACGGGACTCCTCTCGAAATCTCAACATTTCTGATTGCATTTCATTATTTGCATTTATTTAAAGACTGTCTGTGGCTATCCCCAATCCGAGATCTCAATCTTGAGTTGAGTATGTCGGCAGACCGATAAAACCACAGCAAAATGTGAGATGTTAATTGTCTGGCTCCACTCTGGGCTACTCCATCAATCCATATTCATTCCCTTCAGTCCAATCATCATTTCGCCTGTGTGCCAGCAATCCAATTAGTTCACCTGAACATTTTCCAGTCGGTAATTACCAATATGATGAGGGCGCCCGGGCCCCAATAGACTCCCAGATGGCCCCCGCCTTCCTCGCTGCAGCAGTGGCGCATTTTAATCTCTGAAGAAAGTGGGTGGGTAGCCTGGTGGGGTAGCAACCGCAGAGCCTGACAGCAGAACCAGACACTGGACAATTAATATTCAAATTTATTAGCCACCTCTGAACTGAGTGTGTGCATTATCAGCAGGCACTTCACACAGACTGATACGCAGGAAGCAGTCAGCAGGCAGCAGCCAACAGCCAACAGCCAACAGGATGCAGGAGGAAGGAGTAGGGTGGAGGGAGGAGGGAGGAATGGTAGTGGACCAACGACGACTGGTCTTTTCTCTATCTGGTCAAGCACGCACTCGACTAGGGTGGGTGGAGCAGGACCCGGACCCGGACCCAAACCCGGAGTCGGACCATGAGCAGGAGCAGTCAAATCGCTGAAAGTATAGGGGACAATTGCACGATGGGGACCTCTGGGAGATATTTCAACGGCTGAACCGTGCTGTGGTGCGGCCTCCTGGTGTGGGCCGGTCTCGTGTCACACTGCGCTTAATTATTTGCATATGATTAGACTTAATGGTCGAGTGGACTCGTACCTACCTCCCTGTCCATTTCTCCACCCCTTGCCACCTCCAGCCTAATCACACGAGTCAGCTCCGTTGTGTAATTGTTAATGATGATTAGATTCAATTTAGGGCATCATTAGTTAGCTGACGAGGCGGCTACAGTGGCTGCCGTCAGTCGGCAGCTGCCCCCAGCCCCCTGAGCACTGTCCCTCCCATTGTCTGGTGCTCTTTAAATTTATGCCAACGCCGCAACTGATGAGCAGGCAGGAAGGCAGGCAGGCAGGAGATGGTCCGAGACCCAAGTGACTTACGTGGACGTTGCAACGTGACCTGAGGCCGTTGTCGAGTTTGAGGTTAATTTTGCAAAATTGTCGAGTCAACGGGTTAAAACCTCCATTTACCACCCATTTCACTCCTGTCATGGGTTCTCTCTGTTCCTGCTCCTGCTCCTGCTGCTGCTGCTGCTTCTGCTCCTGATCCCTCGGTTGAATAGTTCAAAGTTGTATGCAAATGTGAGGCATTGTGTGGTTTTACTTTTGCCGGAAGGCGTCCTCTCAGTTCTCAGTCCAGTGTCCGCAGTTCCGTTGCCAGCTCCTCCTCCTCCTCCTCCTCCTCCTCCTTCTCCTCCTCGCTGGTCATCTTGTGGACTGGCCGTCCATTGTGCGATTTTAATCACTCTGAAAGCATCGACGCAAAAGTCAACTAATCGCCGTTAGTGGCCATCCTCCGTGCTAATTGCTATGAGTCGTAATTGGACACGATTCCAGGTTCTTGAGACCTGGCTCCAACTGCTGGCGAGAGCAATCAAGTGGAATACAATATGATTCATTGATTGACTGATTGACTGATTGATCAGCGTAATCGTGAATTATTGTTGTTTGACTCCGTGCATGTCCCCCGTGCAGAAGAGTAATATTCTTATTTAGATTGAATTTGATTGGTTTCTGCATTTGGATGATTAGGATTGGAATTGGATTGAATCATCCTATTCTGGCATAGACTTTGGCTTTCTGTCTTAAGGAAATGCGAGGAAAATTCTTTATTCCACGCTCTCTAGCTTAAATAAATTCTTTCGGACAGTAAAACGCTTAGACATGTTACAGAGGAGTGGAAACTGGCCAACAGAAATCTCATTCATCTGCGATCCCCTCTCGATAGATCGGATGATATTTTGTTTTGAAGATAATCTCTCTTAAATTTGATTAAAATCGAGTGCATGTTTCATGTGTGTGTGTAAAGCAAATTCAAATAAAGTATGGAAATATCCAGATAGCTTTCAGTTCTTGTTAATATTGGGAAAATTCCTCGCAGCTTTTTGCATTGCCCATTACGATTTTCATTAATGAAACGCACTTCTCTGATCTACTTGAGCCTCGGGGAAATTACAAATATTTCTGTAATATATTTTTAATTATGGTGAAAACTTTGCAGGGCCAGCTCAGGCTCCAGGCTCCAGGCCTGCTCTTAGCGCTCCATTTGGCCATCTACAGGGCCGTGCCCACTGCCGTTGGCAATTTGCCACAATTTTGGTTTCAGTTTCAGTTTATTAACGCAAATTTATTGCAATTAGTGGGGGAAAAATAAAAAAAAAAAAAAAAAAGTAAGGAATAAATCGCCTGGCGAGGGCGAAAAGTTTTTAATTTAGATCGAGGCTTATTATCCGTGCATCCCTCCCCCCACGAGCCCCGAATAGGTGAGGAAATGATTAAAAAAGTTGCCAAGGAATTAAAGATTAGTAATGCAAAATTATGCGCAATTCTCATTTCATTTTTCCATCCCCCAAAAGAGGCGGAGAAGAGCAAACTTTGGCTTACACATGGCCGAAACGGAATCCAGCCGAATCTCTGCTCCGCTCTGCTCCGCTCTGCTCCTCCCTGCTCTTCCGTCATCGTCTGGGGGAGCAGAGAAGGAACAGGCAGCGACTCCTGCGAGCACACGGACCATTCGGGCATGAAATTAACAACGCTCTCGAAAATATTGCTAAATGCAAAAATATTGCTAGCCGGCAAAGACGTTTTCAGATGCAGTTACCAGATACTTGCAGCGGGGGACAGAGCAGGAGACAGAGCCAGGACAGAGCCAGGACAGAGCCAGGACAGAGCCAGGACCAGACGACAGGGTCTTTCGGTATTTAAATAAACTCAAAGTAAAGCACAGCAGCAGTCGGCGCTCCCCAGATTTACGGTTATTGTGTGTCGAAAGTAAAGCCTGCCATCGATGGATGGCTGTTCGCTAAAGGGTTAAAGTTGAGTCGGAAAATTCCACCAGAGACTAGAGAGATTCGCAGGGCCATTAAGGGGCCAGAGCCAATCCCAATTAAAATTGGAGCTAGCTCTCTCGCTCGCAGCCCTGCCCCGGCCCGCAGATGCAATCATATTCGTGTAATTGTAAAATCAAATCATATTTCCTGTATACCATAGAAAATATTTATGCTCCCACTCCATGCCACGAGCCTTCTTGCCCCCGTGCCCCCGTGCCGCCCTACCTCGTTGCCTCTTGAGGCAATTGTGTGTGGCTGACTGGCAGAAAAATGAACTGCTTGTTAGGACGCAGCCATCCAAGTCCAAGCCCTGCCTTGGGGTGCAGTTTGGATGATTTTATTTTTATTTTACCCGAGTAGTATTCTCCAAGTGCCCGTCCGCCCTTTCATGGCAAATGGAAAATTGTTGTATTTTGTATTGTTATGCTTGTTGTTGCTGCTGTTGCTGCTGTTCTTGTTGTTGTTGCTGCTGTTGTGCGGAGCTCAAGTTGCTGCACTTGAGGGTTCACTTCATGGCAACATATGCGAAAAAATTGACCACCATCAGTGGACCGGTCCGGACTGGACTGCCACTTACAGGAAGGTGTAGGTGGCACAGAGGTTGCTGGGAGGTGGCAGCAAGTCTATAAGTAAAAATCTGAGTGATTGGATTGAGGATGGAATGTAATTGCTGGGACGAAGTCACTTTTTCCTAATGTGAAATTAAATGAGTTTCATTTTGTGATAAATTTGTCTTAAAGGCCTTTCAAACAAAAAAGCCCCATAAGCTGTCCAGGGACTTGTGGATAGTGTAAGCAGTAAATAAATTCCTAATATTCTGCTCCTTGAAATCGTCGTACATTTAAAGTCTTTGGTATGTCCTTAAAGGACACACACCCGAGACGCAGTGTCCCCTGGGAGCTTTGGGAACTTGAGCAGCTGTCAAAAAACTTGTCTCGCTCCAAATCGAATTAAGTTCAATTACATTTCTGTGGATTGCAGGCTGAAAGGGCTGACGCTGACGCTGACGCTAACCCATCCATCCACTGATGAACTGTCACACAGTTTTCTTTTTTTTTTTTTTTTCGTTTTTTTCGGGTGCTTCCTTTGCCTCCCGCTGGAAATGGAAATCGACAACAGAAACATGTTGCAGACAGCACACATGCATTGCATAGGTGGGTGCGGCAGGCGGGCAGGCAGGCGGGCGGCTGGCAGGCAGGAAGAGTGTGCGAAAAAGTGTGAAAACATTTTTGATTCATTAAAAATTTAAAAAGTTCAAAGTGTTTTGGCAGACGTCTCTCTGTCTCTCGTTCTGCCCGATTGTTTGTCGGTGTGTCTATGGAAATGGAGCTGCCAACTGGTTTTGTTTTCGAGTGCTCGTGCTGATGCTGGTGCTGCTGCTGGTGCTGTGTGGCAGCTGTCGATGCACGCTCTTAGCCGCACTCTGGAGCATGTATTTAAGGCTTTATTGAATCCTTGGAGCCGTTGGCAGAGCCATTCGGCTCAGTTCACCGTAAAACTTGCAAATCACCAACGAACAAGGACTCAACGCTCAAAGGAGGGATACTTGTCGCCCAACTGTGACCGGAGCGGACCGGAAATTGTTCTGCGACCATGAAATGTGCTCGGAAAGGATTTTCGAGTGCCCCGAAAATATTAAAACGTTGCCTTTTCATTCTGTTTCGGCTGCTTCGGAGTGGGCTCTCCACAACTTCTATCTATGCAAAAGGGCGATGGCGAAGACAGCTTGCCACTAAGTGGTGGGGGGTGGAGGAGGGGGTTGGGGCGGGGGCGGGTTCGGGGGCGGAGACGGGGGCAGACGAATGACAAGGACAAGGAGATTGTCCTCTGGCTTTGATCTGGCTGCCTCAGATTTTCGGCTTGTCCTCAAACGAAATGCAGTCGAGCGTCAATAAGCGCACCTGCGTACATCAAGACGAATCGAGGGCCCACTGTGGTACGGTGCTCCCGGAGACGCTGACAGCCATCCAGATGGCAGGGGACGCTGCTCTTTTTGCGGTTGCTGCCCCACTGTGCCTCGTCCTTGTGCTCGATGGGCGTGTAAGCAACGAGTGAGCGAATGAATGAATGACTGACTGACTGAATGGATGTGGGTAGGGCGTTGTCACACTCACAGTTCGAAGCGTTCTGGAGCTGTCCTTTTTTCTTTTTTTTTTCTGTGCGCCCTGCCACTTTTCAGGGGGAGGACATCGCACAAGGGGCAGTGAAGCATGTGGCAAAACGATAAACACATTGCGGGCCCTGCATTGTAATCACTTTGACATTTATGCATATCAAGCAAAAACCCCCAAAGAGACTCTGTCATCCTCGCAACGTCTTCGTCTTCGTCATCGTTCTGGTTTCGCCCTCATCTTCATCCGCATCCTCATCTTTATCCTGTCCCATCCACCAATCCCCTGCCTACTGTCTACTCATCTCCATTCAAATGTGGCATTTTTAATGATGTCCAAATAAATATATTGGATCGGATCGGATCGGATCAGCCTGTGTATATTTTTATGCTGGTCTGATTTTCATTTCATTTTAAATGCAAATGCAAATGAAATAAATGCGAATCCACAAGTATCCATCCATCCATCCATCCATCCATCCATCCGTTTTTGGGGAAGGCATTACCTTGTATCTGTTTATCTCTCTGTTTCATGAATTTCTTTTTCGATACCCACTAATCGTCTTGGGGTAAATGGGTATATTTGTGTTTGTGTAAATTAAACAAAAATGAGAGCAAAGCCATGTCCATCTGTTTCTCTGTACATCAGAAATAAATCTAAGAATGATAATCCGATCTGGAAAACTGTGATGTTATTCATATATGAATATATCCTCCTCTTCCGGCATTAACAGGTATCTTCTAGTCGCATCATCAGCGATTGCATTCGTACTTGCTTCTCTTTTATTTTTCCAGCAAAGTTTGCAAAATGAAAACTTCAAAGCGTGTTCATGAGGATTTATTAAATTTGAAAAAAAAATAAAGGAAAGAAACGAAACGAAATGATTTTGCATTTGCATTTTGTTTAGTCAGTGAAAGTTTTTAATAGGCGTCAAATGATACAGAAATGGATAATCTACAGGAGCAGTCGCGAGGGGAAGGAGAACACTCCACTCCCACTCCCCTCCCCTCCCACTCCCGCAGAACTATATGCTTTCGGGGATCCAGCAGCACTGCCTGCCGCCTGCCGCCTGCCTGAGTGGGAAATGTCTAACATAATAAAGGGGCGCCGAAAACAATGTAATGAAATAATTTCCATTGTTAAAATGATAACAATATATCAGGCAGACACTGCCATCCAGCTCCAGCTCCGACTCCAGCTCCAGCCCGCTCGACAAGAATAGCAATGACATTAACGATGCTCCCAGTAGCAGCAGCAGCAGAAGCAGCAGGAGCAGGAGCAGCAGAAGCTGGAGGACGGGGAACAACGTTTGTCGCGGCTGGCTTGACAGTTTCCAGAACCGAATTCTGCGGCCTTCATTGGAGGTGGGGATGGGATGGGTTGGGTTGGGTTGGGAGAAAGGCTTGCTTGTCTGCGAGTGTCTGGGGCACATGTTGCCGGCGAAAAAACCAATTTGTTATGCGCTGTAGTACAATTTAACGGCCCTTTGATTCCCCAAATTGCGTGGATGCATTTGAAAAGTAGAAACACAATGGAGATGCAGCCTGGAATCCCCTGGAACCCCAATCCTTTCCCTGGCACTAATTGCCAGCGCACTCTCCATGCCGAACACGTGGAGCTGCCTCTTTTGGGGGGGGGGGGGAGGGAGGGGAGTTTTTTATTGCAAAACTTTGCCCAAACAGAACTTTGCTCATAAAGCACTAGGGAGGCGGGCAGCCACCCAGCCACCCAGTCAGCCAGTCAGCCGCGAGCAGTACCATTTGTATTGCTGTCCAAACCCATTTGGCCATGTTAATTCATTAATACTCGTCGTACAGTCTTGACCCAAGTGTCCGATTGTCCAATTGTCGGCTGTCTTAGGCCCATGCCCCACACCAAACGGTAATTGCCATTTTAATGCCGCTTTACAGTTTCGGAAAAGCAAAGAAGGAAAAGTTAAAATCATGGCCTTACGTACTCGCCCGCACGGGATACAGAAAACTAATTCCCTGGCGCATTGCTTCCGCAATTAGGCTTTCCTGCCGTGCCTCGATTTCCCTTGCCTACTCTTTGTGCGGCACGGCACGGCACGGCCCGGCACGGCACTCGAGGCTCGCGGCGCGAGCTCAGAGTTTATTTTATATGCCGCCATCGATAGTCCAGTCTGCAGCAGCGGCACAGTGTGCTGATGGCCAGACAATAGCTGAACTGACTTCTGTTCCGTCCCAAGAGGCTCAGAGACCTTTAAGCTCTTTTTTCGCACATTTTAATTTTAACAGTAACTGATGGGGAATCATTGAAAACTATTGTGTAATTGTGTAATCAGCTGGCAGCTGAGAGCGTCAGAGCTGTCACGTCATCTCACTTCTCCTCGTACCAATCTTGGGGCACCTGCTGCTCCTCGGCGCTGGCAAAGTCCTCCTGGATGCCGAATATTTCACGTATCTCCTCGGGGGTCTTGCCGTTGATCGTGTTGGCCACGGCCTTGCAGGTCAGCTCAAGCAGAGCGTCGATGTCCATATAGTTGGCGGCCAGAATTATCTTTAAGAGTGTTTCCTGGTCAACGTTAAGTAGAGCGGCGTCCCACGGGCTGATGTCGTTGGTGCACACGTCCTTGGCTTTGTCAACTTCAGTCGGCTGGGGATCGTCCTTATGGTGGTCGGCCCAGGTCAGTACCAGACGCAAGATGCCAGAATTAACCTTCGGCAGAGGGACAATGGAATTATCCTCGCTGCTGCAGCAATCAAGCATTGTGTTTATGATTCCTGAGCACTTCAAGATATTGATGTCGACATCGAAGATTTCCCCGTCCGAGGACTGCAGCTTAATAGTTTGCATTTTGGAAATTGTTTTGTATAATGTTTTAGTTCTCAATGCTCGAATGTGTTTGTGGAAATCGGTGAAAAATATAGAAATTGATTACAAGGCTAACTACATATGTGGAATATCTAACACGATACTTATCGAATTGATTGCCCTTACGATATTTGGAAGAACATTGTCTCAGGAGAATTACTCCTTTTGGAGTCATTTTATTCGTGCCATATAATATGAAGAGTTGAATTGCAAAATTAAGTGATTTCTGTACAGGAATCGGGCTATAGTATTCCCCTATAATAAGCCCTCTTCGTATTAAATATATTTCGGCCGCCTTTGTCCCACTGTTGGATGGCCTTTGATTTTGTGCTGATTTTAGCGCTTTTGTAATTGGAAAATCGCTTCGTATATAGAATGAAATCAATCAAGTGTGGCAGGGTGCACACTATCATTCCCCTGCCAACTCCCACCCTTTTGTCTAGCTGGTGGAAAAAGGAAACTTTACTTTTTTCCATTTCACTTCTTTATCTCTGGCCCCCAGTTGATTTCTTTCGCTGAGCAGAGGCTTTCGATTTGGCCCTGCTCCTCTTCTGCTCCCCTTCTGCTCCTCTTCTGCTCCCCTTCTGCTCCTCTTCTGCTCCTCTTCTGTTCTTTTTTATATTTTTTTTCTCTGTTGGTTGGTTGTGGCCTCGTTGGCGTTAAATTAATTTGGTTGCTTTGTTCTTCATTCCGACCAATCCTCCCACACACACACACACACACACACACACACACACACACACACACACACACACACACACACAATGGAGAGGCCTTTGTATGGATCCGAATGTGCTGTGTTATAAATATTAATGAACTCTGCCTCCTTGAGGCATCATTGTAATTTATTTTACATAGTTTCCGAACTCTTTTGCAGAGACAGAGAGGGAGAGAGAGGGAGAGACTCACGGGAAGAGCGTTCTGTTGCTGCGTTAATTGCCAGAAAAAGTTGTAATTACCATTGAAAAGTAGTCTCTGCCAAATGTACGAGTAGTTGCCAGATTTGTGACAATTGCCTGGGCACAGACCAAGACTTTGCCATTTTTAATGATTGTGCGGCCCACAAAACATTCCTCGAAGAACCCATAAAACTCTCTGCCAAAGTGAAACAACTGTGGCATGAGGGATGGGTCCTAAGACGAGAGGCATGAGGCATGAGGCATGAGGCATGTTGTATGTCAGTGAGTTTCCTTCAAAATATATGCAAAGGAGTCGAAAACTGTCTGCAAATTGAAAGCGAAATGTGAGCGCATTTTAATAAAACATATGCGGCGCACACTCGCACGACTCCTTCAAAGGACACTCGTACTCCACATTGCTTGCCAATAACTCTTGCACTATCTTGAACGGACAGACAGACGGACAGACAGACAGACAGTGGGACAGAGCAGACCCAAGGACCGACCTCATCGCTTGCTTCGTGGAGAAGAAGTGCAGACAAAGCCGCAGTCACAGTTCGCTATTGCGGCTGAGTTATGGGCGGGCCGGGTTAGAGGGCGCTGCAGGGCCACGCCCACCCAAAAATTTGTGAAAATGTGCAAGCGACACAAAACATTTCGGAATATGTAGCATGCTTTTAGGCGGACAGGCCCAGCCCAGCCCAGACCAGCCCAGTCCGGACCGGCACGAGGGCCTGCCGCCTGGCCCCCGAGCAAAGAAAAACAACATTTTGCGGCCAACATTAAGCTCAACAAAAGGAGGGGACGAAGGAGAAGGAGTGGATGAGGATGAGGAGGGGAATGGGAATGGGGAATGGGGCAACAATGAACCGAAATGAAATGAACTAAAATAAAATGGCATAGAATAGGAATAACTTGGCTAAAATGCGACAAGAAAATTGTATTACAACAATGGAAAGCGATTGTGGTGAAAAGTACAATAAAATGTCGCTAAATTAGACATGAAGACAACCGCAGCACAAAGGGCGGTCGGGATGTGGCTGTGACTGTGTGGGTGTGACTGTGTGTGGAGAGCCTCAGGGAGAGCTCCTAGCTCTAGCATTTGTAGGATGAGTGGCATATGGCTGTGGCGTGATAAGTGGAGTGCTGGCCAACTAATTGCGCTGCATGGTGGAGTGGTTGGTGGATGGCGGATGGCGGATGGTGGATGTGGATGGGACTGTAAAGAGATTTGAGTGGTGAATACACCCAACGGAGGTTAATTATCTGTTGGATACTCTCACGAACAACATGTTCTATATAGGAATTGATTATTCCACTTCTCCATCTCCGATGAGTAGCAGATGAGCCCCAGGGAATTCTACTTGCAGCAACGCTCCTCAGCGGAAATTAAAGACAAAGTCACGTGCGCGCTTTTCAAAAAACAATTTAATAAAACAATTTCGACCAAAATAATATGCCATAAGGCGGAAGGACTGTCCGTCCGGGAATGGGACATAATAGGCTGCCGGATGGAAACTCCTTTCGCTCGACAGCTCGACAGCAGCAGTGTCCAGGGGGATTGAAAATTATGCGATTATCGTGACATTAAGGCGAGAGAATGAAACCCACGCAAGCCGCTTAAAATGCTATCAAAGCTATATTGGTCGAGAGCTTCCGTCTGGGTCGTCTTTGCTGGCCTCACCTTCCCCGCCCCTTCCCCGAAAGCACTGACAGCACAATGAAGGAGCCAGGCAGGAGAGTCTCTGCCAGCCAGACGATGAGGCGACAGGACATGCTACAAGCAACGATTCTGACTCCATCTACGACTCTCACTTCTCCCACTTTGTGTGAAATAATTGCTAGGAATTTTCACGCGTATTTCCGCCTTTGCCTTCCGCTGTAGTCGTCGTCGTCGTCGTCGTCGTCCTGGGAGTGACTTCTTCCATCCCCGCACCAGTAGGAAGCAGGAAGGAGGAAGCAGGAAGGAGGAAAACGGAACCCTGCCTGGGCACTAAAAATTTCACAGCAATTTTCAGCTCACCTGCGCGCAAAGCATTTCCACAGCTCGTTCCGTTCGTCGTTGCGATTTTAACAATTTTATTAAATTGAATTTATATCATTTACACGCTTGTCGACTCCAAGTCTGCCGGGGACACGGGGATATACATTTACCCTCTCGTACTGCCATTTAATTTCGCGCTTTCGTTTTATGTGGCATTTCTGCAGGATATAGTAGTACTCTCGCATACTCTCGTATATATCCACAGGAGAAGAGAGACATTTTTTCCTAGGCTTTCGGCTGGCTTTCCGCTTTCGGCAATTCTTGCTTTCATGATTATTGATGCGGGTGAAATTTAATTGGTGGCCCTCTGTCCTCTCCGTCCTCTCCGTCTTCTCCGTCTGTCTGTCTGTCTGCCCGCCCTGAGGATGTCCCTGCCTCGTCCTCGTTGAGACCTTTGTGGCCTGCCGTCGTCCCGTCGTCCCGTCGACCCGTCGTCCGCCTGCTTATTAGATAATATTTTTCCAGACTAACGAGTTGGAGCCGCCGCTGCTCTCAGGCCTATTAGACCACTTGAGGGGGCGTTGGGGGATGCTGCCGTGATGCTTGAATTTGGCAATTGGTTGAGCAGGGAATTCCATTTGGGGAGGAGGGAGGGAAAACGTATCGTCTGACCACTTTTTGGCCTCTTCGCCTCCACTAGCTCGCTTTCAAATCCGAATTGCAACATTTGAAGTATTTGCAACTGCCGAAGAAAACTTGAAAAGAATTGCCACGCATGTCTGCGCCAGAAATTTGTTTAAATAAAAGCCAAAAACTTTTCTTATTTCGCGTAAAGCTCTCTTACGAGAAAATAGACGGAAAAAAAGCGAAGAGAGGGGAATACAAACCGGGAAGAACAACAAACAAATAAGCGGCAAAGAAAACTTCGACGCCGATACAATTTCGTAAAATGTCGAAAACTGTGATTGCGTTGAAGCCTGAACTCCTTCCAGCCACGCCTCCTTCGGTGGAAGCTACCAACTTTTGAGTCAAATGTAAATACTTTTCCTGGCAAATATTATCACAATTCCACGCGGCTGCTGCTGCTGCTGCTGCTGCCGCTGCTGCCAGAGATACTAAATAAACTGTTGGCTTGGGTCGTGGCTAGGACGAGGGAAGAAAGAGCCGGAAATATCCTGCGATTGCAATCAGTGTGGTGGGACGCAGGGTGAGGAAGGAGTGCGGATCAGGTAGGTGGGGTAGGATCCGGTGGCAGCAGCTGCCCCATAATCCGCAACTTGTCGTTGTATAGCAGAAAGAAACGAAAAGAAGAGCTACAAAATGCCCCCACACTTTGATACGAGTAGTAGTATCTATAAAGAAGCGATGAATGTGTGCAGTTTATATAATCTAACGATAGTATGCTAAACTCTTCCCTATGCATATTTCGATGGCCAATTAGGCAGGGCGATGCGTTGGACAAATTAGCCGAAAACCCTGAGCCCCCACCCCCTTCAACCCTTCAGCCCACTGACAGGGGGCACATAAAAATTCATTGCCTCGAATATTGCGCATACGCCGCGTGGTGTGGCGTGGTGTGGTGCTCGGTAAACTGCAAAGCGATAAACTTCAAGTGCCCCTGCAATGGACGACCACATGGCCATCTCGTTTCGCAGGGCAATGACTAGAACAAGGCATGGCATGACCCTCCGTATCCACATCCACACACACATCCGCATCCGCATCGATTACCATTACCAGAAAGGGGTGTTCGGGTTTCGGGCTACAGGCGAGCCCTGTCAGGGGCCTGGCCATGCCATATTAATCTGGTTAATGATGAAACTGAATCAGCGTTTTAAACGAGCCACTGCACAATGAAGTGCTTGGTCCTGCTCCTGCCCGTGCTCCTGCTCCTGTTACGTCTCCAGACCCGACCCGTGTCCTGCTGTTGCTTGCTTGCTTGCTGCTGTGTCGCATAAATGGCCCGGCCTGGAAATAAATTAGCTGCGGCTTTCTCTCGGCCCTCGACCATTGGCCATAAAGTTGGCCATACTCGTAGCGTTTTTTTCTTTTTTTGTTTGTTTTGTGGCCCGCTGTCGCATCCTCGACTCGGCTGTTGACTCGGCTTTAAGGCAACTTTATCTCGCTGAATGGTTCAGATTTTGGTTGCATATTTTATGGCCTCGAGCTCACAGATCGTTTTATGAAGTGGGGCGATGGTGGGGGCAGGGGGCAGGGGGGCTTGCTCAGTCGTCAGGCGTTCCTTAATGGCGGAACCTTGTAAACCTTTGAAACAAATTTGGCTTTCACCCTCTCGAGATTTCCTCCCCCCATTTCCACGCAGCTACCGAAAAATTGGTCAATTATTCAAACGAATTTCACGCATTTAATTGTGTAAATTTAGCCAGGCATGACAGACATTCACATTCACATCCACGTACACATACACATACACATACACCCTCTCTCCATACGCCGTACGCCATGCCGATGCTCCCCCCTTCCGTGATTCCGATTCTGATGTGCCTCGCCTAACGTAACGTAACGTCATAATCACCCCGAAGCGCACGTAATTGGCCAATCAATTGTGTCATTGTTCGCATTTATAACGCGGCCTCTCGGACTCGACTACGGCTCTACGGCTGTCCGGCTGTCCGGCTGTACGGCTGTACGGCTCTGTCTGGCCATGGGCTCTACGGTCCGCTGTGATTTATATGATGGGCGGAGGGGGAGTGGGAGTGGGAGTGGGAAGGGTGCTCCCAGATGGACATTATTCCAAGTGTTAGGCCTAACCAAAACAGAAATAGTTACAGTGGAAATGCCCCGAAAAAGTAGAGAAGAAAAACTGCAACAAATGAGATCCTGCGACAGAAGTTTTCATGCAGTTTTTGTTTCGAGTTGTTTTTGGTTTTGTTTTCGTTTTGCCTTTTTTCCCACCCGCCATCTTGTTCTTCTTCTGTTTTTAGCTGTAACTTTTTAACAAATGCACAAAACGAATGACAACTTCCGTTTCCGGTGGGGGGAACCCGGATGGGAGGTGAAGGTGCAGAGAGAGGCAGAGGGAGAGACAGAGAGAGAGAGGACTACGGCCGGCTGTCACAGCGAAAAATTACATGCCTTGCGCAAAAGTTTTGCCTCTTCATTATTCTAACATCAAGTCGACACGAGTTGCGGTTTTTGCAATTTTTCTTCAACTTCCCACAACGTCGCCGCATTCTTCTGCTTCTCCGGAATTTCTGCACCGTCAGACAAAGTGTGAAACGAGGCACAAAACTTCTTGGGAGCCCACCCGGACCCGAGCCCGAGCCCGAGCCCGTGCCCGGACCCATGCCCGGACCCAGACCCGGACCCACGCGCGTCACGGCGCACATGCTGCCAGCGACTCAGACACTCCTCGGAACAGGGAACTGGGTGCAGAAATTATACGCTGCATTTTAATCACAATTCAAATCAACGGAGGAATCATCGTCATTATTCCGAACAGCAGGCGCCTCTTGAAGAGAGTGTCGCGCGTCTCTCCGGCAATCCATTGAAGGAATGTGGACGAACTTTTTCGGAGTCCTCCACGTGGCTGCTGCTGCTTCTGCTGCTTCTGCTGCTGGCTCCTCATTAACTCGGTGAGCGTCGCCTGTTGGCTGGAAAGCGGTTAAAGTTGTTCCCACTCCCATCCCTTTCGAACAGGGCTAATGTACAGCATGGAATTAACTCGATTTGTAAGTATAAAAGAGCAGGCGCCTCCATTCAGTGCCATGGCAATCCCCGCCAACGCGGAGGAGGCCTTCTTCCTCCATACTCCACCACCAGAACAATGCCACAACAATCCCAGGCCCTCTTCCGATTCATTTGCAATTTATTTCCACATTTATTGCCAACATTTCGGGCGTAAACATTTACAAATGAAATTGAGCATGCGATTGTGTTGCGTAAATATTTTTAATAGCTGTAAAATTACAACAGTTAAGGATCGCACCGGATAGGCGGTGGTCCTGCAGTTGTTCAGAGCTATCAGCGCGCTATCGGAGGGACCCCAATCATAATTCATAGAGAGCGCGCGCACACCTTTGCCTCGGCTCTCGATTGGGGAAAAAGGAAAAGTTTCCTGGACATTTTCCATGTGATTTATTAATGTTTAAGCCAATGCAATTTGCCAATCTTTGACAGATTGCGATAAGAGTAGGCAGCAGGCAGCAGGCGGAAGAGAGACCCGAAAGACCTGAAAAGACCCTCAAGAGAAAATGGAAACTGTCAAAATGAGGCAAAATCAATGACAGTTGCAATTTGGAAAAGTTTTTGCACCCCCAACCTCCATCCCCCCCGGTTCACCATCCCGAACCTTATCCGAACGGGGGACCAAGTTCTTGCTTCGGTTCCTGGGTCCTCTGCTTCGATCGTATCGTATGGGGCAATTAGCATTTTGTGGCAATGTTGCAACAATAATTCAACGAGCCAGCAGGAGTCTCAGACCAGACCAGACCATCCCAGACCAGAGAAACGAAAAAATGCTGAAGACTGAGAGAGAAAAAAATTATTTGATTATCCTGCGGCCATGCGCTGTCACAATTTTGCAGACTGCCCGCTGAGCGTGTCGACCGAGTGTCTGTCCAGGAGTCGAGGAGGAGTCCCAGTGAGAAGTCCTGCTGCAGCAGCACCCTGAAAAGTGCCACATCAGCGAAAGTCTGTTAACTTCCGGTTTATGGTTGCAGCAGCTTATAGAGTCATTTCCGCCTGCTCCTCGTCCGGGTCGGAGTCCGAGTCCTCGGCCAGGTCCTCGTCCTCCTCTTCCTTGTTCTCGTCCAGTTCCCATTCATTCGGCTCAGCCAGGGAGCCATCCAGGGAGCCATCCAGGCAGCCATGCAGCTGGCGGTGCCCGCAGACCATTCTATTAAATCATCATTTCATTCCTCCTCCCTCCCGTCGGGTCCCTCCCCTAGCTCCTGCACTGCGTTTGCGGTAATTTCTTTCTCATTTTTTGTCTTCCTATTTTTTTTCGGTTGCAAGTGCTTCCTTTAGATTTATAATTAAGATTTGGTTAGCAGCAAATAGCGGCTCTTTTTGAATTTATGCGGCCTGCTGCTCTGCTGCCTGCTGCTCTGCTGCCTGCCGCATGCTGCCCGTAAAAGCGGTAATTTATCATATTTTTAGCGTCAGTCTCTAACAAATTATATGGGCTGCAGCGTGGGTTGGGGCCAAAAACTTCTGAACAGTGCAATTTAATTACGCTGAGAGGCCTGGACGGATGGGCAGTACCTGGGAGTGCAGCGGAGGGCCTACGGACAGATGGACGGCAGATCTCCTCGTCTGATAGTTCTGCGTGGCACAGATCTTGATGACGAATGCATTCATATATTGTAAATGGAAAATTGATGATTTTATAATGGAGCAATTCTCTATTTCGCGCATAAATAATCTGTCGAAACTCAATCCAATTCAATCAGCGAAAGCAAAACGTTGACGATGGCGGCGATCTGTAGAGCTGTTTTGGTTGGGTTGCTGCTCTGCAGTGCCTGGTGCTTGCTGGAGGGACAAAAGGTTTGAATATCCTCATAAATATCGTTGTTTCTGACTCCTGTTTGACGGTAATTTTCAGTCGTTAAATTCCCTGCTCTTCCGAAAGATCGTTACCGAGCACAACAGCAAATATATGTCCAACTATGAAGCATCGGTGAGTGCGGACCATACGACCGTGAATTTTACCCTTAATTTTATTCGGAACATCACGGTGGATATCTGGCTGAGGGCCACGTTGGCACAGCGCGTGTCAAAGAAGCAAAACAGCTACAGGAACGTCTTCACCTACAATGTCAATCTGTGCCACATTATGGGCAAGGGCAAGGGCCAGAGCATCATCAATTTCTGGTTGGAAAACGTCATGAGGGATTCCAATATGCCAAAGCATTGTCCTGTGAAGGAGGTGGGAGTCCATAGCCTATACTACCCCTAGAATGAACTATTCACTTTACTTGACGCCTTGTTTTCCAGGGAAACTATACCATGTTGAATATCCAATCGGAAAAGGAGACTATTCCGCGATTCATACGTTCGGGGAGCTTCAGCATCGACTCCAATCTGTACGTGAGGGAGTGGCACAACGATAATCTGACAAACACTATCTTCTATGTGGATATCAGAATGAAGTGAGGCATGGGTAAACCGGAGCCATCAAATTTGTCACATTAAAACGCAATGAATCATTGAAGAGCTCAAATCTCCACTGGCTAACACAATTTCTCACTTCCAATCGACTAAATCGTTGCACGTGCATTTCGCATAAATAAATTAATGAGCTCTCCAGCAAGGACACGATAACGGGCACGGACATGGACACCGACACCGACACGGACACGGACACGCACACGGACACGAACGCGGACACAGATTCGAGTCCAGGACGTGGCTGGCTGCACGCTGCACGCTGCGATTTATGCGAGTGCGGGCAAACTAAGCGCAAAATAATTTAAACACTGTCAATAATAGTTTGGGGACAAAGTATTTTTCCATCGACAAGTTGCTCCTTGCCATCGTCATCGTTCTTTCCTCTCGACACGTTCGCACTGGCTCCTTTCCTTTCCCTTCCCTTCCCTTCCTTTCCATTCCTATCCTTTCCTTTGCTCGGATTTGCCATCAATTGCACTTCCGTTGCAGGAATGATGGGGCAAAGCGCAATTTCTTGTATTTTGTCGAAGGAATCGAAGGAACCAAAGGAAGAACAAACGACTGGCAGGGCCCAATGCAACCAGAGCCGGATCCGGAGTTCAAGTCGGAGTCAGAGTCGGAGTCGGAGTCGGAGTAGGAGCTTCTTTGAAACAAATGGAGGAGCAACTGGAGGATGGGTACTGGAACCAGGAGAAGTGGCATCGTGTACTCAAGGAAATTGCCATCATTATACTTGTCGCAGTTGTCGCACTTTGTGTTAAATAACGTTTAATGTTTGTTTGGCGTGAAATTGATTTACAAAAGGGAAACCGACCGAATCGCTGCCATTGGATCTGGAGAAGGAAAAGGAATGGAGCCCACTATCATCCGATGGAGCTTATGGGCTTGGCCCTAAACCAGAAGAATATGCAATAAATTGAATCCATTTTCAGCCATTCTGTGGCATCATTTCAAAGGCCTCCAATTAGACGGTTCGCTGGGCATTTGAACTAATTAGGCAAAGCCTCACCTGACTTTCACTCACTCACTCACTCACTCACTGACATACTCTCATTAGTCATCAGACATGTCTGCAGGCGTTGTCAGCAGCAGAGGCCGAAGCAGGAGGAGAAGCAGGAGCCGTAGCAGGAGGAGTTGGAGGAGGAGTAGTCCTTTTGGTTGGGGTCGGGGTCGGGGTCGGTTTGGGGATCATCATCATACAACCTATAATTATACCAGCGGGAATCGTAACAAATTGGCGAGCACAAAGGCCTCGGGCAAATCATGTGGACCGCCCAGAGAGTGGGTGGGAGAGTGGGCGGCGGCAATTAGGAAGCGATAAAGTTAAACGCTACACACACAACCCTCCCCTCCTTGCCACCCACACATCTAAAGGAGCTGCTGCTGAATGCGAGGACAAGTCAAATGCAGTTAAAGAAAGCGTTAACAGTTGTCGCCTAATGTATCCTTTTCATACCACGTAACAGTTAAGAACTAGAGTATGTTTGTGCAAATGTATTCTGGGAAAACTCGCCCTGGATACGAGACTCCAACCTGACTCCAAATGGTGGCCCGGACTGCTGGGATCCATTGAATCTACTGCCCAATGAATATAGCCGAGTAGTGGGTATCGTATTGTCCGAACGCCATATTGTTCTTACTTTTTTCTGTGTGATTTTTCCGCTGTGTCTTTTGCTGCATGCGACAGCTGCGATCCCTGGCAAAAGACACAAGGCAGAGGACGACGAGGACACTGCAGCTAAATTGAATGTTCCACTCGGAGCATCTTTCACCCGTTCTCCGCATCGATAATCAACGCCATGCCGTGCAACATGTTGCAGCCTTGTACAGGATATTATTATATCTCGTCATGAAATTGCTGCCACCATCCTATCCGCTGCAGACGCTGACGCAAACGCAAACGCAGCCAGGAGACAGAGTGGCAGAGTGGCAGAGAGGGAGCAAAGATGCAGCAGTAATGATTGCATTCTCGATGGCTGACTGCCTGGCTGCCTGGCTGCAGGAAGTGTCAACATCATTACGAGTATTGCATCGATTATGTTTGAACTACGAGTGTAGCCGAGCTCGGATTTTTATTGCGTTCATGGAGCGTGCGAGCTTTAATTCGACAGGATCGTATCAATCATCAGGGTGAGCATTTCGTCGTAGGACTTGGTCTTGTACTTCCCGTAGAAGAACTCGACTTGGCCGCGGTACTCGCCCGGAATAAGGAACCTGTGGGTCATCGAGCTGCCCATGCGCCAGTTGTGCATGTAGTAGTGTCCCACCTGGACGGGGCAGTTGTACATGAAGTTGCCGTGCTTCGCCATATCCTTGAACCAGGACTTGAACAGACTGTTCTTCACAGTCGAGGTGGCGGCACAGACATCGTTCACCTGGCTGAAGACGGACTGGAAGCTCTTCGCATTGGCCAGTCGCAGCTGTATGTCGAAGTGGACCTTAAAGCCCCTCACAATGGGTCTGTTCAGGTCCATGTCCATGTTCATCGTATTCCTCGAAATGGTCAGGGAGAAGTTCTTGAAGTACTTCGGGTTGTAGGTACAATTGCCTGCCAGAAATTCCACACTGCGTTCCTGGAAGAGATCTTAGCTTGAGCAGGGCCCGCAGCAGCAACCGGAGAGATCTTACCCCATCAACCAGATCTGATTGAAATGAGAGCAGAATAATCACGGAGTAATAAGGCAATTTCCACATTTCAAAGCCCACGCCAAAACTCAAATGAAAACCTAAAAATATCAACACCAATTACGGACTCTGGCGGGCATTTATTTCAAAGTCATTAGCCATTAGCCAAGCGAGATGCATTAGAATTCAGATCAGATATGGATGATGGCATCGGCCGTGCAGCTCATTATAAAGTCCTCGTCCGTGCCCTTAGACTTCACAATGTTGCACACGTCCACGTTGGTGGAGAAGAGGCTATGGAAGCTCTTTGTGTTTCCCACTCGCAGCTGGAAATCCAGAGGGGCCCGCCATCCTTTCGTCAGAGGCTGCCGCAGGTTCATCTCTAAAAGAGATCTGATCGTGGCTTATGCTGAAGGAGAAGTTGTCAAAGTATTCGCGGTTGATCCGACTTTCCCCAGGGATGAATCCGATGCTGCGATCCTGACTTAACAGAGCGGAAGATACTCGATGCAGATTTCCCTTAAATATACTCACCGCCTCTGCGGAAAACAAAAACAGAAACTCCATAAGCTGCAATATCCACATTAACCGACGACCCATCTCTCTTTACAAAACCCAGGAAGCCGCCTATGTCAATTATTCGAGTATCAAATATATTAATTAACCTATGCAGTGGGGCCTGACGATCCTACAAAACCGACAAAACTTTCGCTGTCTGCGAATAGAAACATATGCATGTATCTAACTAGTTCAGCATGGCTTCCACATAGAATTCCAGAAGCGGATTCTGATCGTTCTTCTTGAACCTTCCGTATAATAACGTTCCAGAGATGCGGTAGTCTCCCACGTAGAAGAACGATGGCACTTGGCTGGCGTCCAGCGTCCAGCCGTGTAGGTAGTAGTAGCCCGTCCCGATGGGGCAGCTTGTGGAGAAGTTTCCCACCTTCAGCATGGACGTGAACCAGCGACGATAGAGCGACTCCTGGGACCCTTTGATCAGGGCGCAGTAGTTTATGTCGTGCTGGTATATGCTCTGGTAGGGCTTGCCCTTGGCCGGGCGGAACTCGAAGCCCAAGTGATAACCATATCGATCATCAGTTGACTATTGATTATCTGGATCGTGAAGTTGGAGAATATCTGCGGGTCGTATCTGCTGCCGCCCGTCTTGAAGTTCATTTTGCTAGCCTTTAATCGATTGATACGATACATTTTCACAAGTAACGTTAGATATAGGCTTGATATACTTACCAGAACATTTTCACTTAGGGCTGTCAGAGCAGTAAAACCCACAAAAATCGGAACAAGTTTCGGGGCAAACATCGTTCAATGATGTCAACACAAGCTGATGGCAAAAAACCCAATATTAGAGAAGTTTAATGGGCTTCTGGTTCAAGTTGCGTGACTGATTAGAGTGCTCTGATATCAGTAATGAGCCTAGCTTGTTATTCTATTAAAATTGGGTGCGTTCACCAGGACCACTGGATCTCTGATCAGTGATGGATGTCTGGCGATTGTTCTGGTGAACGCCCATGAGTAGTGATTATGATGCTTAAGTTCAGAACAGCAGCGTTAAAAATAGTACGGTACCCATTCTTTATACGAGGTTTGCTATTTAAGTATCTGGCCTAGATCGCTTTTGGCCTGTTTTTTCTAGTACCTTAGGCATTAGTATGACATCCAACGATAAGATTTTTCATGATCACATAGCGTTGGATCCCACAAAATTTTAAATCCACACAGATCCAAAATATAATAGATTGACAGTCGAACTTCTCTTTAACGAATTTCCCTATAATAAAGAACACTGAATTTTCGTTCAATTTTCAGTACGTTTTAATCTATTTATAGCAAGTTTTTTTTTCCTTGTACAAATTGTTTCTACGCCCGTAACTCGAATGCTCAAACGCCTTCGAACTTTCTATAACGAATTTTTTTTTTCAATTATTTTGGGGAAGTCTTGAACTATAAATGTGTGCTAATTACTAAAAAAAATACTAATTATAATTAAAATAAATAGCACCGAGACAATGTCGAATTTAACTTTATGTATTTTCGTAATTGTGAATCATCGACAAAGATACCAAGTTTTAAGCAATACATTATTTAAAACGTTACATACCGCAAAATACCAAGTTACAGTGAAATATACCATAAGCGACAATAGAACTGATAAGTACGTGTCATACCGCTCTGAGTGCAATAAGAGCGTTAGCGCACATGAAAAAGTTGTGCTACATGAAAATTTGGACTGTTTCAAGGTTTTTCGACTTTCGACCCTTTCCACTAGCACGTCAGGATTATTCTCTATACGTGATCGAAGAAGTGCAAAAACAGCGTTTTTCGGAACCTTGAGTTCCAACGTGATGGAAACTTTTGGAGGCCGGATTTGTGATCAGCGATGTAAATGAATAAGAAAATGTTGGTCCGATTTAAAGTTATTTTAAAGCTATTTTAAAGTTAAATAAACTTACTTAATAGGCTTTCTAAATGGGTATTCTCTTCTTGGAGAATATTTAAAACCCCGTTTTCAAATACCAAAGTTGGTTTTATAATAGTTAGGCCAGAAACTTAAATAGCAGCCTACGTACATAATACCAATATACAGTAGGTATATACATGGATGATCGGGAATATTGTGAGACGCGGCTAGGGCCGCGGCTTTACATTTACACCCGATACTCAGTCAGTATATAAATACATACATGTCAAATTTTTTGATTTATGTAACCTATACAATACATTTTCGATACGTAAATGTTCACCTCCACAAGAGAGAGATAGAGATTAAGTCAGCGCGTGGCCGGGGGCAAGGTGAATTTACTGACTTACTGTCATCACCACATCTGCTCTCTTTCGAGGACCATCCGTTTGTCAGTCATCGAAAGATGTTGTGTAGCGCAAAACTTTGTTCATTGACTTCTTCTTCATTGTTTACGAAAAGACTAGTAAACTAGTATACTATGCTATTATAATCTCGTTTTATTTATTAGCGAAAATATTTTCTTTCCTGTCACCTAAAAGAATAACAATTGAATAGTGCAGAACGTAAAACGTTTGCTATCTCCTTCTAGCGCTAGTCTCTCGGAGAGCCGAGAGAGCGAGTTGAAAATGTGGGAGGTACTCACCACAGTGGACGACACCACCTTTCATCATGGGCTGGGGGTTGCGTAGCCACTGCAAATCGATTGGCTCATTCTGGCTATAATAACGATCCGATCTTAAGCGATCCGATAGTCATTCTATATGATTCTGAGTTTTCAGTTTTATCGTATCTCTAAAATTGTGGATGCCACAGATTTTCGTTCTTTATGGAGGCGGAAAGGGGCGGGGCGAAATTTGGAAATACATTTGCAACAGTGTGATATCACAGGTTCTGGACTTGGCTGATCCAGCTCCAATAGTCTGTAAGATCTAGTCGATCATCGAGACATGGCTATGTTGACTCGACTATTAATGCAGATCAGGAATGGGGTCCTTCTGGGTGCTACACACATCCGCTTCCAGCACAAATAAAATCGAATACATATATTATATGTACCCACTATACGCTTGGAGCATCGGGTATAAAAGCTCGAAAGCAGTCGCGACGATTGGCTGGACTTGAGGAGAAGCTAGAACGTGTAGAGTTTCAACGCAAGGGGGCAACAGCGCTCTCCACTAAAGCAGACGAACTTGTTCGTCGATTTTGTTGTGTTCGATGAAAATTCAAGTGTGGATGGCAGGCTTGTGTTTGAAACAAATGTTTTGTTCGACGGTTTCGCTCGTCGGAATAGATACGAACATCATTTGTTAACAAATTTTGAAGAGGAAACATTATTACTTTTCGCTTGCATTTTTCAATGTTTACTCTCTGAAAGTTGCTTCGCTATGATGTTCGTTACCAATGTTCGTCTAGTTAGTAGGCGAATTGTTCATGTTCGACGAACCATTTCGCCTATGGATGCCCTTCTTAACAGCCTGTGTCCGCACTCGTCTAACGCTCACTGTTAGCGCCCTATGGCAGCGCTCTGAGAGTGGGCTCGCGCTCGCTCTCGCTCTCGCTCTCTCTCTACCCCGCTCTCGCTTACGATCCGCACAGCTCTCGAGCGGGGCCTCAGGCTGTAAGCTAGAGCTTTCCTAGATTTAATTACGCTATAACCCCCGATGTAAACGGCCGTGAACCAATACACAGTGAATTATACGACGATTATACAGATATTTATACCACCCGGATATAATTCTTCTTTTTCGGACCCATCTCTGGAACACGTACTAATCAACCCTCCTACAATCACATGGTGAAGAAAATACAAGAAACTGAAAATGGTTACAAAATTCTAGTGGAAAAGATTTTTCGGTAAAAAGTTGAAAGTCGCTGGAGGGAAAAATTGCAGAAAGAAGTGGATAATTATGGATGAAAAACGTGAGTTTTATTTTTTGTTTCCTTCGGTCTCGTTTTTAAAAAGATTTAAATATTTTAAGCTGAGGCGCATGTTCAAATCTGGTCCAATTGTTCAAGCTCAATTCACATCACAAACAAAACTCAAAAAAAAACGAGGGAGAACGTTGTGGGTCGCAGCTAGGACCGCGACTCTACATTTATACCCGGTATAAAGGAGAAATCCTTTTGTGTGCGTGGACATGTATAGTAAAACATTTTTGCACACAGAAAAATAAATATATTCATGCAGAGGGCCAAGCAAAAAATCACCAAATTTGTCTGTGGCGTTATCGTTCTCTCTGCCAGAAAATCAGGGGGAGAGTGAGAGAGAAAAAAACAGATCTGACTCAGGACGAGTATATATTTGAGCATGTGATTTATGTAATTTATACTATATATTTTATACGTCATTTGGTATCACTATTCGCGAAGGGGACAATTTGATTTTTTGAAACAAAAAAATATATTAAAATCGGTCGAGCCGTTGTAAAACTGTGGATGCCACCGATTTTCGTCATTTTTGGTGTCGGAAGGGGGCGGGTGGAAATTTCGAAAACCATTTGTAACGTTTGATATCACAGTAATAGTAACAGTAACAGTAACATTTGATATCACAGTAGTCTGGATACCAAATTTAGTTGCTCTAGCTTGTATACGGATAGACAGAAATGGCTATATAAACTTTTTAGGGTCGGAAACGCTTCCTTCTGGGTGTGACTCACATCCACTTTCACCAAAAATCGAATATCCCCTATACCCTTCGAGCACCGGGTAGAAAAAAACAGACAGACATGGTCATGTTTCGTTTCGGGGCCTCGTTTTTTATAACCGATACTGTAATTGATGAAGCCCGCCCATATCTGGGCAACTATATATATAAATGCTTCGAGTACAGAATATATTATGACCCAAGCATTGGGGCCTGTCGATTTAAAAAAACCAAAAAGAAAAATAAAAAGTAATCAACTGAATCAAAATAATTCAACTTTAGGTCAGCACGGCTTCCAAAGAGCATTCCAGAATGGGATTATCATCTTTCTTCTTGAACCTGCCGTAGTAGAATGTACCGGAGATGCGGTAGTCGCCTAGATAAAAGAAGGAGGGAATGTAGCTGGCGTCCAACGTCCAACCGTGTAGGTAGTAGTAGCCCCTCCCAATGGGGCAGCTCCTGGCAAAGTTTCCCACCTTCAGCATGGACGTGAACCAGCGACGATAGAGCGACTCCTGGGACCCTTTGATCAGGGCGCAGTAGTTAACGTCGTGCTGGTGTATGCTCTGGTAGGGTTTGGCCTTGGCCAGGCGGAACTCGAAGCCCAGGTGCGCCTTCAGTCCTTGGGAAAGGGTCGAAACGAGGACCATATCCAATAATAGTTTGGTGTTAATTATCTGCATCGTGAAGTTGGAGAATATCTGCCGGTTGTATCTGCAGTCCCCCGTCTTGAAGGTCATTTTTCTGGCCTGTATAACGCATTGGTGGGTGGTGAGAGGATTCGCAAGATATAATCTTGATGCACTTACCATTGCCAGACCAGTTTTGCTTAGGGCTGTCAAAACCATAAGAACCACAAATATCGGAACAAGTTTCGGGACAAACATCATTGGATGATGTCAACTGGAACTTTGCCAATGAGCCGAATATTTGTAAACGTCGAAACATAGTCCATTTAATGGGTTTGTTATTGAAACAACGAGATAGATTGATAGATCGGAATACTTTGATATTGGTAATTAGCATTGCGTGTTTCCTTATTTAATTTTAATGCATTGATGCCTCCAAAACGCACTCGACAAGGAATATCCGGCTCTTGCTGCGATACTTTCCGTAGTAGACCAGGGCGCGCAGGCGATAATCGCCGTTCAGGAGGTACGAGGGCACCAGACTCATGTCCACACGATAGCCCTTGAGATAGTAGGGTCCTGGCGGAATGGGACAGTTCTCCATGAAGTTGCTGTTCTTGGCCACGCTCTTGATCCACCGTCGGAATAGGGATTCCTTTAGGCCCGAAAGCAGCTCACAGTAGTCGGTGTCGGTCTGGACCAGGCTCTGAAAGTTCTTGGCATTCGTCAGCCGCAGCTGGACATCTATGTGGCCACGGAAGCCTGCCTTCAAGCCTTGTGCCAGATATATATCCGCCATGATCGTGTTATTGGCGACCGTTACGTTCAGAGTTCTGAAATACTTTGGGTTCCTCTCACACTGGAGGCGACTGAAGCTCACCGCACTGGGCTGGCAAGGAAAGAGGCTGTTAGATCCTGCTCCCCTGCTCGGGCTGTCCTATTTCTCCTCCAATGCTTACCTGAGCCATGGGCAGGGCTAGGAGGAAAACGAGGATGAATGCTTTCTTTGACATAACTGCTCCCGATTTGAGGCATTAGTGCAATGGAAAGCGACTTTTATTGCTGGATAATTTGTGGTTCAGTTGCACGCGCATCCGATCTGCTAATTGGTTTTAAATTACTCTCCAATGGCGCATTGGGAATTGTTTATTTATAGACTCTGGTATTTATACTCAATTTATCTAAGAGCCAGATTCAGTTCCCAATCTATGCTGCCTTCATCACGGCATAGATGTCCATGTCGAGGACAAAGTCCTCATGTCTGGACTTGTGCTTCCCGTAGAAGAAGTGAGAGAACACGCGATATTCGCCGGCCATCAGATAGTGCGGCACCAGCTGGGAGTCCAGCTTCCAGTTGCGCAGGAAGTAGTGGCCCGCGGGCACTGGGCAGTTGGCCATGAAGTTGCCGTGCTTGCGCATGCTGTCGAACCAGCTCTTGAACATGCTGGTCTTCACCGAGGAGACAATGCTGCAGGTGTCCAGGATGTGGGCGAAGAGCCGCTGGTAGCTCTTTCCCTTGTCGAGACTGATCTGGACATCAATGAGGACCTTGAGGCCGCGAGAAATTGTCCTGGGCGCCACCATGTCCAAGTACAGGGTATTGTTGACGATGGCCAGGGTGAAGTTACTGAAGTGCTTCTCATTGAATTTGCATTTTCCCGTCTGGAAGATAAAAGGGGACTGGCGAACCCAAGCTCTGTTATCCCTGACGACTGGCAATTCTCTCCTCAGAAATACTCACTGCCTGCGTGGCCATCAAATGATGGAAGTAAAGAAGCGATATGATGGTGACAATTTTCAACATTTCCCTACAAATGGTGGCTGCAAAATGAGACTCGATATATAATTTTCGCTCGGCAGCTCATTGAACTGCTTTCCAGACTAAATTGATTATAATTGATGCCCCCCGCGGAGCAATTAACGGCAATGCGATTCACATATCGCCACAGTTCAGTCCTTGAGGTTCTATCGACTCGACCGCTGTGGAACCTCTTTGCAGAAGGACATCTAAAGCTTCTGAAGAGCTTCGATTCTGCGGCTGCAGCACACCGAAGCGTATAAGATCCTGTTTTCTGAATGCCAATGCCTATATGTTCCAATGCTTGGACGAAGCCGATGAGATGAAGGCCTTCTTGGGCTTACGAATAAGTATAGACTTTTTCCGTTATACCAATTTTATTTCTTAAACCAAATTCTGTGTAGATCCGCAAAGCGATTACTAATCTATGATTTCCTCACCAGCGCGTAGATGTCCATGTCGAGGGCGAATTCCTCATTCTTGGTCTTCTGCTTGCCATAGAAAAAATGGACCAATATGCGGTAGTCCCCGGGCATCAGATAGTGCGGCACCAGCTGGGAGTCCAGCTTCCAGTTGCGCAGGAAGTAGTGGCCCGCGGGCACTGGGCAGTTGGCCATGAAGTTGCCGTGCTTGCGCATGCTGTCGAACCAGCTCTTGAACATGCTGGTCTTCACCGAGGAGACAATGCTGCAGGTGTCCAGGATGTGGGCGAAGAGCCGCTGGTAGCTCTTTCCCTTGTCGAGACTGATCTGGACATCAATGAGGACCTTGAGCCCGCGAGGAATCGTCCTGGGCGTCACCATGTCCAAGTCCATGGTATTGTTGACGATGGCCAGGGTGAATTTATCAAAGTACTTCTCGTTGAATCTGCACTTGCCCGTCTGGAAGATAAACGTTGACTGGGGACACAACATTCCTGTTATCCTGGCCGACTAGTGTAGATCTGTCATAAAATACTCACTGCCTGCGTGCCCACCAATTGGTGGCAGAAGAGCAGCAAAATAATGGTGAATAATTTGAACATTTCCCTGCTAATGACGACTGTAGAATGAGCCTCGATATATGAATTGCTGAGCGAACTGAACGATTCGGACTAAATGGATTATAATTGGAGTGCGCAGAGCAGTTTAATGAAATTGGGGTCACACGTCGGCTACTTTATTTCCACGTAGAAGGCGCAGGCGATCACAAAGTCCCTAGTTTTTCGTTTATCCTTATACTGTGTCATGTTAAATGTCACCTTATATTGTCCCGCATACAGGAATGTGGGAATAAAGAGCGTGTTGTAGTTGTAGTCCCTCAGATAGTAGTGGTTCGGATGCACGGGGCAGTATCGCGGGAAGTTTCCGGCCTCGAAGAAGGTGGAAAACCATCGCTTGAACATGCTGCTCTTCTTCAGGGCCATTATGCTGCACATGTCCAGCGAGTACTGGAAGATCCTCTTGTAGTCCCTGGATTTCTGGACGCTTATGAGGAACCCCAAGTCCATTGTGATGCCCTTGTCCAAGCTTCGTAGCAGGAATGTATCGAAATATACCTGGGCATTTTTCACCATCAACGACACGTTGGAAACGTAGCTCCGATTGAAGTCGCTGCATGCACTATCTATCATTTTGATTTTTCCCATCTGAAGGGGTGTTCTTTGAAGTACAGGAGTCGATTAAAGCGTTGGAATATTTACCACATCCGTCGCAGCCAACAGAAACCCCACCATGAGCACGACACGTCCGGAAGAGTAAAATGTCATTGATATTTTCGATATTTTTGTCAAATGCTGACTGAACCCAAAGTCCAAAAGGTCCAGACTTAAACGAGTGGTTGCGCCAGAAACGTTTAATATAATTGTGCATTGAGAGCCACCCCAAAATTGAGGTAAGCAATTTGGATATTGCGCATTTAAGAGGGGCTATACGGGTATACATATGTACTATATAAGAGGTGTTCCAAAATTGATTGAAAGTAGAATTCGGTGTAATATGAAGCATTTTTTCAACTCGATTTCGTTTCATGTTTTTATTGAGAAATCAAACAAACAGTAAATAACTTTTTGTTGGAGGAAACAATCATGGGTGAAAACAATAATTATGCTAATGACAAATGCTCATTAGGCCATGGATGCGATGGCCAATTGATCAGTTTGATTCGGGGGAAAATTCAACCTATTGTGGGTCGAAGCACAGCCAAATGGAATTAGTCTCTCACACAGTGCGAAATATGAATATCCGAAAGTACTCCCAGATAATAATTATACTATGGGCCTGGTCTCTGCCAGGGGTTCGAGCTGCTGTGGGTATATCGCCATGGAATCAAGTTTTAATCAAGGTTTAATCAAGTACAGAACGCATCTCTTCTTTTAGAAAAGTTTGCACATTCAGAGCCACAGGTGCGAATATAATGGGAAATATATCGAGAGCTTCAATATATCAGTCATCGAGAACCGCATCTCCTGTGAGCTGCAGACCAAAGTGAGGATCCCATCGGGCGTGATAATTCACATTGGCCTTGAAAGGGGCGTGAACACCCTGGGACCCTACAATTCATTCTTCCAATATGATATCGACTATTGCAAGACCATTGGCTCCTATCGCAGTAATTTATTCAAGAAATGGATCCTCAGCCTGGTCAAGAGCGGGCATTTTCCCAGGCGGTGCCCCTGGCCTATAGGCGCATATTATCTCAGGGACTGGGAGCTGAGTGAGGATCTCGTACCCCAATTCGTAGCCCAAGGACACTATCGGAGTAAAATTATCACCCATCTGGGGAGCTTTGGCAGACAGACATACGAAATGTTGGTCGAATGTGTGATTATTTCGCAATTGATATGATCAGATCTGAGTGATTGTAAAACCAAAAAAAATAAAGAATGAGCCCACTGATGTGTGGCAAGAGCTTCAATTATCTCATTAGCTCGGTTACAGTCTGAAAACATTGAAATTTCAATCGAGTTTTATGTGCAGATGCGTGGTTCCCTGAGCTTTAAGCCGCAGCCTCGCCCCTGACAGACAGAGGGAGAGTCAGTCATTCGTGCGGGGCTCATCTCATCCGAAATGCAGTCAACGTGTCTATGTTTATCCAGCGTGTGGTCTCCTTCCAACTCCTTGCCGGGGCGTTTATGTGCACGAACCACTGCAGAAAACAATTGCACGTAATTCTGCTTACGCCGTAACATTGCAACAATGCCACGAAACGGCATGGATAAAAAAAAAAAATAAAAAAAAACAAAAAACAAAAAACAAAACCTGCCTTGCCATTTGTTAGAGCTCTCTGTTTTTCTGTATTTTTTCCCCCAGTGCTGCCGCCTTCCTGCGGTTGCGACAGTCTGATGGCCAGACAGAGTGACAAACAGACAAACAGTCGGACAGACGGAGGGAAAGACAGACGAATAGACTGCCTGACTGCCTGACTGACTGACAGACAGACAGACAGACAGTGGAGCTGTCAGACGTCGACCTATGCGCTTAATCAGAATCGGGTCTGTCGAAACTAAGGCGCCATTTTCAATTGTCCAACGTTGTCTGGGCCTAAATCCGAGTTCACGAGTTACCGACTTCCCCGTTCACCAACTACCAGTTCCTGGTGTTGGCCAAATAAATGTCTTGCCTTCTTTCTTCTTTTGTTTCTCTGTTTGTCCCTCTTTCGGCTTTCACTCCGTGACTGCCGGCCGCCTGACTGCGTGGCCTTCCTTCTGGTGGCAGCCTTCGTGACTGCCTTCCTTCCTGTCCGTGTGCCAGTGTGTGTTGTGTGTGTTGTGTGCCTGCATATTGCATTTATTTACATAGGCCTGGTCTGACTTTTGATTTTAAGCTCTTTGGCTCTGTTCTCTCTTCTAACTCAATTCCCTTTTCGAGGCCTTAGCCCTTGCAGCTGTCCTGACGCCAGGTACACCTACTTCTCTGTGCTCGTGTATGTATTGCGTGTGTCTTGTGCATAGTATCTGTGTGTGTGGTTGAGTGTGGCTTTATGTATTTGCGGATGCATTTACGTGCTCTGCCCTGCCCCGTTCAGTGTGGGTCTCCTGTGTGGGGATGCTCTCGTGGGTCCGTGACCATCACCACAGACGTGATGTGTGACTTTTGTTGCTTGAAGTTTCCGGATTAGGTGGGCTGTGCTAACTGAAGTGCAACTTGTTCTTTAATGCTTTAGAAAGTACTCTACTCGGGTTTTCCATGCTCTAATGACATGCTGGCGAGCAGGCTGCTCATTATGGGGGGATTCAAGACCGTGCCGTAAGGAATCGGTGGGATAGAATGCCCATAGAAATGGGCGTACCTTCTGGTAACTTTAATTTCAATCGACAGTTCACTCAGCGAGATAGAGATAGGGGATCCCATACCCTTTCCGACCGTCCTTAACTGATTCTCACAATTCTCAACCCATTCTCCACAGTGATTGCCTGCAGAATTTCCCCAGACTGGCAAAAAATGTATGGGGAAAATGCCTCGTCAACGATTTCGACCGCATTTCTGATTTGGCCAGACAATATTGTTCCTCCTCGTTTCGTTCCTCTTCGGTGGCACTCCAATTTGAAACGGCAATCAAAAGTGCAACGGAGGAAGACAATTTTCACACTTGGCATGAAAGAAATATATATTTTGCTTGGCAAATATGCTGACCCCTCAGAGCAAACAAGCAGCAGGCTGGAGAGAGCAGTGCAGTGGAGACAGTGGCAGTGGCACTCGTGCGAGGCGAAGGAAAACGTCATCATAAATGCCCCGAAATGGGACCCAGAAGTTAGAAGACAGAAGAAGGCAGCCGCAACAGTGCCAGGAGCATCAGCATCGGCAGCAGCAGCAGCAGCAGCAGCAGGAGAAGCAGCAGAAGGAGCAGCAATCAGAGGCGCCTGGAAATATGCAATGCGAAAAATCAACAGAACGAGAAACGACCCCAATTACCCTCGTTTCGGCTCATGCCAATAGTAAAAGGAGCGAAAAATCCCTGCATATTTACAGGCGTTGGCATGAAAATTTGTCACCTAGCAGAGCAAACACCTCCGACTGTCTCTGTGTGCATCTGTATGTGTTTGTTTGTGTGTCTGTGTGTGTGTGTGTGTGTGGCATGTAATCGAGCCTACATCTGTAGATATGCACTGCCTGTGCAACAAGAAGCCCCCAGTAATCGACACTTGGGCGAGGCAAACAGTTTGCCGAGCGGGCCCTGTCCTCGTTCTCGTGTCCGTGGCGCACTTCGTCGCTGTTCGGCGCGTTTGCGCCTACTGCCATGCAATTGTAGGGGCAAGGATGCACGGCTCGCCTGGAAATGAGCAAGCCCGTGATTGGTCGACACCCGTCATGGTCATAAAGTTTTCATGGTCGGACGGGATTGGTCCGGCATCCGAGTACAGGGGAGGCTCGAAGTGCGCATGAGCGGGGAGAGAGAGCGGGGCCAGGATGCGCTCAGCAAATAGTAGGAGCGCCCCGCAGTATGCTACAGTATTTTGCCACTTTTTTTGACTATTTTCCACCGTCAAGAGGGTTCGGTTCGTCCTGTCCTGCGATTAAAGCTTTGCTTTGCGCTTTGCGCGTGGTGAAAATCGCTTCGGGGAAGCCGTGCTCTCGAGTGGTGGTGGTTTTTCCACCCATGCACATTTTTATGTGCGAACTAATTGCATTGGAATGTTGTTGTCCAGCGTCCCGATGTCCTGCGATGTATGTCCTGTATTTGCATGCGCTCTTCGAATGCTTGACATTGATTACATTTACAATTTGTATCAATGGGGCAGCATTCGATTCGAAAATTCAATTATTTAGAGCAAAATTCGTTTTGGAATTGTATTCTCAAGGCAAATAATTATTGACTGCCTTGGGATTAGATATATCCAATAGGTATATCCAAAGTTGTGGCAATACTCGTAGGCCTAAAATATCTCCCATTCTCGAATTACGATCAAGATTTTGCTATTCAATTGGCTTATTGTGCTGAAAGGGTCTTCCATTCAATTACAATTACTTTAGCCTTCATTTTCCATTTGAATGTTTCCACCCTAAGTAATACCCTTGGGCCCCAGCTTTTGTGGAGAGTTTCGTATCTATCTCGCTCTTATTATGGCCCTCTTATTATTGTCTCGCTCTCTCTTTCTCACTTCCTTTACTTCGAACTCTACACACAATTCGCCTCAATTTGCCTCAATTCGCTTTCGGCGGAAAAAGCTTTCACGCACTGGAAGAAAATGTTTTTTAAGAGTAAGCTGGGAGAGAGCTTTTCTTTCAGGCAGGCTCCGGTTTTCACTTTCGCAAAAACTTTCCGATTTTCTTTTGAAAACGAAAAATTGTGCGCAAAACGTAAAGTTTTCCATTTTCAATACAGAAAAATGCTCTTAGCCAAAATGAAAAGTAAGCATTTTATACAAAATCTTAATTGTAAAAGGAAAAGCATAGATAACTTATTGATGCATTCAAATATAATTGACACCATACCAGGGCATAGGCATAGCTGGATGAATTTTTTTATAAATTAGTGTTTTTAACCTAACTGCTAATTGCTAATAAGTGCCAACAGATGACGCATCCCGATTCGGCCATCGATGCATCGGAAAAACATCTTTGTTACACATAACAGAAGATTGCATTTGCGTGCATTACACTAAATTGTGCGCTTTACAGCACCTAATTGTGCGTTTAACAGGACATGTGAGACAAAGACATATCGATGACGAAAATTCGCGAAATCGGGAGCACCTAAAGAACGAAAACGGAACGTTTTCGATGAAAACGTAAAGCGCGAAAGCAAGTGAAAACCGGAAGCGGTCTGTTTCAGTGCATTCGCAAAAGCTATCTCGGTTACTGCGTGGAGTGTAGAGATTCACTTGTTGCCATTGTTGTTGTTTGAGGCGAATTCGCCGACAGGCAACATGTTCGATAGCGAGCGGCATGGGCCAACCAAAATGCTGTTGCCTACTTTTGGGGCTGATTTTATTTCTAAACATTCACAAAGAAATCAACGAAAATAAGCATCAAAATACAAGAAAAACTCATATTAATATTAAGTCCTTTCTATTGTCAAACAGTTTGCATTACTTTCTTTCAATTGTTATTCTTTGGACTGTATAAAAGCTTCATTATTGGAGGAGCCCTATCATCGGTTCCTTGCCACCGTCGAGTCGTTACTCGTTTCGCATTTGCCGAGATTTGCTTTGTACTTGGCCAAAATACAGACGAGACATGTTGGCAGTGGCTGCTCTCCTTATTTGCCGGCTAAAACGCTTCGGTTGTTGCCAGCACCTCGGGTTTCATAATCGTCGTCGTCGTCGACAGCTTCGTCCTTGTCGTAGTCGTCGTTTCCGGCGCCTCGTCGGCTGCCGCAAGGACTCGTGCAGTTGGCTAGGTTCGTGCTCGTTGCACAATTCGCCAGAGGATGGCCAAGCATCAGATTTTTTTCGGAATGCGTTAAGGATCAGTTTTGCGCGAATTACGGTTACGAAAGGTTGCTGACGACAAAGGGCCGGCGTCCAAAACAAACATTTTCCCAGTGCCAGTGCTCTCTACCAGAGTGCGTTCTCTTCACTGTGTGTCTAAGTGTTTTTTTTTGTCGTGACATTGGAACGATTTTTTTTTTGAGTTTTCCAAAAGAACACTTGCCCTGCAGAATATTTCGGAAACACACACATATCGCCTTGGGAACTGACCTACGACAAGGCACTCTAAGAACATAACTGACCTAAGTCACAGGGAAAAGTAACGAGCCAGACAATACTCGTATTTGAGGAAAATCAAGAAACTTTTGCACATTTCTAGCCGTTTACAGTGAGACGTGTTTAGATATTAATATAAGCCATATAAGAATAGGGGTAGGAATAGCAATAGGAACCTAATCTAGGAGTAGAGGAGTGCTAATCTAAGACTCTTTCTTTGAATTATCATATCAGTTGCAATCGCACAGAGAACCTCAAGAGAGTCCCAGGAGGTTTTCGAACACTTTCGCCAGAAGCAAAGGCAAAGTAGTCCCGATCCGATCCGATTCGATTCGGACAATTCTGAACATCGCTCGCTTAAACGTAGAATGGTTGTGAACTGTAGTAAGCAAATAGCGAATTAGCTGCATATAATCTTCGAATCCTTATCTATCCCATAGACCATAGTAAGTTCCAATAGATAACTTAGCCCACAGATCGCCCAAGCAACTGTTGCCTAGGGACGATAGTCGCGTGCCGTAGTACTGTATTACTGTAGTCTTCAATTGTCAGATGATAGTGATAGTAAAGTGAATATAATCGGTGTATAGTCCCAAGTTATCCAACGTAAACAGTGCCCACACGAACTGTAACTTTGTGTAACTTTCTTTTATTGTTTGAAAAATGTGAAAAGAAATACGATCGAACATCGAAATACGCAGAGCTCCCTTGAGTTGAACAAATCCATAAATGGTAAGCGAAAATCCCATCTAAGAAATAATCAAATTAAGACCGATCCATGTGAGATTCCAGCAGTGAAATCTGTGAAAACCTTCGCAAGGAGGATTCAAATTCCCATTCCCATTCCCGTTTGATTCAAATGTTACAGAGCCCTCTGCCCGACCAATAAAAACAGATTGCCACAACGAGGAAACAAGCATTGTAATCATTGTCTATCAGTCCATCGCGATGCGGGAGTTTGGGGCTCTGCTATTGATTTTCTTGCAGCCTATTCGACACTTCAGATTCAATTAAAATTTTCGGGGCTAAAATTGCTTTTTGCCAGTTGTTGGTCGAGTGCAGCATCGGCAGATTTTCCCAGTCAGCGTAGCGACAGTCAGCAGGGATGGGGAGCCTTGCGACAGTTGCTAAACAAACGTCAATCCAAGCAATTTCAGAGTTGAATGCGTTGCATCCCCCCCAACGATGGATTCGATGGATTCGATGGGTTCGAGGCGAAGGAGCGCAGTGCAGTGCAGTGCAGTGCAGTGCAGTGCATTGCAGAGAAGTGATTTTTGCATTGATCCGAGCCCAAATCTAAATCCTGTGAATCCCAAATCTGTGTGAAGTGAATTGCATAAATGTGCAAGCTGTTCAAGTGATTTCGAGTGAAAGGCAATGGCAAAGGCTCCTGAAGGCTGAACGAGACGATGCGATGCGATGCGATGCGCTGTCTGGCTTCAGTGCTGAGCACTGGTTCGGGGGGTTGGTGCAGCCCCGTTTATCTGCCTGTTGTATTATTTTGTTGCATACTTTGCTGCGTCATTAAACCAATTGACGAGCAGGAGGGAGAGCGTGAGAAGAGATCGGTGCGGTGCGGAGTGCAGACGTGTTTATTATGGGGGGAAAAATCATTTGGATATTCCATGTAATGGAATCCCTGGGAGTGGCTCTTTTGATTAGGCTGTTGAAAGCGTAGTTAAAACCGCTTACCATCTGGCTTTAACTCAGCTTTAATATCCATTTGGATGCTTGTATTGCAGTGATTTTTCGCCGGGGGGTACGGGGATGCAGAGGGCCTTCAGAACAAAAACGTTTCATTAAAGGCCGCAGCGCAGCCAGTGGAAAAGTACACATAAAGGCAGCCGAACACAAAACGTTGACAAAAAGCATAAAACACACACAAAATGAAAATGATGCAACATGCAAAGAGCGGGGAAAAAAGAGTCAAGGAAAATAGCTACAATGTTGCAAAAAACCTGCGGACATCCTGGACTGACTGACTGACCAACAGACAGACAGACAGACAGACAGACAGACCATACCATACAAATAAATACGCAGTCAAAGGCAATCAACGTCGGGGCCCCGACAGGTCCCCCACCTCCGTCGCCGCCCCCGTTGCCGATATTTGATTTGAAAACATTCCGGAAAACGCTGCCGGAGCTCTGCAGTTTTCCCTACTATGTATTTTGGAAAGCTCGTCAGCGGCACTTGGCTGCAAGGATCGCTGCAAACAAATAAAAACGGCAGCCATTGGCAGCACAACAATTACGATTCGATGCCAACATTTTGGCCATTTTGGTTGTGCTTCTGTTTTCCGGTTCTATTTTCTTGTCCGCCGCTTTGTCACTTGATGTTTTAATTTGAAGGCAGGCAGCATTTAGTATTTTTGAAAGGGGAACCACAGAGAAATCACAGACAGAAATCAGTTCAGCTGGAATCCTAAACCAATGAATGTTGAAGCCATCAATAGAACTCACGTGATGTTTTCATTTGAAGCCATCTTAAAAGGAACTTTTTTTTATGAAAATTGCTTGTAGTTTATCCGTTCGTAGATCCCGTTTTGAAATCAGATCAGTACAAATATAATGGAATGATTGTTGAATTAATGCCGACAACTCCTTCGCTGCAGAAGAGAGTGGAGTGTCCTTTGGCCTTGGGAGGGAAATTAGTTGGCGTGCCAAACTGGGAGTGTGAATCCCAGGAGAATAAGTGAGAAAAAATTACTGAAATCCCAACTGGTCCAGGCTACTCTGCACATATGTTTAAACCATCCATTCCCTACCGGGTTTTTTTTATAGCCATAAAGCTTTCCCGACCCTGAACCAGACCCAGACCCAGACACAATTTATGCTGCCCAAATCGAAATAGATGCTCCACCCACTCGTACTCCTTGCACGGAGGTGAGTCATGGATTGCACTGTTCTCGTCCGACAATTAACACAGAGAAGGAAAAAATACTCCTTTGCTTCTGGTCAGGGCCCCGAACAAGGGTCTGTTTCGGTTGGATGGATGCCATGCCCCCAAATGTGGCAAACGTGCTGGAAGGGAGGCTCAGGCTGGGGCTCGGTCTTCGGTCCTCGGACTGGGGCTGGGGCTGGCAGGGAAACCGCTCCGTTTGAGCGTCTGCAGCCGTATAAAGTTTAATGAGCCGCAATTAATCGTACATGACAACACTATAAAAACGTTTACGAAAAATTATGTCCTTTTTTTTGCCAGCCCTCCTCTTGGGATGGCTGTAATTGCTGGTGTCTTTTGTTGAGGATGTGAGCATCCTAGGGGAGTCCTCAGCATGAAGAGAGGCACTGAATCCTGAATGCTGAATGAAGCGGGAACTTTATTTGTATTCCCTTTACTGCCCCGGGGATCGCGACTCAGGATGAGGTGAGAGAAGAGAGCGTGGAGTTGCGCGTATTAGGGGACAGAATTCAGATTCCACTCCATTCCCATTCCCATTCCCGTATGCAGATGCAGCCCCCTCGATCAATTTGTCATTGCAATTGCCTTTCCTAATTAACAATTTAAATAAATCGCACGGCGTTGCCAGCGTTTCCATCGAACCAAAATGTTGCAAAGTGAATGCAATTTAATTGGAAATTTAATTGCTTTTGTGGTTGGAATGTGACATGAGCGCCCAGCCTTTTTACCTGAGCATGGACCATTCTTCACTCTCCACGCCACCTGCTCCACCTGCTCCACCTGTATTTTTTCCGCTGTTGAGGCTCTTAATTTAGACGTGTCCATTGCTGTCCATTGCTGTCGCTTGGCTTTTGTTGTTTTAATTATTTGCGGTTATATTTATTTAAATATTTACCAATTCAATTAGGGTGACAGTTTTTGTTCCTGCCCCAGCGACTCGTTGTTGCACGCATGCAATATATCATCATAATGGAGTTTTCTCTGGGATTGAGTTGCTTTGAAGCGGGCCCTAAAAATAATTTCAATTAATATAATGTCATATCTGACAAATAGTATCTGCAGACATCGCTCCCAGAGATCTGTGCCCGCCGCACGGGCGAAAAACCTTGCAGACAGTTTGAGCTTTTCTTTTCTTTTCGTTCCTTTTTTTTCTATCTTTCTCTTTGGGAGGTAGTTTTTCTTTTGGCTGGCTGCGTGCCAATTATAAAAGTGATTTCGCTGTAAGCTGCACGACCCAAGGCGCAGACACAAGACTGAGTCCAGGACTCAGACCCAGACCCAGACCCAGACTCAGACTCAGGCCCCGACCCCAGCGCGGGGCACACATGAAGCTCACTTCCGTCAACGGGAAGTCATAAGACGTATGAACTTGTCGCCATTGCCAGGAGAAAGAAGCCAAAAGCAGAGCTACAGCTGAAGCTGAAGCTGGAGATGGAGCTACAGCCAAGATGAAGTCGAAGTCTCTCCCTCTTGCTGTCTCTCGCTGTCTCTCTGACAGATTCCTCTGTTTGGTTTGGGCCAAAGAAATGCGATAAATTGAATGACTGACGACGCAGTAAATACTTTTCAGACATGGCTGGGATGGGTAGGAAAATCACTTGGATCAATTTCCACATCCACATCCACACACGACACGACAAATTGCGCGTGGTTAGATTTTTCTTTCTCAGCTCTCGACCTCTTTATCCTTTCTAGTTTGACATGTGTACCCATAGAAAGGGAGGGGGCAAACGGATCTCAGACGAGGTGTGAATGGCTAAGCTGTCGGCTTGGCTGGGAGGGAGGGCCAAATCATGTCTCGGTTACAGGGAAGTGCAGCCAACGAATGGGCCCCGCAAATCCCAAATTTGGCTTCCTCAAAAGAACAACATAATTATGCCTATCTCTGGAGAGCTTTGAGCCCTTTCTCTTCCTCTGGTGTGCAACACACACATTTCAATTTGCAGCAAATCCGCTGCACTCATCCGCTTATGGACGCACCACGGTGGCCGGGCCGGGCCGGGCCGCCTTTGTATCCTTCGGCATGTCCTGTCTGCACAAGGAACACACTAATTTAAATGCATAAAAACTTACTCAAGCGTTGATTGTGTTTGCCCAGAGTCTCGTTTCATAATTTTTGCACAAATTGCGGTTTTGCAGGCAACGAAAAGCGAACGGCAGCAGCGGCAGCAGCAGCAACCGCCAAACGCTTTGGCAACTAATAACAAATAGGAATGCTACAGTCGGTATTCCAACACGACCTACAGATACCCCGTGGTCATTTCTATTTATTTTGCCAAAAGTTCCGTAAGGCCCTTCAATAGATTAAATCTTTGGCATCACAAGTCTTTGGTAACTGGCTGTGATAGCATTCATCATATCGCTATAATTTCTTCCAACACCCAGAGAAAAATGGCATAGTCAAAAGTAATACACCCATATTATAATGAAATATTCGGGTTTTACATATTCGGTTTTACAAGCACAGTGAAATTTACTTTGACTTCAAAAATAAGTGCATTTAAAAAGTCTTTTAGAAATACGGCCATATTTAAACTGACTGATGCTCTGGTTATCGCAAATCGGAAAAATGCGTGCTCTGGTTTTCGTAAATCGTAAGGTTCTTACGTTTTAAAACCAGTTGGTAAATGAGCTTGCGATTTCAAAACGAATTGCACATAGATACACATTCTTATGAGTGGGAAATGAATGTAAACAAATGTGCAGAGTTTTAATTTATATAATTGAACCTTTATTTTCGTAAATCTCATTATATATTTAATAGATTTATTTGTAATCATACCTCAAATCTTACCTCGCCCAAATAATTTAATTTATTTGAAACCAAAGTGAAGACTGTTTATATTAAATGTTGAATATTAACTGAAATATTTAATTTAATTAATTTTAATGCATATCGGTATAAGTATATAAATCGTAGTGTAAATATGCAAATTTCAGGGCATTTTCTCTTCTAGCTTTTACGGTGTCGAAAAGGTTTAAACGGCAATATCCCCTTATGCTCTCCACGGGGGTACCGGGTATCGAAATGAGCAACACTATCCTCGCACTGCCCCTGGCAACTCTTAACTTCAATACATGTGTAAAAATTTACACCACATCGAGGGGGTATGATGCGCGTCATTCGTTAGCCAGACGAGGAGGCTGCAGAGCACAGAGCACAGAGAGGAGTAGGAACGAACAGGAGCAGGAGCAGGAGCAGGAGCAAGCGAGGCAGAAGGAGTGAAGAGCGGGTCAGTCGTTGGCCATTTTTGTTGCCAACTCGACATATTTCAATCACGTAAATTTATTACGTAAACATTTGCTTTGCTTTTCGCACACAATTACGGAGGGCCGCGACGGAAGGGGCAGGGCGCGGCCAGCCACCGCAGTAGCGCCAGGGGCAGCAACAGCGGCAGCGGCAGTGGCAGTGGCAGTGGAAGTGGCAGGAACACAAATTTCAATTTCAATCTTTTTATGCATCGCACAGTCCGCAGTCCACAGTACACTCCCTAACCCTGATCCTGGCCCTGGGTAGGCGTAGGCCCCCTTCCGCCTGCCGCACTGCCTTTTACTCTCCCGTAATATTCATAATGGATTTACCAATATGGTGAGCAATTTTTATTAATGCAACCGACGGAGGCAGGCTGTTCCGAGTGGTCAGTGGTGGTGCCCCATCTACTCGGATAGGTCTCTATCAACACGAAAGGAGGTGGCGGCAGCTGTTTGACCATGGCCCGAACACATGTCTGCATGAGCATCTGTGTATGCGTGTGTGTGTATGTATGTATGTGTGTGTGGGTTAAATGGGCTTTTGGCTTTTTGATCTTTAAATGTTTGTACAACGCTTTGATGTTCATATGGTGACCTGCAATCTGCTCTCTGCCTTCTCGGCTCTATGCTTTTTACGCTTTTTTTTCCCTTCCTGTTTTTCCTGTGTACAATTTTCTTTGCTGTTTCTGCGGGTTGCTGGTTGCAACAGTTGCTGGAATGGCAAAGTGAGAGAAAGCAGCTTTAAAATAGACACCAAATCCATTGAAAACTCGTAGAAATATTTCCACCATGGAGCTGGGAGATTGGAGAATGAGGGTAATCTTTGCCAACAATATTTACACCTCCATTACACCCAATCAACGGGGATTCCGGGGAGGGAAACAGCCAGGCATTCAGAAAAACTGAATAATGATCAATTGATGGCGTCAAACTTTGCCCACAGCATCCGCACAGAATCCTCACAAAGGAGGCTAAGGACTGGCTTTTGAAATTAAGTGGATTTCTTGGGCCCGCTGACAGCTAGACTTCATAATAATCAATGCGGGGACAGATAAGGCGATAATAAGTTTGCCGTGACGCCGATGCCGACGCCGACGCTGACGCTGACGGGGATAAGGACGAGCACCTGCCCGGCCGCAGGACCTCGTCTCCTCGTGATGTGGGTTGGCAGGCGCTGAAAGTTGCCCGGCAAGCGCCAAGCGGCAAGGAGCATTAAAGAGCAAATTGGAGAGCGACTGTCCCGTTGCGGCATTTAATAATTGAAATATTTGCATAATTATTAAGAGAGTTCCTGGAGAAATTTCATTAAATTTCGGATTGGATCCACGAAATTTTATAAAAATCAGACAGGCGTATAATCTGGCTGGAAAGCGGGAAAATGAAAAGTTTCTAGCTCTTAAGAGCCTTGGGACACGGGTGCACAGGCATGGGAAAGAGAAATAAATAAAACTATAAAAGGAGCCCCCGCCTAAAAGCATGCTACAAAAAGCGGAGAGCGAAGAGCTGTCGGATGGTTTCGTGTGGGAGTCGCCACGGACTCGTAGCCGTAGCCAGAGCCAGAGCCGGAGCCGGCACTGTTCCCGGAGTCGGGAGTCAAGAGCAACGTCGTCGGCGACGGCGTCGGCAAGGCATATGAACATACAAAATATTCCCTACAAAGGAGTTGATTACACAAAGGAAAATTACGACGAATCATTTCCGCTGCTTGGCTGCTTACACGCCCAGCGAATGTACGGTCCGGACCCCTTTTCCTCCTTTTCCACGTTTCCTCGCTTCCCATTTCCCAGTCGGGTGGAGTAGGGTCGAGCCATTTGTTAAACGGCTGCAAAAACAAAGCCTGCTCCAGGCCCCCACTCTAACAGTCGCACCCGCAAGTGAGATAGCAAAAAAAAAACAACCCAGAAGAAAAGCCTAGCCTCAGGGCCTGAGGCTTTAGATACCTTTTAATGATGGAAATCTGCCTAAAGGTCCTAGGACTGCGATCAAATGCATTTCGTGTGCGGTGAACATAACTTAATATTAGCGATTAGAATTAGCATTTTATCCCACTGTTTTCAGTGGGTCTGAGTCTTCAAATATCATAGAAAAATGTTCCATCGTTTTATGGAAAGCGTCTTTACTGATGGATCTTGTGTAATTTAATGAACAAATAAAATCGGCGCTGCAGGAAGAGCTTAAAAGTCAGGTCGTTGAGCTGTCGATAGTTTGGGCATCGGCTATCGTGGTGCTGGAGCCATGGTAGACCAACAAACGTTCCAGCTCCTTGACATTTGGCGTCCTGAATGTCTTGTCCTTCCGAGGGGCCTGGTAGTCCAACAACAGCCAACATAATGGCAGACAAACAAACAGAAGACTCAAGCTCGCAGAAGATGAAAATGGAGATATTGACTCCTTATTGGCTTTGGCCGAAGTACATCGAGCAGCGAGCAATGCCTCAGAACCAGATGAGATTCAGGTTCAGGTTCTCAGGAGCCTGGTCCAATATACATTGGCCCGGAAGTCCCCTTAAAACAGATCGTGACCTTTATGGAATTTTCAATGCAGCGTTCCAGCACAGATTTAACCAAGTTCCAGAAACAATTGGAAACAAAAGAGCCAGTCTTGGAAGGCGGCCGACTTGAAGACCTCTGCGATCAGGAGGCTGACGAAGACAGATCCCGCGAGGCAACCAGAGATGTCTTAGCTGTAGCTATGTGAAAGTGTGTAACGTAAAATGTAATGGTAACGGAAGGCACTAAAATACAGACTCACCTGGTCCCGGTACTCGGTTTCGCGGGTAGTAAAACCACAAAGACGCTGACGGACTTGGGACAGCATCGTGATCATGGGTGCGGGCCAACAGATAGGCTTGGCCTTTATTTCGGCTCTTCATTCCCTTTGGTTCTCTGGGAAGGGAATTTAAAATGCAGTACAAATTCCGAATTGTTTTGTTTAAAGGGTCTTCGGGGTCCATGTGTATTGGAAGGTCCTGAGGGCTGAGCTTTCATTGTATCGTCAGCGATGGGGTGTGATCAACGGCTTTATACCATATACCTGGACGAAAGCCTCGATCTGTTTCTGGGGAACTGTTCGCTTCTCGATGGGCTCCGAGCAAAACCAATTGAGCACCAAAATCTCCGTTTTCTGATCCTGCGAGCCAGAGTCTTTTGTTTCATTGTATGCCATTATTTTCGTTGTTGTCGGACTACCAGTCAAAATACTTATGCTAGGATTCAGTCATTGTCTAGCTCCGACTAAATTTTATTCAAGAGTGAAGTCGGTCTTTCTCACAAAAAAATAATTATTTTTCTTTTTGTTCCGTTTTTAATTTTTACTAGAATTTACACTATCGAACTAGCTCTGACTGAATTTTAATCAAGACTGAACCGAGCTTTGGTTTTTCTCTTTTGACAATATATTTTAAGTGAGTGAACTGATTTTCGTTATTTATATTTGAGAAAATTTTGTTTACTTTTCCCTTGCGTTCCGTTTCAATGTAAGCTAGAAATTATACTGCCGAACTATCACAGACTGAATTTTAATCAAGAGTGAACTGAGTTTTGGTTATTATTATTTTTGACAAAAATTTTGTTTTCGAAAAATATTAATTTTGTTTTCGTTTTGTTCCGTTTCAATTTAAACTAGAAATTATACTGCCGAACTATCACAGACTGAATTTTAATCAAGAGTGAACTGAGTTTTGGTTTTTTTGATAAACATTTTCCCACCCATGCAAATAAAATGAAAAACATTTGACAGAAATATCTTTCAGTTGAACTGGAAATTTCTAGTGATTTCTCCGCAGATTTTTCTCGAGATGTTGGCGCTTTTTTAACCATCATCTTTCTTCCACCTTTTCGGTCCGGTTCGGCCGGACTGAAAGTCGGTGCTGGTGTCCAAGGAGCAGCAGAGTTTGCTCCTGTGCCTTCTGTGTGTGTCGTCACATCAACGTTGACAACATTTTGGGGCCACATAAATTATATTTAATTGAAATTCTTTCGGAAGCAGGCGAGAGGGAGGGAAAATTAGCGGCAGAGAGGCCGAAACAGACAGCGCACAACTTTCTTAAACTCATAAATTGCTCGGGTGTCAGGGCATTAGCAGGAAGAGGAAGAGGTCGGTCGGCGGGTCAGGCTCCTACGTTCGCGGACTTGTAAACGTCAACGATCGTCTAATGTTTCCATGCGTCATAAATTTCATTGAAAAGCGCTTCCGTTGCGCCATTTTCAGACGTTTTCCACCTGTCCTGTCCCGCCCCGCCCCGCCTCGCCCGGCCCTGCCCTGCCCTGCTCTGGCTTCGTGCCTGCCTTTGGCTTTTGCTTCTGGCGCGCACACATCCTTGTACTCGTACTATAAAATGCATAAGGGAAATGAATTGCTTTACGAGCAACCGCAGTCCCAAACGACGCTTCGTCGAGTAGGGGCCTTCGTCTCCGTCTCCGTCTCAGTCTCAGTCTCCATCTCCGTCGCCGTCTAAGGAATATGCCACTGTAAATCAACACCCAGGACACACACAGATACTCGAGCACACACCCACACCCACACCCACACGTACATAAATAGTTGCGGGCGTCCGGGACCGGGTCCGGGCCTCGCATTCCGTAGGCGTTTATAAGCTGTCGAAAGTAGTTAAGCGTTTTTCATAATTTATTTATGGCCGCCCCCGTGGAAAAGGGAATCGCATTTAAGCATGTTTCATATTAAGTGCGCACAGTTTATGGCTCAGTCGGCCATAAAGGGGGATTAGGCTAGAGCCATCTCCATAGATGGAGATGGGTGTAGTGTAGTGGCACACTATGCAAATTGGGGCCGGGACCCATAAAGAGTTGCACAGAGAGAGAGAGAGAGAGAGAGTGTCTCTGATGAGACTTTGGCCAGAGTTTCCCCTGAGATTTCGCACACAATTAGAGCATTGCAGTTCCACTCATTGGCAAACAGTTATCCACAATCCGCAATCCGGAATCCGCAACTTTTGGCTACTAACACGATTATAACATTTGCTGCAAATAAAACTCCAGCAAAAACAAACTTACCCCGAAAACGGAAAACTTTAGCTGGAAACTACTTACGGGTACGGGTACGGGTACGAGTACGAGCACGAATATTGGTGGAAACTTCCACCTAACCGACTGCCAATTGGAGTTGTTAATGAAATAATTTCTTACAAGTTGCCCACGAAAGTGAAACTCAGCGTTTAAGTTGGTGCTGCTGTGGCGCTGCTAGGGTTGCCGGGACAGCCAGGTTGCCAGGTTGCCCGGTTGCCAGGATTCCGATAATTTGGCATAGATTCGTGCTCGAGTCGTACTTGGACTCCACCTAAAGAACAACACTCGAGAGCTTTTGGCCACATTTATTGTGTAAAATGTTGCCTAGCCCCTGGTCGGTCGCCCGCTCTCAAGTCCTTGGAGTCCTTTGTGCATTTGTGCTTCATTATGCGCAACTCGTTTTTGTTTGACTTGGCCAGAGACGGAGGACAGGGATGGGGCTCGGGCCAGAAAGTCTAAACAAATTTTCTTTTCTTGCCCTGCACTCAGGCTGCCCTGCCGCCTGCCGCCTGCCGCCTGTCCGTCCGTCTGTCCGTTCGCACTCATCAGCAGGGCAGGGCAGGGACAGAGACAGGGGCTGGGGCAGGGGCCCTCAAGTCTGCCGTTTCGTGCCATTGTGCGCTTTGTTTAATGTTATGTAAACTTTTGCTCTATGGCCGCCACTTCTTCCCTGGTGTTTCTATCTATTCAGCCATTCATTTCAGCTCTGACTGCTCCTTTTTTTGACCGGGGAGCAAGAGCAGGAGCAGGACCTTCGCTACATCACTCCAAAACCACCTACACTTAAAGGCTCTTAAAGTTGTCTGCAAATTGAGTCATTTGCCTGCACTTGTGGACCCCAAACGAAGGACGCAGGAGCGTGGCAGTGGGAGATCCTGTTGTCAGGCTTCAAGCCTCCGCAATTTCTGCCAAACTGACAAATTTTTCAGTCCGCTGATTCCGCCAGGCCAAATGATTGATGACTTTTCAATATGGCAACCGCATCAGCCACAAATGTAAATATTTCCCCCTGGGGAACGGCCCCTTATCGCGTTCCGGGCCCTGGTCCTGGTCCTGGTCCTGGCTTTCGTCCTGGCATCAACTTGAGCACTCAATCGTGGATTACATGCGTTTTATTTATGATTTTCTTCGCTGGTATTACAGAATGTTTTCCCTTTGGCTTATTTTTATTGTCATTTACTGTTGGTTTTTGGATCAGGAGAGGATGAGAGAGAGTGAGAGAGAGGGCGACAGAGAGAGCGAGAGAGATTCCCCCTTTGCCCCCTCTTTTGGGGTGGGATTCGGTTTCGATTTTGTTGCCTTTACTTTTTCCTCCTTCCGCCTGACGTATTTTTCGTTCCAACTTTCTGTTGGGGCAACTTTTCTATGCGCAACTTTTGGCTGCTGCTGCTGCTGCTGCCGCTGCCGAGTGGCAACATTTAATTGCTCAGAAAAATATTCTACGAAATAAAAAAAAAAAAAACGATGGAGACGAAATACATAATAAAAATGTTGTCAATTGTTGTATTTTATGATGTTGCTTAAAAGTTCTGGCCAGGGTGGGAGAGACAGAGGGAGAGAGCTCGGACCCAACACTTGAACAATTTGTTGTATTTTCCATTTTGTTGTCAGCTGAAGTTTAGTTGAAAACTTTTTATACTTTTCAGAGAGGGGGAGAGAAATCTGTGATAGAGCCGGAGAGGAAGAGGAAGAGGCTGAGGAGAGCTCTGATCAGATGAGATATATGTGCATACATACTTTGCATAAGCCGCTCAAAATTAAAGCATTCATGCGGAATGCAGGTCACTGATGAAAACATGTGTTTGTTCTAGGCTTTCCACACTTTCTTTTTGTGTACATTTTTTCTACCACCGAATGTAGCACTGGCAAACTGTTCGCTCAGACGGTCCAAACAAAATACATCCGACTGGAGAAAAAACCAAGAGAGAAGTGCTCCGACTGCCAGATACCCAGTAATTAAGGCAGAACATTTATACAGGATTTTCTCGACTAAAAGTTTCGGAGGTACAGAGCATTTTCTTCTATCTAGGGACAGAGAAAAGTGCTTCGGCTTAGACTGGGATGGTGTTCTCCTCCTTCTGTCTGCACTGCTTATAGTCCTTGCGTTACTCAAATGCAGCATACCCCCCCAAGTACCGGGTATAATGAACATCAAATGAAATGGAATGCTTTGTGTACAAAAATTACCATTTGACCGGAACACTCCCTCTCGCATGTGTGTCAGAGAATCTGCGGTGAAAAAAAGTGGATAAAACATCTTATGGCTGTCCACATAAAAGCAGAGAGCCGCTTAAAGCGCATTAAAGCTCATTCCATTTCCATTTTCCTCCATTTTTCTCCATGGTTCCCCGTTTTTCCTAGAGAAAGAGCGCCCGCTTTTTTAGATTCTCATTTGTTGTCGCTGTCTGTTTTCGCGGCCGGCGATTGCTGCGCGGATTGCTACACTGATGTTTGTTGGTTGCTCGCTGCACTTAATGTAATTAATTTTAATTAAAATCCAACGGGAGCATGCAACAAAAAAATTTGCCACAGTAATGAGCACAAGAGTCTCCCTTCTGTATGGGTGCCCGTCTGTCTGCCTGTGTGTCTGTCTGTCTGTCTGTCGAATGGTGAACTTGCCACTGCCACTGGCTCTCGCTTTGCCCCTGCCTGAATCTTGCTTTGCCTCCCTCTCCTTTGGTGGCATATCTTTTCGCGCCTGCAACGGAGTAGAGGAATAAAAAAGTAGAATGCTTTTCAGCGTGTGCCTGCCTGCCTGCCACCGACTGCAGGCGGTGGGTTAAGCGCAAATAGAAACAGACACAGACACAGGCACAGATGGAGGATGCTGTACATATGTGTGTGGGTGAGTGTGGTCCTGCGTGTGTGCTGGTGTGCTGGTGTGCTAGTGTGCGAGTGTATTTGGTTAGCTGCTGGCCCGTAAACTCCCGTTACAACTACGATGAAGCGTTTGGCAAACATTTTAAAGTTGCCATTTAAATGATGTAGCACTCCGCTCTCGGATGGCGGGATGGCGGGATGGCGGAATGGCGTGCATCCGGGGCAGATCGAGAGCAGCAGGCCAAACAGAGGCAAATGTATGCAAATAGTTGAACAAATATGATTGCGGATTATGAAACACTGTAAATATGAGCAATAATTGTGGAAAATAATTTCCAACAAGAGCTGAATCAATGAAATTCGAGTAAAATGATATAATATGCCAGCGAGAGAAAAATAAATATGCAATCTCATTGATTCAAATATCATTCAAATAATAGCCACTTGTCCTACATTTTGTACATTTATTACATTCAAGAAATTGAAATTCCAAATAGTTGACCACATATGATTTATCTCTAAATAGATGTATGTTTATCAATAATAAAATAATACCTCTGAGAGAACACTTTCAGCAAGTGCTTTTGTAGAAACACAATAGACTCTCAGAAAAGAGAAACTCCTCGAAATGGAAACATTTATTCTTTTTGAACAAATCCAGGACTTTATTATTAATTGCGTTTATTTGCACTCAATGAATTATGGTTTGTTTTTCTTACAGATGTGCTTTTTGGTTGAACATTTTTAAAGACTTTGCTATTGAAAACCACGATAATTCTTTAAAAATTATTCCTGGGCTCTTTTTCTGCTGTTAGAACTGTCAGGAATTATTATGGTTATAGTGCAACTGTTGTCACAAAATTTGAATTTCTTAGCAGAACAAAAGCACCCCCTTACCTATGTACTTCGTTTTTGCAATCTCGTGCCAGAATCTGGGTCGCACACCCTGTATATGTATGTCTTGTTTTTGCAGCCGTCTGCTTGTACATATGTACGTCTAGGCGCCGGTTGTCCATATATATATAACTTTTTTAGCAACGATTCCCATAGATCTAAGCTCTACCTGCCTGCTGAAATTAGTTGTATAAAAAAACTACAGGTTCTAAAGGAGACAAGCGGGGTAAAAAAAGTTTATCAAACTCACCCTAGATATCAGCAAATACTATACCACACCAAGCCCACCTTCAAGAATAGAAAACTCTACGGAACGGCAATACTTTTCCATTGCATTTTCCCTTCGGGACGAAAGCGCAACAAATTCTTTTCACTTTTTACACAATTTACGGCAAGGAAAACTGATTACAAGGACCCCAAAGACACAAACACACATACTCAAACACGCGCACACATGTGCCACAGACTGACAGACTGGCAGACAGAAAGACAGGCAGAGAGAGACACACAATAGACACTTTTTCTACGCCCCATTTCGACAATGAGGCAGGTCCTAAAAATCCAGGCTCTTCTCTCGCTTCTGTTAGCCGGCAGCTGCGTTGCACTTTTGAACGCCGCTTTCTGTGCTATAAACAAATAAAAGGCTGCCTCTTCTGCCCCCCCAACCTTGCCATTTAAGTATGTGAGTATATATGTATATATATATATACTCTGAGCCTTTATATTTCAGTGTGTTTGCCTAGACATTGCATTTTTACCTCCCATATACCGATTCACGCGCTGTTGCACAAAGCAAAGTCGGCGTTTTCTGCCTCAGAAGGAGCCAGCCTTCTGTTGGGGCCTCAATTGCTCGGCTACGTTTCGCTGGCTTCTCGAGTTCCTGCCCATTTTCTCCATGTGGGGAGAAGCGGCGCGTCAAATAAATAGAAAAATGTTGCACGTGGCTGGGAAAATTTAAATAAATCAGAGCCGGAGCGTGTGCAGACAAAGGCGGGCACGCAGAGGCAGCGCCAGGAGTTGAAAGAAAGTTGAAAGAGATTCAAGTCCACATTTTGGTGCAGTCTTTAAAGCAGCAAACGGCAACGGCAGGCTACGGCCAGAAGGACAGAGAAGCCGCAACAGAGGCGACAGCTAAAGCGACTCCTCAAATCCTGTTAACGAGACAGCAGCAGCAGCAGCAGCAGCAGCAGCAGCAGCAGCAGCAACAGTACAAACACAAACACAGATACAGACAGAGATACTTACACACAAGCACACACACACGCACACACACACACATATGCAGGGCAGAAGGAGCAAACGCACATCGCATCCGTCATAGCGCAGACACAAACCCACCGCAGGCGTTAACTAGCGTGGACACAAACACGCAGCAGAACACCACCAACAACAAGATGCAGGAACGCTGGCTTCGTCCTGCGAATACCCTGCATGGTCCTGCAGCAAGCCTCTGGGATCAGGAATGGCTTCCTTCTCTACAGAGTCGTGATACCCTTCCCTGCAGGATACTGCAACAACGGGAATAGTTTAAGCTGGAGCTGCCGCTGCCGCTGCAGCTGCAGCTGTGGCGAGAGATGATAGGTGGAGGAGGTCTAAAAACTGAAGAGTTTATAAAATTAACATCGTCATGACATTCTAGCAGACGTCGGCACCGGCACCGGCACTGGCACCGGCACTGGCATTGCACACGACGCCTCTCTTCCTCCCCCGTCTCTGGGCAGGAGTCCTGGAAAATCCTTTGAGCACGTTGTTGCTGTTGCTGCTGCTGTTGCTGTTGTCGCTTTGCATTTGCATGGGGAGTTGGTCTGATTTGTGTGTATGTCTCGTGTCGTGTTGGCATTTGTCGTTACAAACTTAATTAATGTTATACCGAGGAGGAGCCAGCCTCCACTCTGGCTGGGGGAGCTCTTGACTTTTGTCAAGCCAGGCAAAAATGTGCAGCCACGATGAGGCCACTGCCAACTGCAGCTCTAAGGACACGCTGTCAGTTTCAGCTGACGTTTGGGATTCGGTTCCTCTTTTGGTGGGTGTAGGGGGGAGGGCGATGGTACGAGTATTATGAGCCAGAGAAGCGATTAATCGGTGGTAGAACCACAATTGATGTATCATTTTACATCGTTTTCAATCGTTATTTAGGGATTGCATCCAAAGTCCATCGCCTGGCAACGCCATGGCAGTCCTTTGGCAATTCTCAACAGCTTATGACAACTTCACTGCCTTCGCAAAGTTCACTCTGGTGCCGGCAAGAGCCTCTTTGGGCTGCAATTTCGTTAATGCTCAGGCTGCTTGCCCGATTTTCAGTTTACAGTTTACGGTTATTGTTGACAGGACTCTCAGGAAAGAGGCAGCCAGCCAGCCAGCCAGCCAGCCGGCCTGCCTTGATTGTTTACCCGTGGCGGTACTAGTACTCGTGCTATGGTCCTATCCACTTGTTTGCTATTTGACTTAATTTAATGAAAATGTTGCAACCTGCAATTTACAAAACTAACGCCAACAAAACTTGAGATTGTTTACCCGGAGCGTCCCTCCTTCTTCGCCTTCCGATGACGATGACGATGACGACGATGATGATGCTTCTGCCACTAGAACGTCTTCGGCTGCTTCTTCGACTGGGCTTCTGGGATGCGGGCTCCCAGTTCTAAGTACACATTCCATCCGGAATTCCGCTGCTGCTGCTGCTGCTGCTACTGCCATCTTTTTGCTGGGTGGCTGGATGAAGAGAAGTCAAATAAACGAATGCAAAAGGTTTTTTAACTGCCTCAAGTAGTCGGAGAAAAATGTGCTAAAGTGGCAAAAGACCAAGACGAAGGCGGACGATTCTGCTGTGTCCTTAATTATGCTGATTGCATTGCAGGAATATATATTTGCCTCGTATATCATACACATAACAACTCAATCGTCAATCGTAAAGCTGATCATTCATTCCCTTCCTCTTTCAGGTCTCTCTGCTGGTGGTTGTTGCGCTGCTTCATTGAAGCGCTGGGCTCTCATCCCCCTCCTACATATATGCGTCACTAATTTGCAATGATGAGTTATCAGAAGGGTAAGTCACCTGTTCGTCCTGGCCGCCTGCCCAGGACACATGCCAAATGGCTGGCCATTTGATACGGCCCACTCGTGTAGAACCTTCGAGTCACCCACACAAATCATGGAGAAATGCAAAGCCTGGTCCTGGTCCTGATATTGGTCTTGGCCTTCAGGTCAATCAATTTATATATAGTACATGTCGGGCACATTTCTACACTCTATACTGGATATCCGGTAATTCTTTATGGGATTGGCCCCAAACCAAATCTCTGCCACAATACAATTTACAGTAAATCAAGTAGAAAGCGAATTTACGCGGGTCATTCTCAAACAATTTGCTAGAGCTATCCGGACTACCGACAACAAAAGATAAAAGTGCGTTCGAGCATTAAAAAAAGAGCCGAAACAGACCGAAATACAAATACAAGTACAAACACAGATACAGATACAGACAGTCGTCGGTAAAAGTTGCACTAACAAGCTGAGGAAACATTTAGAGGGTTCATGGAGCGATAGAATCGAACAAAGGAAAATGCTGCATACTTTTTGGGGGTTGGCTAGTCTGCCGCCTAATGAGCTGCCATGAATCGGCATGAATTGGCGGCACCATTCACTGCCTTCGCTGCAGTAGAGGGGAATGGGGATGGAGATGGGGATGGTCATGGGCATGGGCATGGGCATAGGGATGCGGGAGATGATGCCCTGCCAACTTGTTTCAAAATTAATTGCCACCAGTTTTTGTGTGTTGTGTTGTGTTGCGTTGGCCTGGCTAAAAACGCGGCCAGTGGCTTAGGCGAGGCGTTGAATGGCCGAACAATGTTGTTTTGCCGTTGTCCTCATCCTCAACGAAGCCGTCGATGCTAGCGGCTGCCACTGCCACTGCTGCGCCGTTCAATTAACTTGTGCGACAATCCAATCAAAAGTGTATTAAAGGCCCGTTTACGGCCATTGCCGGATCCGAGATGCGGCCACGAGGCCATTTTCCAGAGCCCGTTGCTGTCGATAACAGCAATTACATAAATGTTTTTATGGCAATAGGCGGGGCGGAGGTGGCATGTTGCACTGCCTACAGGGCCCTATCACCCCATCCATGCCCACAATCGGCTAACCAAATGCGATTTAATGGGACCCCGTCGAAACAGCTGCAGTTCATTGTGGCGGGGGGCGGGGGCGGGAGACGAGGGACAGGGCTGTAGTGGTATTTTTCCCATCGAAATATCCGCTGTAAAGGACTTTGCAATTAAGGCATAAATTCACATTATCACGCATACGACATGTCGGACAGAGCTGTGTGGAACAAAGGGGCAGTGGGATAGAAGACCAATAGGAACCGATGAAAATCGTTGACAGAGTTCAACTTTCTGTGAATTTACCAAAAAAAGGAATGCAGGGTCATTCTATACTCCTTATTAATCTATTAGTTTGGAACCTTCGGTGAAAGGCGTACAGCGTACGAGCACCTTGCACCTTGTGGCACACATCAAGGGGAAATCTTCAATGAAAAACCCTCTTCGCAGGATTCCCCCATCCTGAATTCCCCCTTCCACTTGGGTCCCAATAAACATATCCAGGCAACGCTGCCTAGTCCTGGTCTAATTTATTTATCTACTTGTAATATTTAATAAAAATGCCTCAATTGGTTCTGGAGACACACACATACACATATGCACGTATGGATGAAGCACAGGTCCTTCGCCTCGACTCGGGCAATCAGAATTTTTATTTACATGATTGTACGATGTGCCTCCTCCTATCGAGGCCTGAGGCCCCGCCCCACCCCGTCTCTGCCTCTGTCTCCGTCTCCGGCTCCATCTCCAGGCGGGACACGTGCTTGGCTGGCGGCCCCTCGACACGAACTACATAAATAAAGAAATCCCATCCCCCATTCCCCATTCCCCAGTCTGAGACTGGTAAAACTTTTCCAATTTTCCCCTTTTTATCGTAAATTACGCACAATTCAATATTTGGCCTTTTTACTGGTAGCTCCCGTCTCCCGTCTCCCGTCTCCGGTCTATCGGTCTCTCGTGCTATGTCTCTGCTGTTGTCTGCCTTTTTTCTGCCTGAATGGTTCTACTGCCTGGGTAGAGGGTGATTACAGGGGGGTGGTGGGTGGGGGTTTGCGAAAGACAATTTCTTTTCTTTGTTTTTGCTATTTTGCTATTTTTTGTGTGTCTCTTTATCGTAAATAAGAAATCTCATACGTGCCTAGGCCTCGGAGCAGAGAGAGCGTCCTCCTCCCCCTCCTCCCCAACAACCACTCATTTGCTTTATGAATGGAGTAAAAGTTAGTTTCACTTTTGTTCCCTTCCTAATCGAAATTGGTTTCCTCGGCTCACAAGTGTAATGATTGTTTTTCTATGCGTGTGGTAATTTATTTAGCATTATTTATACCCGCATCCCGAGAAGGAGAGGGGATGACCAGGGAAAGTTTTCGCAAAACTATTGTGCTCGTATTTATCACGGCTCAGCGAAAGTTGTGCATGAGTTCAGTGAGGTCGAAAGGTATTTAGCTGGATTGGTTGGCAATGGCAATCTCAATGGCAATGGAACAAAGAAAATGAAGTCAAAGATGGGAAATTGATTTGAAAATGGATCTTCAATGGATCTAAACTGAACGACTGCAGGACTGAAAGATTGTCATGGCTGCTGCATACAAAATCAGTGCATGACAACGACCTCAACACGTCTCTGCAACGGGACACACACACACACACACGCACACGAACAAACAAATGCACAGACAAGCCGAGAGTGAGGTCTGTGCGCCCAATTGTATGCAACGGCCTTTGTGTCAAAATTTTTATGCCGTTCATGGCACGCAAACGTGTGCAAAAAAAAAGAAAAGAAGGAGAAATCAGAACAGAAGAAGGAATAGGGAGAGTCTAGAGTAGACCCGAAAAAACCCAGTGCAGAGAAGCAGGAGAAGGGGAGGGGGTTGTAGTAAATTGAAAGACACAGAGGCCCCATAGAGTCGTCAGAGGGGGGTGGGTAGGGGGGGGCACAGTACTACTCGTACTAGACGGACCAAACTGATTCAATTAAATCAGTCCAATTGAAGCAACTGACGAAATGTGTGGAGCGAAGCGATGTGTGCGTGTGTGCATGGAATACTTAAGCTGCAGACAGGTCGCACATCGACCACCACATTTACTGCAGTGTGTTGTCCCCAGACTCTTGTTTAAATTTCAGCTTAAAGACCAGACTGCCGGTGAACCCAGGACTGGGCGACTGGGCGAAACTGCATCATTATCGAGGGAGGCCGGGGGACCTCTTTTACTCCAACTCGAACCTCCAACTCTTTATGGCCAAATGTTGCCCTGCTTGCGCGCAAAAAGTTGTCGCAACGCATTTTATAAAAATAACTGAACATTTTGTTTGTGCCACACTTGCGCGCACACAATTTTTTAATGTCTCGACGGTTTTTGCCACATGTTCGCATCGAATCGGAGTGGAATCAGCGAACCGACCAACAACACCAGCAGCAGCCGCAGCAGCAGCAGCGGCAATTGGAGCTTTTCCCTGCCCGGATCCTGTGACTTTTGTCGCATATCGTATTAATATCTCAATTTATAGCAATTTATAAAAATATGAAAAACGTTCAAGCGGGTGGAAAAATCTGTATGCGATTGTGGGCTGCCCGGAAATAAAATTTAAATGTGCCTTTTTGTTTTTTTGCTTTTTTGTTGTTTTTTTTTGTCGCTAACGAAGCCAATGGTCGAAGCGGTTACACCCGGGGGAACGCATCGGTTCTCTTCCAATTTAAATGGGGATCCCACTTTAATATAGATTGCCATTCAAATTACGTTAGATATTCACATTTTCGGAATTTATTCAGCCCTGTGCGGCCCGGCCCACTGTGCCGGCGCCGCCTGCTGGAAGAGGGAAAACTTTTTGGCACCCGAGCATTTTGCTCTGTGTGAAAATCACTCAAAATTGTGTTTAACTAAGCGTAAAAATTATAAGCAAATTAATTTGCACAAATCACAGCAACAACAGGAACAAGCAACAACAACAATAGTTGCCTGCCTTGCTGCAGAAAAGTTTTATGAAACAATCAGGCAAAGGCAGCTCTCCCCGACACTCTGGTTAGGTCTGGCTTCGGATCCGGTCCGGCAGCATCTCCGTCTCCGTCTCCATCTCCATCTCCGGTTCCTTCTCCTAAGCCCTTGGCCTGGCCCCAAACAACTGACGCGGCAGCAAAGGCAACCAAACGAAACGTTCAGGAGGTTTCAGGGGGAACGGAACGGTTCTGGTTCCTGGGTCTGGTTCCCGGGTCTGGGTCTGGGCCTCGGTCTGGTTCTGGTTCGGGGGCGAGAATATAACCGACAATTTATCTGCATAAAAGCGCAGTGTGCAACTTTGACGTGGATGTCTGTCCTGATGGGGATTGATGGGTGTGGGCTCGGAAAAACTTTGCTGCCTCTCTCTCTATCTGTTTCTCTGGTGGGAAATTTAATGCCCGTCGAGATACGTATTCGAATTAAAGACTCAACGATCAGCAGACACGGGGTGGCACTTATAGCAAATAAATATATCAATCAATTTAATTTCGCTCAATTATTTTATTAAGTTAAGTTAATCGCCCAGTCCCCAACAACCCCAACATTTCAACCCCTTTCCATCGGACAGACACAATTAAAACTTAGAAACAACACAAATGAAACACCCTCCGCACTTCACGACACAAAACCATTAATGCCATAGCGAAGATGTCGAACCAAAGATATCCCGCAATTGGATTGTGTTCTTGTGAAATTTGGTTTTTCCTCATTCTGTCTTTAAACTGACCGTCAACCTTGGGATTGGATTTTCTTTACTGGGTCTCACGGCTCGCAAGAAAAATAGGCAGAAAGTGTTTGTTATTTTTTTTTTTTAAATGAACTTTGCCTATCCTCTTTTCTCTCTTTACTTGATTAAAGTTTGATAATATTATTTAGCTGTTTCCATACCGCACTGCTCCCCATACCATCCTCTTTTTCTCGCTCTCTGCAAAATACAAGTACAAACCGTTTTAAAATGCGATATTCCCCACGATATTCCACGATTACTGGGTATAATCATTGCCGTCATTAATTTGCATACAACAATAGGCGCTGACTGCGAAAGATGTCCTCTTGAAAAGGGTCTCTCTCTGTCTCGCTCTCTCTCTCTCTCTCGGTCAGCCCAAGGGGGGGGTGGTGCACGGGCTGCTGCCAGACTGACGAGAGGTAGAGAATCTTTTGGCAATTTTTAATTGCCATCAAGCGAGAAACATTCGAAGGAAAACTTGCTGGATTTTCCAAGTCAATTGTTGGTTTTCCATTTAGAAAAATCAACAATGAGGCGCTGTAGGAAGTCACATGTGGCAGGGATTTCTGACGGATGGACGGATGGACGGACAGACGCCCCAGGCGGAGGCAGAAGCACCCAGAATTCCACAAATTTCACAAATTTATGCCTTGACTTGGCAGCAGCCTCATTAGAGGCAGGAAGGGGCGCACTGAACGGAGGCGGAAGCGTTGCCATTTGCATTTTGTAAATTGTTGCCAACACAGGACTGAAATATTTGACAAGGGAGGCGTGGCCTGGCCCTGGCCCTGGCCCCAGCACAATGCTGCCTGGCATTGTCTGCGTTTAATTATGGGCACAAATAAATGTCTATCATTTTGGGTTGTGTTGTCCAGATGCCCCCTGGCTCGTCGTCTTGAGTTATGCGGAGAGTTTTAATGAGCTATTGACATTGCGGGAGGACGGTCGGTTTACCCTGTGGAATCTTTGACAGTTCTGCAACTAATCAAAGCTTGGCTATAAGTTCCAGGACCTGCTGAGGCATCGATTAATCTGGCTTTAACGATGGCTTAACTCGAGATCCCCGGTCCAACCCACCCAGAACTTTGGTGCACCCTTGACTGGTGGCATTGCCTTCCCCCTAATTAACGCCCCAATAATTAAACTCAATTAATGACCGAGTGACCAGTCATCTGAGGCAGTGGGAACACATCAAAGCCAAGATCCAGGCAACTGCATCCATCTCAACCTCTCTCTTGGGCCACCACCCGCTAACAACTTCATTTGTCTCCTGTTAAGTCCCCGTCCTCGTCCACGGGCTTAGCAACGCAAAACTCCACTCCTGACAAACTCCTTTTCCCCATCGGGCGCTGAGAAGAACCCTTATCCGAGGAGGAGGAGGAGCAGGAGGAGGCGGAGTAACCACACGCTGTGTTGTCCTTATCTTGACAGCAAACATTTACAAAAAGAAAACACGGAGGGAGACCCAACACCAAACAACACGTCTTTATCGCACCCAAACAACGCATTTTCCAATTTTCCTTTTGGCTTGCTTCTCCGTCTGGGAGAAGTACTGGCTTTTAAATACTCCCGAGGTAGATTAATCATTCCCTGACTCAATCTTCAACTCCGAAGGATCGAAGGAAGGACTTCTTGTGGTGCTACCTGCCCGCAACATGCGATGGCAACTTCCTCCAAATCCAATTATAATTGCGCTTATCAAAAATAAGTTTTCGATACTTGCCGAAGGAGAGAGAGAGCGAGCTGGAGAACTGGAGAGCTGGAGAGCTGGAAACCTGGGGAGAGTGGGGAAGTCAGAGTGGGGCGGAGTCAAACTGTAGTGCAGGGGGGTCGAATGGAGTGACGCCGTGTCTCTGCCAATTTCGCCAATATGGCAATTTAATCCACACAATCAGTTTAAGGCATCGCCATTTATCTCTTCAGAGACTAGTCGGGGGATTGGGATTTCGATGGTTGTATTCCTTTTACTTTTACTTTTCCCCATTTCCACATTCACCCTGTGGTTACCCGAATGGGGATTTCTTTCCCTGTCAATTACCTCAAGTTTAATTGAAGGTGAAATTGTGTCAGAGCAGAAAAGTTGATGTGGTCAACGGTGCACCGTTCCGGGGCAGAAGTGGAAGTAGAAGTTATCCCAATGAAAGATGATATTTGATAGAAATTAGAGGGTGGATTAGTGCAGACACTAAATAGTTTGGAAGTCACTCCAGAGCTCTTCTCCGATGGACTCTGAATATTAAGTACTAGCTGAGACACCTCTGACTTGCTCTGAAAAAGGTCTAGAAAGATCCATATTTAAATTAAATATTCGGTTTTTATACAATATAAAAGTTCCTATAATTTTTTTCCTATAAAAAAGATATAATAAAATGAATATTATTTAATATTTATATTTATATATTTGTAGCTTAATATGTTTCATATTTACTATATATTAAATAGCGCTAGGAGTACTTTTTGAGTAATCTATAAAGCGTAGACTTAATCATAATTTTTGGTAAAAAAAGTCTAAAATAGGGATTATTTATGATACTTTTTCTGTTTTTGTTTAAGTCTAAATGTAAATATTTCAGGGCGTTTTCGCTGGCTGTGCTAAGGTAACCCATTCTTCTAGTTTCCCATTTGGTTTGGTCCCATTTCTATGCAATATATCATCAGAACACGGCCTCGTGCCGGCAATATTCCCCCGCTGATAAGCATAATTGGCACTTTCCTCCTTTGAAGGATCTCTGGCAGTGTCTCGCTTAATTATATTCGGAATACGCATCCGGTGGTACGGGGCGGCCTGTGGACTGGGGAACACTTTTCATTTCATTTTAGGGCAAAATAATAATAAATTCTCTCTTAAAATTCATTTCATTAAACACTCGCCATGAGCTACTTCCCAGCCAGAATGAGGACAAAAGACGGGGCCGTGGCAAGGAAGTCTTTTGTTTATACTCGAGTTCCGTTGCCCCCGAAGCCAGCACCCCGCACCCCGCGCCCTGCACTCCGTGCCCCGTAGCACGCACCCGGACTTGGCCAAATTAAGCAAGCTGACAATTTTCTCTCTCTAAACTGTACAACAACTTAATGAGCCTGCATAACTTTGCGACAGCAGAGAGAGAGGCGGAGGAAGAGGCAGAGTGGAAAGGAAACCAAAAGCTAAGGACCTTCCCCCAAATTCCGAGAGGGCGACAGATAAAAAAGCACGTAAACTTGGCCCGGAGGCAGCTCACTCACACAGTCTTTAGTCGGCAGTCCGTGGGCCGCTCTCCTCTGTCCTCTGTCCGCAGCCCGACGAACGGTGGCAAAAGTCATTATTCACTGTACCAGCGGCAAGGTGGCCCCCACTCCGATCATTCCTGCTGAAAAATAATCAACTTTTACACGACTGTCACACGCTCCCCTTCCCCATCCCCATCCCCAGCCCACCATCACCGTTCCGACACTCGTTGGTGGCAAGTTTGGCGCAAAGTTTCGGGCCCAGCGTAGAGACAACTTCCGTGTTGCCTCCGGGCCAATGTTGCATATGGCCAAAGTCCTGGTCAGGCTCGGCTTCCCTTACAAATGACGCATTAATGAAGTGATTTTTCCATGGAGCATTTGAATTTTTAGATTTTCCTACTCCCCCAAAAGCGGAAAGCGGGAGGTGAAAGCGTGACACGCTTCTGAAATAAGAGGGACTTTCACGAGAGGTTTTTCCATACAAGAATTATAACGTTAAAGCAACTGATCTTCAATTAAATTTGGCTTTCCTTTTCTGCAGTTTTCGAATACAACAGAGCCGGTTGCTGTCCGATAATTACTCGACATCAGCCTGAATGTCCACGATATGTCGCTATTCAATTTTAGGCTTTGACGCGATCTGTTCGGTACTTGAACATATCCCTTGGGTCGTGTCACGCACTCATCTCCAGATGCCCCATCCAGCGCTCATTAACTTCCGCTTGAAGCTCTCGGGGGTCGGTAGCCGTTCCCCATTCCCCATTTCTCATTCCCCCTTCCCGGATTCGGCTTCGGCCCTGTTTGTTGCTTTATGCAAATGTTTTTCTTGTTATTATTGCCCGAACGCGATTCCCGCTGATGTTGTTGTTTGTTGCTTTGGTTTTGGTTTTGCTTTTGGTTTTATAGGAAAACACGCAAAGCAAACAGAGCTCGGGCTGTTCTTCTCTGCTCTGCTCCGCTCCGCTCTGTGTTTTCTTATATGAGAGTTTTTCCCCGCCGCGGTGCCTTGGTCTGTTTGTACATATTTTAATTACGCGTCTCTGATTGGGAAACATTTTGTGGAGAGGAGAGCGTTGACATTCTGCGACTCTGCGACTCTGCGGCACAGCTGTCGCCATATCCCAAGCCATTTTTCGGGCGACTCCAAGGGGACCGGGGGTGGAAAGGGTGGTGCGAAAGTGTTTGCTTTGTGGGCATCATTTTTGTGTGTTTTTGAATATTTATTTTTTAAAGTGGCTTCCCAATGAGCAGGGCGCGGTTTCCCCGGCCACTTGAGCGTAATTTTAGCCAAGGAATTAGCATTTCTGATTGCCAATCTTGACCAGAACAGAGTCCCATACATAAATTTGCCAGAGTATTAATACTGTTCATACTATTCATATGAGGTAATAACACAAATCAGCCGAAGCACCCACGCACATCCTGCCACACATACTCGTATACTTGAAATATGAAATGCGGATAAGAGACGCAGAAAAGTGTGCTACAGTCTCATATTTCGCCAACTGCTGGCTGCTGGCTGCTGGCGGATGAAGAGCCCGGCAACATGTTGACTTGACAGCCCCCCGAGTTTCCAGGCAATTGACACCCTTTTTTCAATCTGACACTCCAGCTGCGGGGAACGGGGAAGGGGTGGGGGGAAGGGGCAAGTCAACCCTCCGTTTCGATCTGGGTCTCTCTGGCTCTTCTCGAGTATAAGGGTAATTTCAATACTCGTAAATTGAGCGAGGGATATTTCTTTTTCTTTTTTTTTTTTCTTGCATAACACACAAAATCTGATTATGTTTTCTTTTCTGTTTGAATGATGGCGGCATGGCCTTAGTGGGGGCTGGACTGAAGGTGGGTAGGGGGATGGATCAAAACTTCAATCAATAAATCGATGGGCGAAAGTCATCAGCATAAATTTCGCAGCCACACAGACGACAGACGACAATTAACAATCGACCCGCAATCATCATTAACAATTGCCCATAATCCACTCAACGTCCAGCAAATTGCCTCGCTTTAAATTGTAAATATACATTTTGATGGCATTAAATGTTATTAAGTTCGCATATTTATTGTTATGGCTCTACGTCCGTACCCTTTTGGCCCTCACCGTCACTGTCAGTCACTGTCTGTCTGTCTGCTTGTCTGCTGGTCTGTCCTTCCGATAATTGTGTGTGCGCTTAATTAAATTTTCATGCAGGTGCAATAAATGATTTTCCAGAGCGGACATCTAATTAGATTTACATTTTTTATGACCCGCTGCATTGGGAAGGGTTTGTTTGGTCGTTTCTGTCTCCCCAAGCGCCTAAGATGCCATAATTAAGTCCGAATGGAGACGGGAATTTAATGAAGGTATCCGAATGGTTCTACAATTCAATTGGATATCAACAGGAATCTCTATAACTTGCCGATCCGTCCCAGGAATGTATCTTTCCGGGAGTGGGAGCTTTCTTGAATCCGGAATCGGTCTCCTGCTCGTCACACTTGCCAGCTGCCTTTGGTGGGCTTGGAGGCTTCGCTGCTGGTGGTGGTGGTGGAGCAGGCTGTGCTCCTGGCGGTGCTGGAGCTGCCTTGGGTGCCTTGGCCGCCTCGGCCGCCGCTTTGGCCGCTGCCTTGGCCTTTGCCTTGGCTGCTAGCATGTCCTTGCGCTGCTGAACAACATCAATGTCCGGCTTCACGCCGCTCCGTGCATCTCTCGTGTAGTAATAGTTGCCAAATACACGTCGAAACGGGCCGGACGGAATGTCAGGTTGGGGCTGAGTGCGCGGTGACATCGTGTCCGCGAAGCGAAGGGCCGTCTTGTGTTTGCGACCGAGAAAGAAGTCCCGAACCTTGCTCAGAAATTCGGCCACATCGCGGTGCTTGGGCTTGGGAGGCATTTCCTGAAAAATTATACAGTGTGAGAGTCTGATAACTGAGAATTTAGATATACTATTTAGGATATATTGGAGTGGCAACAGAGTCAAATGCTGCTTTAGTTTCTCCCACTTCCAAAACGGTCTTTCCTTCCGCTTCTTCCACACGAGTTGGCGCAACAGTTGCTGCGTCAGATTTTGAGTGGTGCCACCCTCTGAATGGGTGGATGGGTGGATGGGTGGATGGATGGATGGATGGGTGGATCAGTGGATGAGTCAATTCAATAAGCGTCAATCTCTCCACGCGCTCTCAGCTGTCAATCAATTTGGCAACGAAATCTGCCAGCGATGAATTTCAATTATGGCCACAGAAATGAAACAAAGCAGCGGAAATCCCCTCCCCGGCTCGAACTTGACCAGAAATGAAATATTCGCAATATCACCGAAGACAGTGCAAAAAGTCGACTTTGGAATTAATAAAAACACTTCAATTTCCGATGCCAATCAGTGCGGAGATCCCTGTGTCCCTGCTCCCCCCACCCACTACCGCTGAGAGTGCGACAGGAGCACGCGTCGAGCTTTACTGTACTTAGAGTGGTGCAGCACGTTTCCGTCTGACGGCCTCGCTGTCATACTGACAGGACAGGACAGGACGGGACAGGCCCATGCCCAGGCCCAGGCCCGGGCTCTGGGCCGGAAGTCTGCTCTGTGAACATGAGCGAGAGATGTTAATCACGGACGGAGATCCTTGGAACTCCGCTCACATTTCATCAGATAAGCAGCTTGTCGAGATTTACGAAATCGAGCTGATTATGTCTTTGTGAGTGCCAGGACCTCGACCAGGACCAGAACCAGGACCAGGACCAGGACCAAGACCTGGAAGAGGGCATTCGCCGTAGGACGCGTGTCAAAGGGTGAGCCGGGCCGAGCGCCGCTCCTGACGTGTTTACCTTTTGGCTTTTCAGGCGGCGGTTGGGGGTTGTTATACCCGTGTTGAGCACAAGTGAGGGATCTGCATGGGCTGGCTATACTTATAGGAAATGCATAAATCAGCTTGACTCTCTCCCAATTTGATTATAATTTACGGCGCACGCGGAAATCGTTTGCGATAAGCTGAAAGAGCTAAATATCAGGTTAACATTTATAGGATGGAAAATGGGGCGAAAACGGAACGGGGAAAATTGATTCAATGTGTGAGAAAAAAAACTGGTTCTGCTGAGGAAAACAGTTTTGTTCTGGATCGGATTGAATGTGAGATAAGAAGTGGGTGGGTACAAAGGTTAATGAGAACTTAAAAAAGGCTCAAGAAATGCTCATTGAAGAGGACAACAAAGCGGTCCTTGGAACACATTCAGGGAGTCTGGAAAAACAAATGCAGATATTTTACGGACACAATGCATTCGACTGTATTTCTTAACAAAACGCAGACAGGTCTCTACTTTTCGTCGCCTGTTTTTCGCACAGCCCACTTCCATCACAGGCTGCCTATCAGATACGGCCATTATATGGAACCATTATATTTTATTATTTTATTTTTCATTCTTTTTCAGCAGATATTCGTTAATTAATAAACAAATAAAGAAAAGCAGCTAAATCTATGAATGCTATGAATGCTCGTGCTCGTGAGATAATGCTCTGCAAAGATCTAACTTCTTTCTCTCTCTGTCCCATACACTTTTATTGGGTCACTTCTTATTTTTTACTTTCTTTTGAATTTTTTTGTTGATTCTTGAAGTTTTTTCGTCAGAAAAATAGGAAGATCGGCTGGTATTTGTTTGTTGTCTGTTTTTTAGATGACTAAATTGCAGTTGGTCAATTTTTTGAGGGTTATCTGCGAGCTCTAAAAATATATATACATATAATCTAAAATGGAGCTAACCGCTGGCCGCCGACACCTCTTGAATGAAACTTTAAACGCCCCTTCAATCCGGGGCGAATCAATATCTTTCAACTTTTCCATTTGGAAATGTACATACCAAACACGAAATCCGAGACGAGTTCATCTACGGGTATTTACCTAAGCTGTTGCCCAAATTTTTCACCCAGGCGTCATATTGCAGGGACCTGAGACCCCAGGACCCACAACCCACGACCCACGACCCACACACGCACAATACATCAAACTAATTGATATAATTTTTTAAAAAAGTAGCGGGAAAAACTGTGGGGCGGAGGGTTGCTGTTGCTTTGGTTTACCTTGTTTCCTTTGCTGATTGCTTTTTTTCCCTGTTGTTTGGTGGAAAACTGCAGGCGCAAGCCGGAAAACCTTTAAAATAAGGACTCAGGGGTGGGTTCGAGGACTGGGGGTTGCTTCGACCAGGGGGTGGCACATGCGGTTGATGTGTGTTCGCCTTCTGATTGAACTAATTGACACATGCGAGGAGAAATCCACCAAAATATCGGTTTGGGATTTGGTAATACGAGCCAAGGCCAAGACCGGAGACCAGAGACCAGAGACAGAGGAGGCCAGGCCTGGAGTGGCATGGACTGGCATGGCCTGGCTTCTGAACTTGTTCTCTCTCGCGTGCGAGTACGAGTATGCTCCTCGGTTGTAATGCGATATGTCAACAGTGTCCTGGGGTCGCAGGAAAGTTTAAAAGAAGCAGCCGAAGGGAGCTCCTTGTGCGGAGGATGAAAGTAAAAGTAGCGAAGGTCAACATCATCAAAATGTCTGTCTGGCCAGAGGACAAACATCTGAAGCACACACATGCCGCCAGGATCTCCGGCAGGATGGCCGCCTGTTCGTCGTCGTCCCATCGTCCCGTCTCGTAGTGAAAATGATAATGTTAAAGTTTTACAACTTAAGTCGTCAAAGTCAAACACACTCTAGGGAAATTACAAACACATTCGAGACAGGAATGTGAAGCACGAAAGAGTCGTTCGTTGGAGGCTATGCTGGTTCTTGGTTGCGTGGAAAGGTGGATGGGGCATGCTGGATGCTGGATGGGGGATGGGGGATGGGGAGGTCAAGAGCTGCTCCAACTTTCGGGACCTGTGTGATGAAATATACTTACATTGCACATCCTTGGAAGTTTACCTGCTCCAATCTTAAGCTCAGTATCCCTTGTTGTTTGGCTTTCAATGCTTTTACAGTGCTTCGGGGTAGAATTAGTGGCAAGCACCACCCACTGCTGCCCGCCAACGCCCCCGCCCCCACCACCTCAGTAGAGCCACTCACCCCCGCCATTAGCATAAATAAACGCTTCTAAGTACGCCCCATAAAGGTGTAAATGCTCTGGTATTATTAGCCAAAGGCGAGCCAGCAGACAGGAGAGTGAGAAGGGAGTCCTGGGCGAACCGCTAGAAGCTCTTTGGAGACTTTTGCTAGCGCTAAAATTTTATAGCCTCCAACACACACATAAAATGTGTGCTCTGCCCCTCACCTCCCCTACCCTCCCCTCCCCTCCCACCGCCCTTCCGCTCCGAGCACGAGTACGAGTATTTCATAAAATTTTGTTGCGCATCAAAAATTGTGGGACTTTTGGAATGGACTCTGGCTAGGACTTCGACTCGAACGTAGCACCGCGCGACTTTTGTTGTCTTTCCTCACGGGGAGGAATGAAATTTTATTAAATGACTCTCAAGTCCTTGGCTCCTTAACTTGGCTGGCTCATCAAATTAGCAGCGATTGGGGAGTCTTGCCCGATTTTTGGCTGACTGAGCAAATGGGTCAGCTTAAAGAGAGGCGGCCATGACGATGATCGGGAAACAAAGTTGCAGAAAAAGCAAGGGGCATGGGGATGATGCAGCTCATATTTCAGCCTCGGCTAAGGGGACTTCAGGGTTAACCAAGTCCTTACCCAGTTACGAGTATCTTTTGGGGAAAAGTTTTCTCCTTGGAATACTTGAAATTGTTTTTTCGGGGACAAAAGTTTGCACCTCTTTGGTGCGAAGGGAGGGGGAACCTATCAATGAGTCGGTGACTCCCCCGAACACTCATTAAAATGTGGCAAACGTTCTGTTTATGCACCACTCCTCAGGGGGCGGGGAGGGAGTAACAGAAACACCCTGCCTGCCAGCCAGCCAGCCCCCCAGCCATCGCCTATCTATCCATTCATTTCACTGCTAACTGAACAAAAATGTTCGTTCGTTCGTTCGTTCGTTCGTTTTATTCGTTTCATGCCCACGTTTATTGTTTTCCAAGTCATTTTCAGCATCTTATCAATTTGACTCTGAGGCACAGGCAATAAAAGAGTAACCATTGTTTGCAGCCCCACCCCTGGAACCCCCGCTCAGCCTCTTTTCCGTTCGTTCCTGTCATTGATAATGAAGACAGCAACAACATTGTCTTTGCCCAACCCCCCCGCAGCCCCGCAGCCCCGCAGCCCCGCAGCCACCACGGCCTGGCACCAGAACGTGACTCTCTTATCAATGCGATTCGTATTTCCAAGACGCAGCCGCCTGCCACGAGTCCTGCGAGTCCTGTGAGTCCTGCCACGCCCCCGAGTCCTCCTCCGCTATCGCTGAAGCAATTAAAATTTGTAGCTATCGAAGGAGTCGAGTAGAATTCGATTTCTTTGGCCTCCGTCGCGTCGTCCTTGCAAATCATTTCACAATTGCTCAAGAATGGGCACACCATCCCCATCCCCATCCCCATTCCCCCCACGCCCTGGGTTGGGTATTCGCAGTGGGTGTGGGTGCCCCACCCCACCCCTTGGCTCATTTTTCATACTGACAGCCCCCAATGGGCGTTAATTGCGTGGGTTTGGTTAAGGTTACGGCCGAGCCAGATAAGCGCGCGTGATTTTTCCACGAATTCCATGCCCAACGGGCTCGGCACTGGCACCCGGCCCACCCTTCGCCCCCCTCACTGTTAGGGGTACGTCGCGGCCTTGGGGGGATGAAATTTTGACTTGTTATTCGGGCGCAATTCATATTTCTCCCCCATTCGGCGATTTAAACGGGGCATTTCTTAGACTTCGTTTGCATTTTGCGGCCCATTCGATGTGGCAGGCAGCGATAAGAAGAAGATGGTGTGGCTGGGGAAGGGGGGGGGGGGGGGGGGGGGGGTGGCAGAGTGTACATTTTTTTGAATTGGAAAAACGTGCAGCAAATGGCTTAATTACGTCTGGAGAGATGAACTTTGATCTTGAGTGGAAGAGCGGAAGAGCGGATGGGCAGCAGACGAGCAGACGAGCAGCAGATAGATGGTCATGCCCACATACATGGCCATGCAGATGTACTTGAAGCGTCCGCCCTGCAATCAATATGCCTCCAGGTGCAGGTACACATCCCATGTGTACCCTCCTCGCCCTCGTACCCCTTCATTCACATTTAAATGCGCATATTTCACAGTTAACATGACTTGACAACATGCCTTGTTGGCTTTCTTCTTTGGCCTGGTCTAAATATGCAAACAAATAGTTTTGGCAATTGCCAAGTGGGGCATGTCAGACGCCACCGAATCCCCCCGCCACCCAACCGCCGAACCTCTCTGTAAACCCAACAGGTCACCCTCCCCTCCCACAGCCGTCCAGCTCTGCATGTTGTGGCATGCGGTTGTGCAACGGCAACAACTTTTGCAACATGCAACCAACGAACCAGACGAGCTCCTGTTCCTGTTCCTTTTCCGTTCCACCTCTGCTGCGTGGATGGCAACATAAACGAGGCCTTAAATCGAACTCTGGACACGGGTCCAGGCCCAGGCCCAGGTCCAGGTCCAGGCCCAGGCCGGGCTGGGTCGTAGGGCCCGGGGTCGTCCCGTCTCGTTTGAGGTTAACATAATTTAAGGCAGCAGGAGTGGGGGCCACGACCAGGACCAGGACCAGGAGCAGGACCTCGGCTGTCCATTTAACATGCTGCCAACATGCGTGTGTGCGGCAATTTCGCAAATTATAAATTTTCCACCTGCACAATATGCTGGGCGCCTGCTCCTGCTGCTGCTGCTGCCACTGCTTCTGCTCCTCCCACCATCCTGTTGTGCTTCCGGTTCTCGCAGCCAACAATCCGACAATTGATCGCTGTTTCCGGCTCTTTGGCTCTCCGGCTCTCCTGTGCTTCTGTGTTTATGCGTGTTGCAGCTTGCTCCTGTTCTGTCCTGTGGAAATTAAGTCGACACCGAACACAAGCCCTCACAATGCAGATAGTTTCGACACTAGGAGCTCACCGACCAACACCGACTCGCCCTCCGTTTGAAAAACACTTTTCCCCCCGTATGAGGCCTGGGCTTGTTTGGCATAAATTCCCGACTTGAAGGGGAACTTTGTTGGGAACTTGGTTTTCTTCCACCAGAGTCGAGCGGAGTCATAAATTGTAAAGTTTTCGATTTGTCGATTAGGGAAAGTGAAGGAATACAAATTGAAAAAAATTCCACCTAAATCGAATGGATTGGATGTGTGGCAGAAAAGATTTAACAAAAATGAAATCGTAAAATAAACGAATTCAGCTTTTTATGGAGTATGCTGTACACAAACCAATTTACTTTACTCTCGTATTTACTTAAAATTTCAATTTAAAATATACTATATTTATGGAGAGCTGAGTATGCTCTACTGGCATGTTGTGCAGCCGACAAAAAGAGTGCGTGTCCGAGGGGACAGACACAGACACCGACACAGACACCGACACCGACACAGCAGCTGAGAAAATTTGCATAGAACAAAACGTAAATGGCAACAATTTGTGTAAGAGCAAATTAAATATTGTAACTGGGAAATGAATTCGATATGGATGCGATACGAGGAGGCTCCAAAAGGTCAACAGAGGAGCGGGCAGGGCAGCGTCATTGTCATTGTGTCTGCCGATTGCATAGCCAAAAGATGGGAAAATGTCGACCTCTGGGTCGATTCTGCTGATACTCTTGCAGATCGATCGTTCCCATAGTGGTTCCAAAAATAATGCTCCCTTAATGGTTTCAGCTTCAAAGCTTCGTGCATACGGATCGATAATAATTAATAACACACGGGCATAAGACCAATGGTATGGTATGCCAAATGATGGTCAAAAATCATAGCACCCACCGCAAGGGTATAAAAACACAGGCTGAAATGGAAGAAGGAGCAGGGCGAGTGCCAGACGCAGAAGCAGAACCAGAAATAGAAACAGGAAAAGAAATAAACAATATGCAAAACACGACGAAGGCGTGCAGAGATTGCATATCAAGTATACGCAGTGGAGAGCTCCAGCTACATGGCTTTGCATATTGGAGAGACCCAAGCCCCCCTCTCCCCACCCACCACCGCCCAAAGAATCCCCAATATAACAAGGTCAGTCCGCATCATTTCGACATCAAATGTCCATAAATCCCGGCCCGCACTCAGGGAGCCCCGTATCGCAGCTCACTTTATGCATAAATGTTCAAATAAATGTCGCAGGATAAATATTTAATAAACATAAGCGGGAGACGCAAATATCAAGCAAGGAATACACTGACAAATATTGAAATAAAATGGGGGGCAATAAAACAGCTTCTCCACCATCTCTCTCTCTCTCCCCCATCAACCCACCAAGTTTATGTCTCAATTGCGTCATCAATTTGCATTTGATGGGCAAAAAAAAGAGCGAAATTAGAGCGACGAGGCTGCTGTTGCTCCTCTGCTTTATTGATCGCCCGATTGACATTGCATCAATATCGAGGAAAAGTTAACAAGCAGCAGGCAATATACATACATACAAATGTATATATGTATATATGTATATATCAACTTTATATTTAAAAGCTTTTCTGTGCTTTCCCTTCGTCGTTTGTTTTTCTTTCGCCCTCTGTTTGTCTTCGCGTCGCTACTCTGCAGACAAATTGAAATGTTGCATTCATTATGCTACCCTTAAAGAGGGTATCCTGATTGCCATGCTGAGGAGAAACCAATACGGAAAGCATATTCTTGATCCTGTGTGGATTTCATGGATTCGTTCCTTTACGAGCTGGCGGTTTTGGAAAATGTTTCTCTAATTGTCTAAATAATATGTTCGAATGGAACTGGACAGGAAGAAAAAGTACAATCGATAATTAAAATTTGCAAATAAGGTTCTCTGTGTATTTTGTTTTTGAATTCTCGGCCTGGAGCCATAAATGATTATTGTGCAAGTGTACAAATCGATGGATTCTTTTTCTTATAAGGGAGTGAATTCGATTCACAGTTTCCCATGGAATTGCTTGTATTTGTCCATCAGGATTTTCCCTCGTCAGGCATTTATAGTGTTCGCCATTAATATCCAATTAATATTCTATATTTTGAGCAACTTTTCTATACAATTAATTTAATTTCCGCCACCGCCTCCGTCACCGCCTCTGCCTCTGCCACTGCCCCCGCCTCTGCCTCGTCCGGAGGTAACACATTTTTCTGTCACATCAGCGCAAATTGCCATCCATCGATGCTGCCTATGCACACTCATTAACACAACAATACTCGTACTCGTAAAATGCAAGCCAAACCCCGATATGCCCCGTCCTGGCTGCCACTGCCACTGCCGCCTGGGGGCGTGGACAATTAATGTGACTGACACACATGCAGATTTTGCCGCCGTTCGTTCGCGTTGTCATATTTGATTTACAGTTGCAATTTACGCACTTTCCCAGGGAGGAGGGACGGACGGGACGGTCCGAGCACAGGCCAGGCCTCTGGTCGGGAGAGTAGGAGTAGTAGGCTGGCCGACAGCTGTCCACGTCAGCATCCGGCCTCTGTTTGATGTTGTTAATTGATTTTCAAAGTCAACTCCTCGGGTGCGTAGTGCCAGGGGGAGAGCTCTAGGGATCTACAGCGAGAGAGCGAGAGCGAGAGAGAGAGAGAGAGAGAGAGATGGCGGGGGCCCGCTTTCGCTTTCGCCCCACTCGGAGATTAGCAGGGCAGTGTAAAATGCATCTCCATTCAGGCGCAAGCGACATAAAACCAATTCCCAATCCGCATTCGCTGGACAATTTACAGACTCTGGATATCCTGTGGCTCCCCAGCCCCAGCCCCCGCTCCAGCCCCAGTCCCCCACTCTCTGATGTGCATTGTAAGTGCAACGAAGCGCATTTGCAGCTGCAATGTTCAAGTGGATTTCGGAGTTGTTCCGTGCATCCAAATGGGGCAGGGGGTGGGCGATGGGCGATGGGAGGTGGGAGGTGGGCAATGGGAAATGGAAGTGGGATCGGGCTACGTGTTTGTTTTATGTGTGGCCATTGTCCAGTGTCCCCTGGACATGCGACTGTACTGTATCTGTTGTCTGCCAGTCCGGGCATGCGGTTCAATCAAAGCGATTTCCAATGTCCACAAAATTGCGCAAAAGGACATTTTGGTAATTTCAACGATGTCACCCTTCCACGTCCAGGAGCGGAATGCTTCGCGAACGGACCGATTGCTTCAAATGAGATTCTACCTCCTAAAAATAGTGCCCTCTTTGTATATGGAGCACGTCAATCTCTTGGCTATTAGCGTCCGAGAGGAGTCTTCCTTCAGGCGCCCAATGCCCGTTCACGGGCTAGTCCGCTCCTGTGCTTGTTGTTGGTAATGAGTTTGGTTTTACTGTTTAAATTTAAACGTGTCCATCAGCCAGGAGGAGAACCAGCAGCAGCAGCAGCAGCAGCAGATGCAGGATCAGGGGCAGTGGGCAGGGGGCAGGGGGCAGCGGCTGCGGTCGGCTACAGTTCTAAAGTGTATTTGCATTTAACGCTAAATGCATTCCAACAGGGCTGGGAAGAGGGCAGAGGGCTGAGGGATGGTGGCCTGCCTGCGGGTGGAAAAACATGACAGTTGCATTAATTTTGATTGCGTAAATATTTCAAGTGTGCGGATTGAGAGAAAGAGAGAGAGAGAGAGCGGGAGAGAGAGAGCTTGCAAAAATGTTTGCCCAAGGCCCATGGTCCATGATCCGTGGCATGGGCAGGGGCAGGGGCAGGGGCACGAGCCAAGAGGAGCGAGTGGCAGCGAATTAAGTGATTGCCATTGAGATGAGCTGATTGCAGCACTGACTCCCAGTGGCTCCTCTGATTCCTGGGAGGGCAATGCATATTTAAAGTTTGTTGAAGGACCTGCAGCTAATGGCGAAACCACTCACAGCCCCCACAGTTCGATGACCCCTCCTCAGACTCTGAACAGGGTGCGGGAGCGGGAGCGAGAGAGTGCTGTGGCAACTTTTCTAATTAAAGCAACAACAATCGGAGCCAGAGAAAAGAACCACTCCATTTCCATTTCACCAGTCTTCCCCCAGTCTCAGTCGCAGTCGCAGTCGCAAGCCCAAAGCCAAGGCTAATTTTAGAGGCCAATAAAATGATTCAGCCCACAAATGTTTCAGTGCAAAAAGTGCATCGAAATTTATGAGCACGTAGCTGACATAAAACTTTCCTGCCAGGCCCTCCCGCATGACGTGATAATTTACTTTACTGCCAATCCCCCAATCCCCCCTATCGCCCATCCCCACACCCACCCCCACCCCCATCCCAACAACTCACTCGATCCGGGGACCATTTACAAGACGCAAACATCAAATTTTATGATGTCTAGGCCATAATTATGCGAGATTTGTTGTCGTGAGCGGGGAGATGATAAAGAGGTTAGGCCTAGAGCTCGTAAAACTTGAATAGTTTTGTGTTCTCTGAATATTTATATCCAGAGTTCATAAAAGTTGATCAAATCTGTGAGATTTGGCATTCGAATCGTGATTTCTGGCTACAGTCAAACACTTTATTGGGCTCATCCCGGCACTGAATCTCATTTAGTGTATTAATTTTCCGTTTTAGGTATTTTGGAGCTGCCTTTTCATTTTGTTTTTCCACTTTGCACCCGTTTATTTGAGCTTAGCAGAGAAGACCTCCTCCCTTTTATCTTCTCCCGTCTGACCCCAGCAGCTCGACTGCAATTAAACCCTAACCGCATTATCGCCGTCTGTGCCCCATTCCGGCAGCATCCACTGCTCATCAGAAGTCCTCTGTTTTTGGGGTACCAATACCGCAATGTCTGCGGCATGTGGAGAATTTTCCCATAAGACTGCAATTTCATCCTTGTATACTCTTTCCAAAGGGCACACGACCAATGGCACTCAGGGGCGTGCTCCTCTACTTCCACATGTTCTGCAGGGTATTCATTGTCTCGACAGTCTCTAGTTAAGCGTGGGTTTTTTCTCTCCAATGGCTAGACATCATTTAGACCATCAGGAGCTGAGGGGGATAGGGAACAAAGAGCCGGGCTGTCGACTGCTTTGCGGTGATAACTGGGAATTAATTAAATGTCGCGGCGAATGAAATTAAAATAAAAATACCGAAAGCTTCCTCTGGGACTACTTAAAGCGAATGAAAGGAAGGAAGGACTTGAGAAGGCCTCTGCTTATCAGCGGCCCATTAATAAGGGACTAAGCCAAAGATGTATGGATCGAGGACTTCTGGAAGAGGGACTTTTAGTTTAAGTAACTCTTTTACTCCTTCTTCATCCGCCTGACGTTCGTTTCCGCCCTGTGGGGGTTGCTCTTGTTGCATAAACAATAAATGCTTGCAACAATGACATGGCACCGTACGGGTTAGGGGCAAGCGGTAAGGGGTAAGGGGTAAGGGGTGATGGAGGGGCACTTCCTTTCGCTGCAAAACAATTGCAGCAGAAAAATTGCAACTTTTGACTTCCGCTCTAAAAGTTTAAATTCATTTCCGCCCCAAGCTTAGATTTGAGGCGAGAAATTAATTAGAAGTTTGCTCAGACACGCGACCCGGATAGGGCCCCTATCCCTATCCCCATCCCCATCCCCAAACCTCTATTCAGAACCCTGTTGGACAGTGTGGTGTGGTGTGGTGTAGTGTTATCTGCGCCCTTCGATCCGATCCGATCCAATCCGACTCGTTGTTTGTTCGCCCTTGCCTTTGTCTTGCCTCCGCCCCTCATTTCCTGCGATTTATTGGCCAATTGGCAGACATTTTTTGGCAATTTCCAGCTATTTGCTGCAAGTGTTTCCGTTGGCGTAGAGCAGGATTTATGATATATTTTTCGATGCAGCTTTCAGCTGCAATTAGTGGCAATTAATTTCGGTTAACATTTGATAGGTGCCCCCGGAGAAATGCCACGTGTGTCGCCCCCCTTACTCTCCCTCTCTCTCTTTGGGTGGGCGACTGGTAGGGACTGACAGACAAACAGCTTGCAGTCGGAAGGGAGTGACAGAGATTAATGGGGACCCACTCCTCCCTAGGCAGAGAAGAGAATCTGCTTCTAATCGAATTACTCTCTGTTCTTGCAGGCCTCAAGGATCCAAACGTGGACAGGCATACCAGCAAAGGTAAGTCCTTCCCCGTGGCCAGTGCGATCCGATCCGATCCGATCCGATCCGTTCCAATCTAAGCCGATCCAATCCGATCCGAAATTAATTAAGAAGCCACTAGAAATGTAAATTGTCTGGAATGGCTTCAAACCGAAAACTGAAAACCGAATGTTGTTCAAAGCACAAAGTAACCAAAGTAAAGGGTTACCCACAACAACTACAACTACAACTACAACTACAAGGCACAGACATTACCCCCCTGCCACCCACCAGCTTCCACCACAATAACTATAAATTTCTCAGGCCCAAGGCAACCACAGGCCCTTTTTGGATCCCCTCCCCTCCCCTCCCCGCCCCACCCGTCAAGACATAAACCAAGCGGCTCTTTAAAACGCAATCAAGCTGAAAATTAATTAAAATTTTCAAGCGGGAAGCGGGATATGAAATTAATGCGCCATGCCCCTGCTTTTCGGGAAGGTAAAGGCAAGGTTTAAATTAAAACACACTTGTTACTGTCTTAGACGATGGCTGTCTTCGATGTCCTGGCGGTCTTGGCTTGGCTGTTTGGGATGTTGTCGTCGTCGTCCTCGTCGTCGTCTCCGTTGGAAGTCGTCTCGATTTCATTAAAAATGTTTTTATGCTAGCATTATCCTTTCACTGTGGCTCTGACTGAGACTTGGGCAGGGTTTTCGTTTTCGTTTTCGTTTTCCCCTGCCCTTCCCTTCCCTTCCCTTCCATTCAGGCAGCAATTTAATTTGACTATGAAACGCTTGCCGCATCCTTGACACTTTCACTTTCCCACCCTGCCCCCCAAAAATCACCTTGGCTTACCGCGTTCCGCTACCCCTTTCTCCACGGGAAATGGCTTGTTTTAAGCAGCTTAAGCTTGTCGTTGACGTTGTCGTTGTCGTTGCCGTTGTCGTTGTCGTTTTTCGTGTTGTTGGTGCTGTAAAGGTGCTCATAATTTCACGGTAACTGAACACACACGCGTCCTCTTAGCCAGCCATTCGTATTCGTGCCTGCTCTTGGCCCATACTTGAAGCCTTTCCCACCACAGTTTCCACCAGCATTTGGCTTTGAATCAGCAGCCTCAAACGCGGAGTCGGAGAGCACACAAGACATCACTGGAAATCCAATAAAGTTGAGTGCGGCGAGTCGCTGAAAGCTACGGATGTGTCGGCTGTGTGTGGAGTTCGGTCATTGCTTTTATAGAACTTTTCCATTGTTTGGATAGTTTTTAAAAAGAAGCAGCTGGAATGTGAGGGAAAATGAATCAAAGAAGTTTTTTTTAAGTGAAGAATCGACTAACTTCGATCCGAATCCCATCCCATATCCAGGGTCCTTCACAGTTGTCTTTATTAGATTTTGATGAATGTTTTTGATGACTGGAAAAAAAAGAAAAAAATGATATACTCATTGCATGCTCTGGAGCCATTGAATGGATTCATTTCGGTGTATTCATATGCTTTTAAGCGAATTAGTCTGGACAGCTAATGTGATAAATGGAGAGAGAGAGAGAGAGAGAGGGAGAGAGGGAGAAGAGTGCAAGAGGAGAGAGCTCGCTAAAGAGTGCCGTGTCTGGTGAACCCTTCATAATTATCCTTCAGCTGCAAGTCATGATGCCATAGGCAGGAAAACTCATCTATTTTAGCTCTTTCCCCCAAGACTCCTTCTCCTGCTCCTGCTCCATCTCCATCTCCATCTAGGAAAACCCACTTTAATCTCATAAATCACAAGCTAAAAGAAAACAGGAGCATCAACAGGAATACGGCGGGAAGCAGGGGACTAGAGGCATACCGCACATATCATAACATTTAACATATTTCACTTAGGCAAACATTTAATCCGGCAACTTGTCTGGCATCCACCTCCACCGACTGCATAGCTGGCCTCCTCCTGCTCCTGCTCCTGCTTCTGCTCCAGCTTCTGCTCCTGCTCCTGCTCCGAGGCCACACCGAAGCATAGAACATATTCCGAGTGCCAGAGACGGGGGAAGGCAACATTTTCATTTCCGTTGGCGTTTTTATTTTTATTTCATATTGCACGTTATCAAATAATGAATATCAAATGTAATGCTTATCATTTATTTGCCAAGAGCCGAAACCGAAACCAAACTGCGAGATGGGGAGAGCTTTCGCTCTGCCTCTGCCTCACCCTCACCCTCACCCTCTCCCTACGTTCTGTCTGCCTCCCTGGCTGCCTGCCTGCCTGCCTTCCAGGTGGCAACATATTATAATATTTACTTAATTTTCATTTCTAATTCGGTCTCTCCCTTCGTTTCCCTTTGGGGGGTGGGGGGAGGCAGAAACAGGAACCGAACCACGAGAGGACCAAGACCAAGACGAAGACCTTGGCCCTGCTCCTGGTTCTGGCATAAGGAAAACTGAAAGAAAGAATGAAAGAAAGAAGCCTGCATAATCAGCGAGTCTCATAGCCAAAACTTTGTTGTTTGTTGGCTGCAGAGTCAAGTGATTGGGTGGGTGGGTGGTTGGGTGGTTGGGTGAGTGGTGGGTTCGAGTGGTTCTGGTGGTGCTTCTAGTGGCTTGATTGGGGGATGGGGATGGGATGCGATGTTGATGCTTGCAGGTGGCTTAAGCTGCGTCTAAAGCGATAACGTCAAGTATTTGAATTTTTAATAAAATGAAATGCGAATCCCTCTCTTGGAGGATGAAGGAGAGGCACAGTGAATGCCAGGTACTCTTTCCCAGGATAACCGTCTGTGGCTGGGAAAAGTCTGGATACCCGGAGAGCACTCAGAGCAGTAGATGTATTCAAATACGATTCGTGGCCGCCATTTTCCTGTCACTGGCTGTGAAAATTCACAGCTTTTCCTCGCTGGCTTTCCCCGGGCTAATCTTTTGGTCAGCTAGCCGCTCCACTCCACTCCACGGCCGTTCTCCTCCCTCCCCCTCGCCTCCTCCTGTCTGTCGCCTTGTTGTCTATTCGCTTTTTTGAAATTCCAATTTGAATGCTTCGTGGTTTCTTCCTCGAATGGGTCTGGGTCTGGGCCTGGGGTCTAGGTCTGGGAGTGGGAGCGGGACTGGGACTGGGACCAGGAGGAACCAGCAACCAATATTATATTATTCAAGCCATCGCATTTGTCTGTTGTCTGTTCCCTGTTCCCTATTCCCTCCTCCCTCTTCCCTCTCTCTTTGCTGTACTTGAAAATCGTAATTAGAATTGGTAATGTATTCAAATTGACTTTCATTTCCGCTCGTTCGTTTGCTCGCTCGTTGATTCCTTCATTTGTTTTACGTTTTGGGGTTTTCTTTTTTTTTTTTTGGATTTCTTCATCAGGCAGAAGAGATTTTTGCGCTTTTCGCGGCCTGGTCTATCGATGAATGAGAGGAGAGGTGAGAAGAGGAGGTACCGCCACGACGATATCTATCCACTGATTCGTTTTATCCACTATAAATGCCACTGCCACCGAATGATCAACTGCCCAGACAACGGACCTCGGCCACACAAAGGAACTTTCGATTATCGAGAGCCAAAGATGGTACTCGGTTCTTTTTCATCCATATTTCAAAATCTCTGAACGTGAAAGTTTTCTCTTCGAGCAGGGAGGAAGGTAAGGAGGGAGGGGGGGCGAATGGCAAAGAAACTGAAACTTTTACTGGCTGGAACGCAGCGAAACCGTAAAGAATTCAACTAATAAAAATCAGGCATTCAAGTGCGAAAAAATCGCGAAAAGCATCATCAAATAATGTGCCACTCAAACTGAACCCCTCCACGCCCATGCCGCATGCCCCATGCCACATGCCTTCATTGGAGTTGAATCCACCGAAAGACAAATAGAAAAAGAAAAGAAAAGTAAAAGGCAACTTTGGAACAGAATAAAACTATGTGGATATACGGGACGGAAAGAGACAGAAGGACAAAGAGAGAGTGGGAGAGAGATGGCGGGGGAGAAGTGGAAAAAGTTTCTCTAACCCGAATAACCGAGAACCGAAAACCGAAAATAATAGAGGACTCTGAAGATGGCAGCGTGAGGACGGAACTCCATGAGGCACACTATTATATCAGCTGTTTTCTGCTGGCATTCGAATGTAGTTCGTGCCACGAACACATCCCTGGCACACACATCCCGAACCAGAGCCATACGTCATCGGGAAAAACTTCGATAGGTTGCCCGAGAACGCGGCGTGTCTCCATTTTCCGTGTGGGTGAGGATTGGATGCGTCTTTGCCGGCCACATATTTCCTCTGCCACGAAGCGTGCGAAGTATTTTCCCTCATGTGTGTGTGTGTGTTTGTGTGTTGGTGTGTGTGTCTGCGTGGCGGAAAAGCAATTTTCCTTTGTGTCGTGCACAGGTTTTCACTTGGCATTGTCTTCCTTCCGCACTGAGCTGGCAAATTTGTTGCAACCGAAATAAACACTTTATTAAATGCATTGGAATAAGCGCCAGGCATTTGAGAAGCGAAAGGAAAACTCTGTGCGATTTCCTTTACTTTTTTTTGCCCGCACATGTGGTTCCAGCTGAAGCAAAAGGAGCAAAAAGGATAAAGGATAAACTTTGAGCCAAGTGTATTTGGTGCTAAGCCAGCGCCAGAGTTAGAGATTCGATGTGAGCAGAAAGTGGATTGCTAATGCACTCGAATGGGGGGAAATGGCCAAAAAAGATCCGACATAAATATCCCATTCGAGCAGGCAAAGGTCCTTACAAATTATTACTTATTTATTTGCTGGTTTCTTTGCATCTCTCCTTATTCATTGTGCCCCCAGTTCCAGTTTCGTCGGGAAGTCGGGAAAACCTCGCTCCGATAATCGAAGCCAGGAATCAAATTATGCTAGAATTGAGATTGATTTTTTATTCAATTTTAATGCGACAAATGCAGGCAGATAAACAGACGAGGACTCGCACACACATGGCCCGAAGCTCCTGGCCCTAAACAGGGTGATGGGGGAGTGGGTGGGGGGGTTTTTCCAAACCTCAGCAAACACGTGGCTGGATCCTGGTCTGGCCTGGCATTGGGTATTGGGTATTGGGTATTGGGGCGGTGGCGGGGGCGGGGGCAGAAATTATAACAACGATGGCACACGGGGGAGTCGCACTGGATTAGGTCGTCCTCCGAGGTCCTTATGGGGAACTTTTTGAATATTACAACATAAATCGATTAGCTTCTAGCAGTCTGTGCTTCATCTCACCCTCATGCATGCATCTATACGTGTGTGTGTTTGTGTGTGTGTGTGTGTGTCTGTGTTGTCACTGATTGACACTTGAAGCGAAATTTTTTTGCTCGCTGCTGTTTGCTGTTCCTCTTCTACCATATCTCGCCATTGATATGCGTCCCATCCACTTGACTCTGTGCAACGGCAACGGCAACGACAACGACAGTGGCAACGGCAACGGCAATGACAGCGGCAAGGATATGAGGGCCAGGACGAACGTTGAGGCCAGGCTTCATCTAATAAGCATCCCCACACATAACACATAACTCCACTCTGGCGGTGCTCCGGCTACGAGATGGCAGCTCATCAATACACAGCTTCATCATCAGCTCCGGATCGGGGCTGGCAAATTGGCTTTCAGCTCCTGGCCCTGGCCCTGGCTCTGGCTCTGGCTCTTGCTTGGCCCGATTTCTAGCATAAATTGAAAGGAAATTAAACATTGAGTGGGGGGGAAATGAGCAGGGAATTTTGCTGGCTTTGAGCTCCAGGGGAAATTGTTATGTGATAATTGTTTGGGTCGTCTTCCCTACCGGGGATTGCATTTTTCGTTTTTTCGTTTTTTCATTTTTTGGTTTTTATTTCTTTATCGATTTGCACCCAAAACACGGCTCACGGCTCACAGCTCACGGCCGGAAAGTGGATGTGTGTCAAAGGTAAAGAAATCCATGGGTGCTTGGGAAGTAGAGCTGGACTCGATCCAAAGTCGAGCTGTTTGTCGAATGGCTTATAGCGTTTCCTGTTTGTGCAGTAAATTACATTTCAATTTAGATCTGGGAACTGGAACTGGAAGTGGAACTGGAACTGTGGGACCACCAGTCGAGGGCAGACAGAAATCTGCTGAGCAAATACTCAAAGCCTTAACCTCAGAATCGTGCCAAACACAACTGAACAAACTGCAATTAGCGCACACAAGGGTAAATATGACAAGTTTCCAACACGGGCTGTCTGGGGGTGGGTTTAGAATCCGATTCAGATTCGTGTTCGACTCGAAGCGGGACGACACGAGCGGAGCATAAGGTATAATTTAACACAAATCAAGGGCAAAATGCGTCGCGAATTCAGAATCGAACTCATAGATAGTCGAACTACACGTTAGGGAATGGTAGAAAGGGGTTCGTTCTGGGCGATGGATGAGTTATGGGGCAGACGAAATCAATTGTCTTGACAACAGTCGTAGCAGGCAGGCAGCAGCAATCCTCCCATTGTGCAATATTGTACGGCAGTGCCATTCCGGCCGGGCTTTAAAGCGGAAGAATTCCGCAATTCCACTCCTCTCCCTCTCCCTCTCCCTCCTTCTGCTTTGTAGTCCAATTAAAAGGGTTTGTCGTTTGTCGCTGAAAGGATTCACTTTATTATCATTGAGGGGATTTGGCTTAGGGGATATTCCATTTCTGTAGTTGCTCTGCCATCCATCCATCCATCCAACCATCCAACCATCCATTCATTCTCCACTCCGAGCTAGGCTAGTACCTGAAGATACATCCGAGTCGAGTTTCATGCTTGGGTCGTTCGGCAATTTGTTGTCGCGGCTGTTGACTTTGTCATTTCACTTTTTCCCTTTTCATTTTCCGCTTTCGGACCGCTTTTCGACCTTAAGCTTTAATTGCATGACTTTCTCTTGCACGGGGGCATGCTAGGATTCTCCGGAGATGCTTGTAGCACAGTGAAAAATTAACCAATTCTAAATGAACGAAATATATGCAAGGGTATGCTATAGGTCGGACCCCAATGCCATCCCTCATTTCTGTTGTGCTATTTTTTGTCTTTTTTTTTTGTGTTATTCAGGACCCACCCACTCATCGTGACAAAGTGTGTTTGGCTTTGTTTTTGAAGCTCCTCCTCGTGGGAAACTTTTCCAAGAACATGTCAAGTTCTCATCATCATCGTCATAGCCTCATCCTGCGTTCTTTTTGCTGCCCGAGCAGCGTTGTCTGGTTGTAATTATCACGCTAATGAATCAAGTGTACTCGCTTGTAACTAATTGATATGAGAAAATGACATTGGCTTTTCATTGTTCACAGAACTGGTCCATAGAGAGCGCAGAGCAGAGAGCAGAGAGCGGAGAGCGGAGCAGGGGTTGGTTCGATGGAAATCGTAACGAAAGAAAACTTCTGCCGCGTGTGTGCTTTAATGGGAAGGGGGATGTACATTGTACAAGCGGGTGGTGCGGTGTTCCCCATTGATTTGCATGTGAATTTTCCATATTAGCGGAAAACTAATGATCAAAGGAATCCCATCCCCCATCTACACTCAGAAAAACAATGATATGGGAGCACACTCATACTTCGAATAAATATTCGGGTTTTGAAGTACAAATTAAATGGAATTCACTTTGATTTAAAAAATAAACAAAAATGTATTAAAAAGTATGTATTTTTAATACGGCTAAATATAAACACACATTGAAATAAATATAATATATTTAACTTGTAGCAAGTGTTATTTAAAAATATTCATTTTAATAATAATTTAGTCACAAATTATATTTAATATTAAATATTAATTATATTTAATCTAAATATATGAAATATGTTTAAATCAAATATATTTTCATATTAACATCAAAATGCAAGTGAAAACACTTTCCTTTTACAATTTCCACCCTCTGGTGGCGAATATATCGGTATTTTTTCTCTGGGTGTACTCGAGTATTCGAGTAAAGAAAAAAGGGAGACTTGATTAGAAATAAAAATGTTGTCTTGAATTGTCTTGAACTTTAGTGCTTGAAATATGTAAACTTTTCCAAATGAATTTTCACGATTTCTTTGCTTGACTTTCTCCGTTTTGCTTTTATTCGCTGGCCCTCGCATCTCTCCAGGGATTTCCCGCCGGGAGCTTGTTAAGCGATTTTCCCTTCAGGTGGAGAATGGCGATGATGATGATGATGGGTTCTGTTCCTCCGTTGATGACTTTCCGCTCCCTGGAGTATTTTCCCCAGTAATAACTGCGATTGTATTTATATTTATTGTTATTTAGCATAAACAACTTTCCTCAAATTGCAAAAGGAAAACCTCATAGGATGGGGGCGAAAACTTTGCATAAGCCGAACCGAACCGAGCCGAGCTGCGGCGGCAATCAATTTCAATTTTTAAGCCCTTTACCGAGGACAACATTTTTAATTAATCGTCGGATTACCAGGAGCTGCAGGACTATGGACGTGGCTGCAGCCCTGCCCAGCGGTTTACTGCTCCTCGTCCCATCCTCATACCATCCTATCGCATCCCATTTCATCCCATCCAGCTGTCCATTTTTTTCCATTATCTGTGCCATTTATTCTATTTTTGTCGCACAACTCAACTAAACGAGCGACAAATTGCCAGCCAACGTAGACCAAGTGCCCGTGCCCGTGCCCGGCATCGGCATCATCCTGGGCTCTGCTCCGTTCTCCGTCCTGCGGCTATGATGAACTTTCATTGTCTACTTCGGTCCGCTCCGCGGCGGCTTAATCCTTCCACGCTTTGTGTCATCAATGCGTCCGTGCCACTTGTGATGGATTTCGAAGCCATAGTTGGGCATCGGGCATCGGGCATTCCGACCATTCCTACCATTCCGACCATTCCGGCCATATGGTCAGAAGTGTCATGGCAACATTCAGAGCGGATTGCGGATTGCGGAGGAGGGCTGCAAAAAGATTGCATTCAGTTCGTTTTACTCGCATTGTGGTTTTGGTCTCTGGCGCCCCGAAAATCTGTTTTGAAAACCAATAAATCTGATTTATTGGCCGCCTCTCCGTCTCTCCGTCTCTCGTGTCCATCTATGGGTTACGTACATATCCCTGTGTCCCTTCATTTGTGATTTAAGCTGCAGTTCTCTCCGTTTTTCCGTTTTTCCAATGTATACAATGATGAATTGTTGTAGGAAGGTTAACACTGGGGCTGTGTCAATAGCTCACGAGAATCGACCGAAAATTGAAGATTAAAAGCTGATGAATAGCCCCGAACTATGGCGGGAGATCGTCAACAATTATTCAAAGTTCCATTCTGTGCTAATCAACCATCCGATGGCGAGTCCGAGCCCCATTAACTGCTGATCAGGCACCCCCCAGGCATACACCCCCAATTATCATCGGTAAAGTCCATCAGAGCAAAAGAAGCCAAAGTCGTAAATTACAGAAGGTGCCAAGAGCCACACGGCCACACAGCCACACAGCCACAGGAAAAATTGTTAAAAATAATGACACATTTCCCACATCTCTCCATTGGGTCATCATTGATGGGAGGGAAATGGCCATGGCTATGGCCATGGCTCTGTGAATGCGAACGGGAATGGGGGGCAGTAACCCGTCGACGTTGTCATCATCATCGTTAGAGAGGCGCAAATCTGCGCTCTGGGCAATGTTATTGTTACAATCGACACCCGACGCGTTAAAAACACACACCACACCACACCATACACACACACACACACACACACTGAAACACATAGAGATTCTCGTAAACGAGCGAACGAGCGGGAATGAGAGTGGTTCGGCGTATGACCCGTGGCGTATTTCGGTTTTGACCAACGCTATATTCCCAATACCCTGCCCACACACCCATACCCATACCCATCCTCACACTCACACTCACACCCATGCCATTCCCATTGCCACATCTCTCAACGGGGGTGTTGACAATTCAAACGCAATAATTGCGACTGCGAACCGCACGACGCTCGACGGGATTCGGTATTCGGTATTCGGGATTCGGGATTTGGCGAAAGGTGTGGTTCTCGCAGCTCTCGTCCGCTCGTTATGCCGTGTTTGACACAATGTCAACTTTTTGTAATAAGTTTTTGCCGGGGCTACTAGGGCCCTGTCCATAAAAAGCGGAATACGAAGTAGCATTTCGATGTAGTGTACGAGGCAATGCTAATGGCAGTTGCAGTTTGCTTTGATCTCCGGACCCGGGGGTAGTTCAATCTTCAATCTGCACCCCGTGTCAGACGAGACGCAGTTTTAATGAACCCTCTTCGCCCAGCCCTAGCCCTCTGCTGGGTCTGGGTCTGGGACTGGGACTGGGACTGGGCTTGGGCTTGGGTTGTTCTCTTGTTGCTGATTTTTGATCCTGTTACCCATTGTGGCCATTGTTCTCGCACTCTCGCATTCATCATTCGCCCTGGCGCTGGCGCTGGCTTCTTTTTGTCGGTTATTTTCTCTTCTCTTTTTTTTCTGTTTTCTTTTTTTTTGACTGGGTGTTTATTATTAGCCTGGCAAATACATCCGCACGGCAGCCGGCGATCCTTTTTGCCTTTTCAGCTCCGTTCTATTCAGTTGAGTTCTCTGGCATTGTGTCGCGGGCACAGCGTTGAATGTTGGTTTAATGAGTTGAATATGTCAATGGTCCCGTCTCCCCTCGGTGGCTGGCTGTGCGTTAGGCAGCGCCAGGGACAGGGCAGGGGCAGGCAAATGTAGTCATTAGCATTTGAATATTACGCAAAATATTTGGGAAAAATGGAAACATGCAAAGAAAACGCATTTTTAGTGGTGCGGCAGCCCCAGGCGAGGTTCCCAATAAATGTGACTGGAAAGATACAAGCATGCAAACAAAATATTATTGTATTGGTATTGGTGAGCTTTGAAAGCTCTGCGTGATCTCTGCAGATGATGAGTTTTTCCTGCATCCGTGAGCTGTGTGCATGTGGAAGCTGTCCCTTATTTGCATTTACTTTCAATTTTAAACGACACATTTAATTGTGGCATATGCTCAAGGACCTCAGCCTGAGCCAGAGCCAGAGCCAGGGGAAGACAATTGTATGCCCCGCAGAGCTCAGCCATTGAATGGCCACAGAAGCCGCCAGAAGCACATTGACATATTGCGCAAATGGGTTACTTATCGCACTGGAAGCGCTGGAAGCGGTGGAAGCGGTGGATCAGGATGCTGATGAGGATGAGTACCGAGCGAGACTCTACTTATCGGAGCGTTATCTTTACGCTGCCGGTGCTCAGCAAACCGCGAAATCGAATCCATAGATCAAGCCAGTGGACGGGCGAGTGGAAAAAGAAAACCGATTCAGCTCGCTCGCGATTCATCTGATAAATGAAAGGCAGCCCAGCCCGAATGTTTGCAATTGCTTTGACATGTTGGACAACAATGGAGGAGAACAGACGGGGACGGCCTCAGGGAGAGGGTGTTGAGTGTTGGGTGTTGGGTTGGGTTGGGTTGGATTGGGTAGCGCAGTGCGCGACTTAAGCCGCTGACAAATGCGATTGCCTATAGAAATTGAAAAAGAGCCGAAATGGAAGCCGTACATGCATACATATAGCAACCCTTGAGGTCCAGAGATCCTTTTGTGGGCATCCTGCTCTGGGCATTTGCATTGATTTCAATTAATTTGCTTGTTGTTGTCCCTGATCCGTCCCCGTGTTGTTCCGATTGCGTGATTGTAATTGATATTTGGTTTGGGTTGGGTTGGGTTTTCCGGCTGGTGCGAGTCAAGTGCTTCCAAGCACCCCTTTCCGTCCGTCCAATGGGAATTATGTAAATGCCAAACATGCATTAGAGGACGGACGGGAGCTGGCTCCTTGGCCCACCTCTAAGCCTTCCCGGAATTATTCAGGCAGATAACTTCTGGCCCTTCTTCATCTGTCCTCAGCTGTGCGAATTTTCCATTCCATTCCATTCCATTCCGTGGATAGACACTCGTACTGCTGCGAGTCCGAGGGTGACAACAGCCAACTGTCATTGACAGCTTCGTTGGCTTCATCTTCATCCTTCAGCCAGGGACAACAAGGTGTTGTCCCCCGTACGTCGTACGTCGTACCCCATACCACGTCCTTTGGCTTTGGCTTTGGCTTTGTCTTTGTCTCTTCCGGATGAGAATGAGTCAGCGGCATTTCGCATTTCGCACTTCGCATTTCACATTTCCTATTTTCCCCATTTGCTTTTAGTTTTGTGAATTTCAAATGCCAGGACATCTGTTCAAGTGTCCCAGGTCTCAGGCTCAATCCTGATGCGATGCTAATGCGTTTAGTCCATCTCGAGGCGTTGACGGTGGCAGGGGGACTGGGAATCGAATGGAATATGAGAGAGCTTAAAGAACCCGTAACCGTCTTATGCAGCTCCTCTCAGCACTTAATTCTCCCCCCTAATTGCAGCAATTTGAATGTTTAATGCAATCCAAAATTATAGAGTGTAATTATTATTAGTTGTAGCCTGTGGCCCCAGCCCCAGCCCCAGCCCCCGCCCCGTACCCTCTTTGGATGGTTAATTCGTTTGAATCGTGCGTGTGAAAAGCGATTGGTTCCATCGCCTGATGGCTGATGGCCATAAATAGTTGATGTGGGGATCGATGGGGGTGTGCCCTTGGAATATTTGGTGTATTCGGTATATTTGGAGGTTTTCAAATATTTATGGGGGATTTAGCATTTATTTATCAAATTTGTTCAGCTCGGGCGAGTCGCGGGTGGAAAGTTTTCCATCGCTGTACAAAGTTTTCCCAACCAACCAAGCGACCAAGCAGCCAAGCAGCCAAGCAGCCAAGCCACTTTCCTCGCCTTCCTTCAATTTGGGGGGCTTGCCTTCAATTGTTAATTGGCTGCATCGATTGTTAATTGTTCCGGAGACCTGATTGCGGGCATTGTGAGTGAAAACTTTTCAAGTGCTTTCGTCTGGCCAAACTTTGGAAAACGAAACAAAAGGTGCGCTGCTCCTCCGAATGCGGATTGCTCGATTGATTGGTTACTGAATTAATTACGTGGATTACATAATCCTCCCCTCACCCCTAGTGGCAGTCCATCATCCCCCATAAGCCCATCTCACAAGTTGAACTTTAAGTTTTTCCTTTCTCCATTCTTCAATCTGCTGGGACGATGACGATTCGTCGAACATAATTCATGTTGATGTGCCGTTGATAATTCGGGAAAGCCAAGCGAAAAATACGAGTATAACAGCCCATTCCCAGTGTCGCCAGATCCATTCACAGTTCCAGTCCCAGTCCCATTACCATTTCCATTTCCAGCCATTGCCCATTTTTTATTTATTTTTCTTTTAACAAAATTTTGGCAAATTTACACTTGGCCAACAAAAGCGGTCACAACAACAACAACAACAAGAGCAACAGCAACAGCAACAGAAACACCAACAAAAGGCACACAACTAACAATACATATCCCCCGATTCAAGTCCCTCCATTTTCCATTTTCTAGGGTTGCCTGATTGCGCAATGGTGCCCCAATGCCTCCCGGGGTACAGTCCCAGTCCCCAGTCCCCAGTCCCAGCACCATAAATAAGGGCCACATTCAATGCAAATTGGACTATTTACGCAAATTTTATTGCCACACAATTTTTATATATTTATCTTCTTTCTGTTGTTGCTAGTTTTCTTATACTCGTCTCGTATGCGATATGTATGTATATGGAATGCTTTATTCCTTTGTTGTTGCTAATATTTTTCCATCCCCTCCATCGAGAGTTGGCTGCCCCCGAGCGTCTACTAAATCAGGCAATTTGAATGTTGCTTCCTTGACTTTCACTTTGGCACTTTGGTTTTCTGGTTTTCTGTTTCCCCTCACAGCCCTAACATCGGTTTGGGTTTGTGCTCGGGCTTGGGGAAACCCTTTTCCTGCTTGTCGAATTATGCGATTTTGTGTCATTATTTCGTCGCTAAACGAAGCGAATTTCTTCCATACTCCTGAAAATCCTGAAAATCGTTGGGTAGCGGAATGTGTTTTTTATTGACATTTAGACGCGTCGCAGATTTGGCCCCGGAATCAACGGGTTGACTCGAAGTTCCTGTCCGGGCCAGGGCCAGGGGATGGGCCTGGGCCTGGGCCTGGGCTTGGGCCTGGCCCTGGTCCTGGCCTTGCCTATGGCGGCTCGGCTCTGTGTCATAAAGCGGGGGGATTTACCAATAAATTCGTTCTAGTGAAAATTTATTGACATTGCTTTTTAAACCGCGACGCGTGTTGTGCCCCCACAATTTTATCGCCAGGAAATTGACATTGAAGTCTTGTTTTGGGACTGAATGGAACTGACCTTTAAAGCGGAAGATATTGGAATATCGATAGGCAAATCGAGCAGAGGTAATGGCTGGATAACAGTGAAAAGAGGGGTAGAATATTCCTTTTGAAATGAATATCTAAGTATGTATATTTCACAAAATAAAATGATAGCGGAGGTGATACGCCAAATAAGTGGAATAATCGCGTCTTCTGCTGATACTTTATTTGCTTTTCACGGGAATATGTCTCGATCGAGGCAAATCTGTCGAGACTGGAGCGTGATATGGCGGAAAGGAAGCAGCTGATAAAACTGAAAATATACTGAGTATCAGGTAGAAGCGTCTTAGCATCAAGACTGGTCGCATGGGAGAATATCTCGTTTTATTTCCATCGGTGTCTGCCGCCTCCTCTGATCCGATCCAATCCAATCCGATCCGATCCGAACCAAACCCCCATTCAGGCAGACACAAAAGAGCCAAAAATTAAGTGAGTTATTAGCTCGTTATCTTTCGCACTTAATATTTACACAGTTGGGGCCACTGCCGAACAAATCAGAGTGTAAAAGACCCAAAAGGGAGACTTTTGACTACGCCTCCACCACCATCTCCACATCCACATCCCTTCTCTGGCAGTCAGTTTACCCCTAATTTTGTCGCTTGTGTTGCTTAAAATTCAAACAATGTGTTGATGCCTTCACACCAACCGAAAACATGCATAATTAATATGCAAAAAGCGGTAGCAGCCAGCATCAACAACGACAACAACAACGACAACAACAACAGCGACAGCAACAACCTCGTTCTCGGAAAGGAGCAACTTTTCCGAGCGGGCTGCTTGTGGAAAATTGAAAGGGTTAGCATAATTTTTTCGGGCAGGGGAGCAGAGAGAGGTGACATTTTGCTTTTTGCCTGCTTCATTATCACAGCTTCCGCGTCAACATTATTTCCGCAAAACTGAAGGAGAGCGGGCCATATACCCTTGCAGAGGGTATTACTAAGCAAGCATCTCCGACTCCAAGTATTAGCAGTCCTCTCCGTGCTGTTCCGTTCATAGATCAGGCAAATTCAATTCAAATTTCTATGGAAAACTCAATGCACCTGCGAGGGTATCAAGAGCGTCGGCATTATTCAGTTTGGGCTGTCATTGCCATGCATAATTCATATGAGAAAAGCAACAATAGGCGGCTACGATGAACGGAGGAAATGTGAAAACCCCAAACCTTTCCGAGCAGAGCAGCGAAAATGCTTTAATTGAAGCAAACGAAGACACACACACACACACAGCCACACACATGCCTCACGCCTCATACCACATGCCCCTCGGACTCATTTGCATATTTCAATGCATGCAATTAGGCGTAAGGAGGAGGAGGAGGAGGAGGAGGAGAAAGTGGGCGAGGGGTTGGAGCGGGTAGCAACTGTCATGACAAGAAAAAATTTTTTCTTTTGCTTTTTTTCACAAGTTTTTCTCCTTCGAAATGTAAGCTTCAATTTTAACCGTATTCTCTCTGGTGTGCTCTTCTTTTCAGCCAAATCACGGCATTTTACGGTGAATGGTCTGAGTGCCAATAACACGCTTCAGCAACAGCAGCAGCAGCAGCAGCAACAATATAACCTGCAACCATCGAATGACACTCGCAACATCTACAACAATCCCTATATACCACCCCAACAGCAGCAGCAGCAGCAACAGCAGCAGCAGACCCAGCAGCAACGTACTGCTCACCTGTTCAAGGCCCTGGCCGCCTCTACTGCCGGGGGCAATAATAGTCTAAGCCATCCCTACGACTTCTCCAACTCATCCTCTTCGTCGAATGCCAATAATGAGCATCAGGGATCATCGTCTTCAGAAGCAGAGAACGCTTTTCTAACTCATAATAACGGTAAGTGTGGGTTATATATGCTATATGTTCTATGGGATGGGTCGCCGTCACCCGAAGAAAGTTGCGGCAGAAGTGGTCAATATTCAACCATAAATAGTAGCCCTCTTCCGCAGAGCGGACTCCCCACAGCTTCCTGTTAGGGAAGATGCAGAAAATGCATGACCGGAAATTGAATTAAAACTCGAGCAATTAAAAACACAACTTTCCGGGTCCTAACTAATATTTCCTCTTCCGCAATGAACCAGGACAACAACAGGAACAAAAAAACAAAAAAAAGGAACAAGAAAACTTGCTCACCTGCCCGGTTGGCTGCCAGCTTGCCATAATTTGCACGCAATTTGCATTTCAAGTGGCCAATTCCCTGCCTCTACCTTTGCCTTTGCCCGCTCCATAGTCCTGGTCTCTCATCATCTTAAGTTGGTAGCCAGCAGCCAGCAGCCAGCAGCCAGCAGCCAGCCCCAGTCGCCCAGCCTCCCTCCCCCTCCTTTCTCCGATTTCCCTTCTAATTACGAGCTCACAAAAAGGTGCTCATAGCTCAGAGTCTCAGTCTCTGGCTCTGGCTCTTGCTCTGGCTCAGACTGGCAGCCAAACTTGGCTTGGCACCCACTGCGGCAGCGGCGGCAGTAAGTGAAATTTATGTGAGTGCTTATAATTTGTAAAAGTAAACGAACCAGGTAAAGCTACAGCAGGGGGAAAGGCTCCAAAGTTGGGGCTAAATGAGAGTTTGCTTAGCAACAAATTACAACGAGGATCGCTTGGCAAGCCGTGGTGTGTGGCCCTCAGATTTATGTGGCTGCATCTAGCAAAGATGGGGATTGGTGCAGATTGAAGGAGATATGTGAATCCGAGCGATTGAGCCATCACAGAGCCGTTTCTTCTTAAAGCCATCACGAATGGCGAGGTGCCATGCCGAAATCAATAGCGGTAGCGAGATGGACGGTACACAGTACTTTTCCCAGTCAGGGACTAGAGCCAGAGCCAGAGAAAACTGTATCCAGTACTGGCCTGATCCGATCTTAGTCTACTTTCACTTAACATATAGTCTTAAAGCTCTTCCTGAAGCGTTTCTCCTGTCTGGTCCTGCTCTGTCCTTGTCATTTGCTTGGCCCAACGAGCAGTAACAACAAATCACGGCTCTGGCTTTTCTTAGCTCCATTGTTGGCTTCCTACTTGGGGGCTGGCCATAAAATGTGGCAAAGTGCAATTGCCTGGCTGGGGCCTGGCCTTATTGGGCGTAGGTCGAGGAGGACGCCGCCAGTTATGCAATAAAAATCATTAAAAATATAAAAATGAAAGCGGGAAACTTAACAAGCAGTCAGGCTGCTGGTGCTACCCCGCCAGCCTCCTGCCTCCAGCCTCCTGCAGACGGTGAGGCTGAGGCTGTGGCAGAGGCTGTGGCAGAGGCTGATGAAGCCATGAGAAAGGAATTGAAAAAAATCCTCAGACGCTGCAAGGAGATGCATCGTTGTTGTAGCAAGTAACAGGAAACTAAACGAGCACCCAGCGCCATAAACTTAAATCACGATTAAAAGTGTGATTATCCTTGTGGCGCTACAAATCGCCGCTGCAGCTGACAACACACACACATACACGCAAGACGAGGACGAGGACGAGGACGAGGACATAACAACCGCCTGTCCTGCTGTCTTGCCATCCCGTCCTGCTCCGCACTGCTTCCTTCGGGGCCCCTTGTACTTCTGTTGTTGCAGTTGTCTGATTTTATATCTTTACAACCAGGCGCGGCTGTGGATGAGTAGACAGAGTGGCAGTCGCCATCGCCGTTGCCTTTGCCGTTGCCGTCGATGTTGTAGTCTGGATCTGGAGTCCCAGCAGGACCCGAGGTCGGAGCAGTCCTTTGTGTGCTGGGTTCTGTTTTGTTTTGACTTGTGTATGGCCCGTGGCTACATAGTTTCGCACCACCCACCCCCCTCCCCATGATATCAGCGTAGATGCACGCAAGATGCTGAGAGCTAACTAAACTGGCACTCGTGCCTGCTGGCGAATGTTGTTTTTGCTTAAAGAGTTCCATTAGAATGGTTTTAGAATAAGTCGGACTTCAATACACTGCGAAGCCTAATTCTGCAATTGAAATTCAAAGAGTATGAGCTCCATTTGCGCAGAAAAGAAAGCAACTGCATATGTTAGGGTCAGTGAGAGGTGGTTCTTGGCAATGTATTGAATTCGTATTGGATTGAACATATACTCGTATTTACTCGTTTGTTGAGGGTTATTCGCGAGCGCTTCTAATTATTACCATTACGCATGTTTATTCAACAAACTCCCTGCCATCCGTTGAATTGCCAAATTTCGCAGTCGGACGTTGGGCAAACGCTAACAAAAGAATTAGAGGAAGGGAACCCTTTGATTCGATGCGAAGACCTACAAATAAAGACTACGAATAAGCTGGGAATTAAATCCTTTTTTTATTTTGCCCAATCTTGGCATTATTCCTCGCTCACATTCGCTGGGATTCGAAGCGGTTCGGTTCTGTTCGGTTCGGTTCGGCCCTTCGCATATGTGCAGAATGTCCAGGCTGTCCATCAATTGCGAGGGGGCTTTTTGCCGGGGCTTTTCGCCCTAAACTGTCAATTGTTCGATAGATATTTGCCAATTTTACAGTCGTCCTGCCTCGATTTCACTGCAAACAGAAACAAAGCCGAATGCAAATAAACGCAGGCAGGCACAGAAGTGGCAGGGCCTAGAACAAAGCGCCAGGCCAGTCCCCATCCAGGGGTGGCCATTCGGACATTCGGCTTATCACAATTGACCCATCACACGAGCGAGTAGACAGACGATGTCGGACCTGTGTCTGTCTGCCAGTCTGCCAGTCTGCCAGTGTGGCAGTCTGGACATTGGTTTAAGCACCCCTTCCCTCTTCGAATGGGACAATTGACTCTCGTATTTCACTGATGAACTTAACTTATGTCAAAATATGCGATAAGTAATCCTTTTTGGCTTCGACAGTCGGCTTCCTGTGTGAGTGTGGGTGTGCGTTTGCGTTTTCGTTTGCGAGTGTGCGTGTGGGTCGTACACTTGTCGGCCCTGGCTCCGAGGGTCTACAGGACCTTTCGCCTGTGTAAATATTTTCTTTCCAGTGATAATTCCGCACGCAGCAGGGCAGGGCAGGGCAGGGCAAGGCAGGAATGGGTTGGAGTTTGGGTTCGGGTTCGGGTTCGGATCTCAGAGTTGATGGAAAATGCCATTTCTGTACATTTGTCACGAAATCTAAAACAAAAAGTTTATTTATGTTTTCCTTTGCCTCGAATTGAGAGCTCGTAATGAATTTTGACAGGAGACTGAGACTGAGGCCGAATGGGGGAGAAAGTGGTCAAGATTGGGCCTTGTTTGAGCTTCATTTGGTCTGCCTCAGAAGTGGGGGAACACAGGGGAAACAGACGATAGTTTGTTGAGACAAGAGCTCTTCTCTTAGTGGCACTTCTCCCCCCGATTTCTCCCAGTGTGCTCCACTCTTGATTGCGACAATTTCATGCTTCCGCTTCATCTACAGATCCAGATCCAGATCCATCCCGACCCCGAGACAGACATAGAGTCATCTATCCATCTATTTGGGTACTGTCTCATGGACAGACCCTGTCATGGGGGCATCAACCCCAGCGCCAGCTCTTTGCAGAGGGCAACGGCAACCCCTCCGAGCTTAACGCCGAGATTCTCAATTAGGATAATCTCCCAATGACTACGCAAATATTGGCAAAATTCGAAAATTCGTTGCGGACTCTGGTTCTGGACAGAACAACGGATTGGAATGGATTGGACACGAGGTGAAGTCATTGCCTGGTCCCTGGTCCCAGATTCTAGTTCCTGGTTCCTGGTTCCTGGTTTCTGTAGGGCTGTTTTTCCTGGCCTCGTAAAATGTTGCGCATTGTCAGATGAAATGCGTCTCCTGGGGGTCCGCTGGCCTGCATGATTGGGCGTGTGTGTATGTGAGTGGGTGTGTGTTTTGGGGGAGGGAGCCATGCCTCGCCGCCTGCGAGGGCTCCGAGGGTGCAGCCCTCTATTATATGCACATAAAAATAAATTCCAAGACTTTATTATGCCCATGTACTTGTCATTGTCGATGTGTGTGCAATGGACTGTGTTTTGTGTGTGGAGGGGTGCGGGATGGGGACGGGGACGGGGATTCCACAGCAACATCCTACATATCCTGTCCTGCAATTGCAATTGTTGTTAATTCTACGAATGTGTGAGTGTGGGTCAAAGTTGGAGTTGGAGTGGGAGTTCCAGCTGGACTGGGGTTCCGAGTGGATTTTGCATTTGTTTTGTGGATCGAGCGGACTGCAGACTGTGTTTAATTTTTCGCAAATGTCCAATTGAATAACATGGGATAAACGAACGCTTCATTGCATTCGCAGTGCGCTGTAACGAAGGACCACCGCCCCCGGCCCACCTCTTTGTGTTTTCCTCCGTTTTGTCATGCTATTGTGTGTGATTTCTATTTGGTTAGTCAATTTTGGATTATTGTGGACAGTTTGGCAGGGAGAGAGCGCGAGCGAGAGAAAGTTGGCTGACAAATTGAATTGGAAGCAAAGTCCCCGATTTCTTTTTGTTAAAGTTTACCAAAAACTTGGGAAAGGCAATCTCCAATCATGTGTAACCTGCGCCAGCGTTTTTGCTTTGTCGATTCGGCAAAGTTTATTGGAGCACAGCCGATCGGCCACCCACCCACCACGCCCCATTGGGGGAATCCCGCAAACAAAATGACAGTTTGATGCACTCGAGGCGGGTAATAGACAAAAAGTGCAGCCGCCTTTTAGGCGCTGCGGAAGAGCCTGAAGACGTGGGCGTCTGAATGGAAGCCAAAGTGCCCGCCATGAAAAAGTTTCCCCTCTAAGCCAGCAGCGCCATAGATGGTTATTGATAACCCGAAAGCGACTTCTGGCCTTAAGTGCGCCTAAGTGTATGCCTTGAATGTTGTGCAACTGTAATTTGGTAATCTCAAGTACGCCACAAGCACACACATAAATGCAGATGGGAAGGGAGGTTTAGAGAGAGGAAGAGTGGAAGAGGGAGACCCTTGCACAAAGTGAGTTTTCAATCTCCATTGAGATGACAAAATTTTCCTTTCAACTGCTGCCCAAGCGAGCACTTGAGCATGTCTTTTGGCCATTGTCGAGTGGGAAATTGTGGTCAGGCCATTATAACTTATAACTGGAGCTGCTCTCATGTCCGTTCCGTTCCGTCCCGTCCCGTTCCGTCCCGTCCCCATTTTGGGCATTCCATTTTGCAAATGAAATTCAAACTGACTTCGTATCAATTTAAATCAAATGAAGTGCACTTTTTGCCAGGCATTCTTCTAAGGAAGAGACGAGAGTGGAGCCAGCACTCGAGACCCACTGAAATATTGAGAGCCTCAAAGAGTTGAAAGTGCTTAGGGCAAAGCAATCGAGCGTTAAGTCGAGTTCCGGCCCAAAAGCCCCCAACAAAACTTTAGCACAGTTTCTAAGCCCCGACTTCTGGACTTCTGGACTGCTGGACTGCTGGACTGCTGGATGGTTACATTTGGACTGCAGTTGACATAGTTACGGCAGTCACGGGCACAGCTCGGGCACGTGCTGGTGCGAAAGTTGTCCATTGCTCATTACGTGGTCAGCAGGTTAAACGAGGTGAGAAGTTGTCTGCAAATTAGAATTTTCGCCCCCAAAATAGTTTAAGTAGGCAGCAGAAAGCCGTTGATGGGAGTCACACAGGACTCCCTCTTAAAAGATGAGTGCGTGAAAATGGGGGCTGGCCTCGTCCGTACTCCTCTCCAGACACACATACACACACACACTCACATGGACATTCACCTGGCCAATTTACGCTCTTGGCAGCTGAAAACGATGCCAGCAATTTAATGAGCTGCCATTTATATAAAAAGCAGCAAAGTAGCCAAGTGGCATGAGCAGTAACAGGGCCAGGAACAGGGCCGGGAAGAGGACCGAAGGTAGACAAATATTTAGCAACGTTGGCGGACAGACACACGCATGGTAAGGGACTTTGGGGGCACTCCTCACATGGACACAGGCACAGGCCCGGGCACAGACACATCGGGTGCCGACTGTGATTCATGCAACAACAGTAACAGCAACAGCAACATCAGCAGCAGCAGGAGCAGCTGCCCATAAAAATGGCTTAAAATGATCATCATAAACGTTGAGTGAGCAAATATTGCAATAAAAGTAAATGACTGAAGGACGTCGTAAAATATTTATACGTGAGATGCTCACACGGCCACAACCTGCGAAGCGGTGCGACGCGACGCGACGCGAAGCGGAGTCTAAGGCGGAGAGTCATGAATATCATAAAAATGGCAAGCGAGTGCCGGGAAATTAAGGAGCTGACGATGGAAAAGAAAAGTGCTACGCATGCAGAAATGTAAGCATATCTGACCCACTGATGAACTGGTAGCCAAACTGTAGTGGAAGCCCGCCCTCTCCGTCAGAGATCCCCCCTCCAATGCAGTGTGGCCCCATGAACATTTCATTACGGTGCAGTTTATGGTGCAAGTCTCAGCTATAAAACGAGCATTTCATGATAGTTGCAACTGGAGATTGGGTTGGGGATGGGGTTCTCCTGCCAAAGCTCTCATGCCACTAGATGTTGTTGAAAAAGCTAAGACAGAAAAGCCTGAAAGCCAGGCTTTTACAGCCAGGGCCAAGAGCAGTTGGCAGTTGAGTTTGAATTCAAGAATTTTATAGGGGGGATAGTCTTAAATCTCGATTTATTATTCACTTGATAAATAATCCCCGACAATTGCCTGAAATTCCTCTGCCCGCAGAGCATTCGTTTGATTTAAAACGTTCTAACCGTTTCCTACCCCTAACATCATTTGTGGCATTGCTCTCTCTCTCTGCGCTCTCTCTCTTACTACACCCCCTTTATCTGCTGTTACTTTGCCGAAGTTTCGTTAAGATACATTATCTACCCTCCCCAGTGAGGGGTAGTTAGATAATGTTAACTTACAGTGCTACCCCTTCGCGGCAATCCATGTTATGGCTCTGCTAATACTCACATCTGTTATAGGAAGCTTTGGCTCTGTTAAAGAGAATGGTTTGCGTTTTCAAAAATGCTATGCTCTAAAAGCACCTAATAGTTCTCATGGAAATCTTGTTCCCTTAGCATACATTCCTCTGTACAAACAACATTCTGTTGGGCAACATTATGTCCGTCCCTAGAAAGCTTTCGGGTTTCAACAACAGCTTTAAGCTTTGTCCCTCTTCTCTGTTACTGAACAGCGACTCCAACGGTGACCATTGGTCCCCTCTCAAACGATGTAGGGGAAGCGCACCTAACAGTGAAAGCTCTCCATAGAGGAAGCTCTCCCTCAAGTATGCAACAATTTGAGAGATTTACTCCAATTGCTGCTGCTGCTGCTGCTGCTGCTGCTGCTACTGCTCATTAATGGCTGCTGCGACGCAGACGCTGACGCTGACGCCAGAGCTGCAGTCACCGTCGTCGTCGCAGTTGGCAGCGAAGTGAGGTGCCGATGCTGCCGCTGCCGCTGCGGCTGCTACATTCGTGCTGCATACTTTTAGGTGCTGCGCCGCTATTTCGGCTTTTGCATAACTTTTATTGTTGAAAACACAGCTGCTGGCCGAATTTGGAGCCAAGTGGAGAGGCAGTGACACCGACACCGACAACGACGACAACGACAACGACGACAACGACGACACGACGAGAGCAACACGGAAGTTAAGGTCGCTCGTTCAGTCGCTGCCAGTGCCGACTCCGACTGTTGCTCATCTCCCGACGATTCTCTCTGTATGTGTGTGTGTGGGGCTGTGTGTGCGATTGTTGGAGAGTGCACTGGTGTGTGTGGGTGGGCAACGTATGTGTGCTTGTGTCCGTGCCTGTGTGTGTGTATCGAAAGCCGGAGCTGGCAAATGCGGCCGGTAGTCGCATCGTCGCATCTGGCTAACGCCGCCATAAAACGCAACGCATTCAATGTGGCAAGCGCAACAATGAGCTGCTGTTGCTGTCGTTGCTCCTGCTGCCGCTGCTGCTGCTACTGCTGTTGTTACTCCTGCTCATCGGAATCATCGGCATAATCATCGTTCACGTCGTCGTTGTCGGATCGTGTGAATGCAATTTTGCATTAATTTTTTTGTTTGGTGCCTAACTGCAGTTTGGTGAACAGTTTCAACCAGCGCGGCTCGCCAATTGACGTGCAAAACCGTGCAAAAAACTAAACTCAACTCAAGGTCTAGCGCCAGTGTTCAAAAGTGGGTAAATAAAACGCAAATTATCCAGTTTTGGCGCCAACAAACCGTACGACTCTGGGGCTGTGTGCTTATGTGTGCATGTGTGTGTGTGTCTGTGTGTGTAACAAGTTGGCCAAACATGTGGCCAGAAACAACTCCATTCCTCGACTAGTCGACTGACCCTACTCACAGCTGGTAAGCCGTTCTGTTCCTTAGAGCTGAGAGTAGTGTCAGAGGCATGTCGCTCCACAGAAAATGATAGATATGATAGGCCTCCATCTTGATCCTTTCAAGTGTGTGATACCCGGAACAGAATCGGCTTTTCCGTCTCAGCTTTTCTGTCTGTGGGAGTTCTCTTCCGAAAGTCACTTTCCATTTATTTGAGATCTCATTTGCTGCCTGCCAGCTCTTTCTGCGTATACGCAATGTTTTGTGGAAGATTCACACTTGCAGAGATAATGCCGCACGCAAACTGTAAATTAAATTCACACTCATACAAACCCGAATCGCACTCTGAATAAATCGCTTCGCGGTAATAGAATAGAGGCGGCCGCAGGCAGTGAGGCAGCCATAAATTCTAGCACTCCTTGGCATGGGGGGCATGCGGCATGGGCGGCATAGTCGGCATTTGGCATGGGGCATGGGAAAATACTTGAAAACTAAAACAATACAAACACTTTGGCAAAATAGCCGTCGGCGCATCGCTTCGCGAATATTTGCCCAAAATTCGAATTAATAAACAAACAGAGGGCGGAGGCCATGTGTGTGTGGTTGGGCCGGGGAGGGGGTGGCATGTGTGTGTGGGCTTGGCAGGCGGGGGCGGCGGTATAGAATCCAATAGATAGAAGCCAAAGCTAGATAATTTGGCGTGCAAACAAGCGCCAATCGATTGCCTAAATCGAATATTGGCAAAAATCTAATCAACCATCAAAGGCAGCGCTGGCGCGCTCTGCCCGACCGACCAGTACGAGTATCACAAGTATCATTCCTTCAATTACCATTTCGCCACAACAACAGCAGCAGCCAGCAATTGAGAATCGAAAATCGACAATCAAAAATTCAGAAATAACGAACAATCAACAACCAAACGAAACAATTTCGATGCGAAAATGCACTTAAAATCCGCGCTGATCTGATCAATTTCTTAACCGCTTCAATTTGTGAACGATAGACGAAAGCGATACAGATACGAGTTTCCCATCAAATTGTGCGCCGGCAATCAGTAGCTCATCGATTTCATCGCGTATTGATGGTATTGATTAAATGTACAATGAAATTGACTGTCCAGAAGGTAAGCCAACAACACACTGAATATTATCCCTAGTTGCCTCTCCTTAATCGCAGGATCTGGCGCTCACTTGTTGCATAGCCGTGCAGCTGTATTCCCATATGAATAAGCAAATAAATTATAAGATTCCATCGCATACAGTACTTATCCGAAGGAGTCGACGAAAAGGCTTTTAACGCCACAGAATGAATGCAGCTGCTGGATTCCTGGGGCTTCCTGCCACTGCCCCGCTTGGCTTTCCCACCCTCTTTCCCATTACATATTAAAAGAAAATACGAGAAAATGCTTGCAAATATTTTATCAATAATGCAGCTGAAGACAAAAAGAAAGCAACTCAAGAACGAACGAAAGAAAACATCCGGAAAGAAAAACCATTGAAAAGCCTGGCAATGGGAATGGGAATGGGCCTGGGAATGGGGTTTCTGGTTTGGTTCTCGGTCTCGGTCTCGGTCTGGTGGCAATGGGTTTCCTGGATGCTGGGCGGAGGAAATACGTAGTCGTACAATAAATTCAAGAAACCCTGCAGCAAACGACTAGAGACTGGAGAGACGTTATGATAATCATATTACACATACGCCCAGTCTGCAGCAAACAATATATAGGAAGTATAGAAGTAGAAAGAGCTGCGCCCGAACTGAAGGCGCTTTCCATTTTGTATGCAATTTACATATTTTCCTCTATTGTTTTGAAAAGCCTCATGCCGCACATTACTTATCAATGATGATGCCGCCTCCGCCAGGCAGGACCTGAGGCAGCTGACTGCAGGACTCAGATGATTGGTTGGCTGTGCCTCTGATTGGATGGGCCACTAGATTCGATTCCCTCGTACAGTTCCTACAGATGATGTCCTTCTATTTCGTGCCATTCGTCACCCTTTTCAATGGATCAATGGATCAATGGAAAAGTTACAGCCAGACGACTGTCGTCACGAGCTGCAGGTACCGTTAAGTCGGAATGTCGACTATAGCTATAGCTATAGCTATAGCTTTCATGCTTGTTCAATTTTGTTGGTCGTACATCTATGTTTTATTTCATTCGCTTTTACATACGAAACATCCATGAAGATGTATTCATACGCACGCCTAATGCTGCCACGGGGAGGAGTGGCAGTGGCAGTGGCAGGAACCACACAGATGCGATTTGCATAGAGAAAAAGAATATCTTCAACTCGCAGGAGGGAGGGAAAAAGATAGCGATAGGACGAGATAGAGAGAGAGAGAGAGAGAGGCAGCCACGAATGAGATGTTGCTTTAGTGATTGTCTCTTCTTCCTGCCGCCATTTGCCTTTTCTTTGTCTGCGCCCGTGTCGTCTGCCTTGCAGTTTGCTCCTCCTTTGGGTCCTGCTCCTCCTGCTCCTTCCTGCGTAGGACCGTGTGTTCATGTGTGGGTGTGCCGCCACCACCGCCACCGCCACTCCCACACCAACTCGCGCTCTATCTTTCACCCCGCTCGCATTTAAATATACATTTGAATTCCGTTTCAAGTTAGCGGCTACGAAAATAAAGCCAACGGAAGAATGCCGAGAAAATTATTTTTTAAAGGTAAGAAAAATATGTAAAAATTGTATCCATTTGTACACATTCGTTTGTGTGTATGCATGCATGTGTGTGCGTGCGAGGGGGTTATAAAAAATTGAAAACGGCAGGCGCTAAGGCGTGGCACGAGCAGAGGCCAAAAGACGCTTACAAAAGGCGTCGTGAAAATAAAATAAAAATGTTGAAATACGAAAAGAAAGGAAATAAAAAAAGGAAGGCAGCAACAGGAGCAGCAGCAGCAGCAGCAGCATCTGCCGTCAGGCAAAAAGGATTTGCATGCGTGGATCCCTGTGTCTGTGTCTGTGTGTGTGTGTGTGTGTGCCTGGGATGGGGGGAGCTCCATTTGCCTTTTTGCCAGGACCTCCCTGGGGAACTATTGTTCTTATTGTTGCCTTGGATATTTTCTACGCTGTTAAGTTGACGCAAAAGGATCTCCAGGATCTGCCTGCAGGCGTGTGTGTGTGTGTGTGTGTGTGTCTGTGCGTCTGTGTGTGTGGAAAGGTACTAAGTCGGAACAAAGCTCAAAATTATGCAACATATTTTTTATTTTATTTCCGTTTTCTCTCTCTGTCTCTCTGGACTGCCAAGGCCTTGCGGCTTGCCTCAACCCACGGTCATGCCCATGCCCATCCCATGCCCCGCCCCGCCCCGTCTACGCCTTTGTATCATTGGCTTCTCTCGTATACCAAGTAATGAAATTACATCTCGCAAGGAGACACACACTCTCTCTCTCTCCCCTTCTCTCTCTCTCTCTCTCTCTATCTCTTTTCCTCTCCCTGTCTCTCGTTCGTTGAGCTGATTATGGAAATGAGAATGGTAAGAATGGGATTTTTCCTTTTCTTTTTTGCCAGCAACGCATTATGCAGCTCCTAATGATCTCCGACGGTTGAGAGTGAGTTAATTAGATTGTAAATACTAGTGGAAGAAGCAGGGGAAGGAGCAGTCTTCCATAGAATCGGGGTCACCATGCCAACCAGAGACTGTCTCCCATTTTCCTGGCAGGTTCTTGTGCCATATGAAAACCACTTCGTTTATATGACATCTTCTCGGCATCCCATTATCCCATTGAGAACTTCTTTTGCAAAATATTTGCGCTTTGTGCAGACTCCAGAATTAATATCTCAGTGGGAAAATTTAGAGCTATCTTTGGTATGGTCTGCTCTGGTCTGGTCTGGTCTGGTATGGTCTACTCTGGTCTGGTCTGGTCTGGCTAAAATTTCTTGATTATGTAGCTGCAAAACCAAAATGTCCAAAAAATTTAATTAAAATTGTCAAAGTTAATTTCGGGCAGAGTCCGGCTGAAACATCATCCGCAATGGGAGGCGGAACGTGAGCGGGAACGTCAGAGCGGGAGAGAGAGGGAGAGGGAAGCGGGCGGGAACGGGAACAGCAGCAAATATGCAACAGTAAAAACAGAAAGCTGCAACTGAGAGAAGCGTAAAATATCCAAATATTCATGCAACAACAGAACATGAGGAATAACACGAGATGTGGCTGTGGATAGAGCTGGAAGCTAAAAGCCAAAGCCAAAGCTCTGGTCCAACTTTTGCTGTTGGCTGAAGGGAAAATCAGGCTGGAAGGAAACGTGGGCTGTGGGGCGGCAGTGGGGGCAGTGGGGGCAGAGTGTGTTCTCTGAAACTTTAGTTTTCGGAGACTTTGCTTGGCGTTTTCAAATAAATTTAATTCAATGTCTCTTCAGTCAGTCATACAATGGACACACACACATGCTGTCCGCTGTCCGTTGTACGTTGTACGTTATACGTTGTGCTGTGGCATTGTCCCGCCGTTGAGCTGCAAGGTTGAGCTGAGCTCCATGTGCGATCCATTCAAGCATCGCTCTTTGGCTTTCATTGGCTTTTCATGCGAGCGGAAACTTGTGCTGCTGCTGCTGCTGCTGCTACTCCTCGATGTATGCAAATTGTTTGGCGCCCAGCAAAAGGGAAATCTGAACAGAGTATAGGGTACAGGGTACAGGGTATAGGGTACAGGGTACAGGGCAAAAGGAAAACACCGAAACGAGAAATGACCAAAAGCAAAACTTTTCAACACTTAATGAATCGCCTGAATGGGGCAGAGGAAAAGGATGCAGCTTGTTTCGGGGATTGCTGCTTGATTGGCCCCAGAGCCCAGCACTCTGCAGCCAGCAGCCAGCAGCCATCAGCCATCTCCCAGCTGCTCAGTAGAAAGTGGAAGTGGAATTGGCATTGGCAGGCGCTTTCAGTGCGAGCACATGTTTACTTTGACATACTTCTAATTGGGGAAGGGAACTTTAAGGGGAAATCAAGGCTGCCCAAGCCTTGTTCGACTCAAAGGACACTGCCAGGCCTTTGTCCAGAGCAGGAGCTTAGCATATACATATGTACATACTCCGCAAAAGGAGCCCAGCCCCACTTGAGGCGCACGGTCATGCATATTAACAGCCTACTTTCACGTAATGCCAGACGAACCAAACTGACCAGAACGGGACCAGAGCCGGCCAAGGAGATCCAAGGAATCGGCCTCCACCCGTGACTTACTCAAATGCACATTGGCAGGACGAGGCGGTGGGAGGCAAGGAAAAGGAAATTATCTCATCCCCCCACCAACCACCACCACACACACGATGACACTTGAGGGGGGATGACCCGCCGCCTGTCGCCTGTCGCCCGACTCCCGAATTTTGGCTCAAGTGGCCGGACATTTAAATTCAATCGTCGCCATTTTTTATGCGTTTCCTCTTCCTTTTTAATTTGCTCGCTCCATTTCTCGTTGTTTTTTTTTTTCTTGTGTTCTGCTCCTTTCGTGGAGAGTGTCCTGGCGTGTTAGTTCTCTTCTCTGCTCTGCTCTCCTCTGCTCTCCCTGCCATGCCATGGCATGCCATTCTTCGACTTCCGCTCTGTACATATGCATGTGTGTGTGTGTTATGTGGGTGTGTCCCCGCTTCCTGTCTCCCGCTCTCTCTTTCATTCGGTCAGGGGGGGAATGGGAATGTCCTGCGGATGTAATAATTGTCAGCAGCAGTTTGTGGCACTAGTTTAAACGCGATCCACGCAAAAGTAGCCAGCCATCGGAAATGCTAAAGTGAATTTTATGCTAACCGACCGCGCCAACCGCTCGCTCCTCCCCTATGCAAATCGCTTTGCTGGTCCTTTATCCCTTTCGTTTTATTTTTACGCTGCATACGTTTCGGCACTTGCTTGGGCCAGTGGGGGGGAGTGCGAGGGATATGCATTTTACAGGGTGTACTTTCTGGTTTGATTATCCCTCTTAAGCTATCGCTACACCATACGTTTTCCACCGACGATTCTGAGCTCTACTGCAGCAGCTGCCCGCCTCCATGCAGGTCCTGCTGCTGCTGCTGCTGTTGTAACTCTTCATCCTTGTGATGTGGCATCGCTGTACGTTAAATTACCGGCTGCCAATTACCCAACGCACCGCAGCGCTCACACACAGAAACACAAACACAACCATAGATAAGCAGATACCCACACCAACACCCACACCCATACCCACACAAATGAACGCATTAAAAACATTACCGCTATGCGCGACACAGCAACAACAACAGCAACGACGGGAGAAGTGTGTGTGTGTGTGGGAGGGGGAGGGGAAGGCGGAAAGCGTTGGCGACTAATAAAAATTCAGGGCGGGGTAGCTGGTCCGTGCAGAGTGGGTGGTAAAAATTGCACAACATGACAGCAAAATGCATATTATGCATAATTAACTGTTTATGCGAATGAGTGACAAGCGAAAGGACATGGAGACGCCGCACAACGTGGCACAAGCCGTCGAAACGGGTGCCCCGCCTATGACAATGATAATCATAATCATAATCATAATGATGATAATGATAATGATGATGATTGCATTTGCTGAAAGTGAAACAATGCAATATCCTCCCATTCCACTGGCACTGCTGCTGCCACTGATTCCTCTCCTCTCCTCTCCTCTCGATCTGCAGCTGCAGCTGCCACTGATTCCTTTCTTCTGGGGGCTGCTGGGACTGCTGCTTCCTGCTAATTTAGACGTTGTGCTCTGTAGCTTTTAATAATTCACACCACGAAAGACAAAGGCAGAGGCGGCAACGACAGCAGCAAAAAATGGGTTAAAAAAAATGGAAAGCAGACACCGGGGGAGAACCCATGGGCGTGGCTGGCCATCGGAGGGGCTTGCTGGCTGGCTGGCTGGCTGGTCTGACGTCGCTTTCACTTCGCAGGCCGTCAATTTGACATGTTTACCATGTGTCTGGGGCCCAGGACCAGGACGAGGACCAGGATGAGGACCGAGACCGGGCCAGGCTTCTCATATAACAAAAGGCTTGTTTGCGATGGAGAAAGAAGGAGTGCAAAAAAAACCAGAGTGTAGGACACATTCCAGGGCAGAACTTTTTTAGACTGTTTGATGGCATTTTTTGTTGGGTTTTGTGGTTGTCTCAAAACAGAAAAAAAAGCTGAGAAGAAAAGCAGAAAATGATTTTCCCAGATGTATGGAGTAAGTTCTGATGACATGACAACAGGAATCATTGTCTACAGCTGGCAGGAGTGCGACTTAATAGGTTGTTGACTTACGGATAGGCCCAAACGAGAGACGAGAGACGAGCAGACAGGAGACAGGAGACAGGACAAGACATTCAATTAGAGCTCAGTTTACCTTTGGAATTGATTAAATTATGCATAACCGATGGGCGGTAGGAGGTGGGCGGTGGGAGGTGCGGTCACTGCTCATTCTGGCCTAAAAAACTCTCATACTCTCTCTCTCTCTCTCTTCATACGCCTCGGCGAGTTGGCTCGACCCTGCCATGCATGATTCAATGAACGATACGATGCGATGCGATGCCATGGCAATGGCAATGGCAAATTATGCAGAACTGCAGCCAAAACAGCCAAACAACTATTCAATTTCACTCATGTGCAAAAATTGTATTACCCACACGGACAGAAGAGACAGGACAGACAGGACAGCCAGGGCGACAGACAGACAGACAGACGGGGAGACATTCGGTTGGCCAAATTAATTAATAAACGCAGTGGCAACAATGACAAATTTTCCGCCTGGAAAACTGCAAAGAGCGGCGGCAGCAGCACCACACAAAAACCAAACCAAAGTCAAAGGCAAAGCACCAAAAAACAAAAAAAAGCAAAAACTAAGCGAAGCGAAATGTAGACATTTAGAAAATTAGAAAATTATCAGAGCGGGGGAGAGCGGAAAATTGATAAACACATAGAGTAATAGGAGATGCGTGGTGCCATCTGGCAGCCATCAAGTGCAAGGATTTCTCTAAAGCAGAGCTCCTTCTCCTGCTCTGCTCTGGTCTGCTCTGCTCTGCTCTCATTGTTCCCTGCTGATTATGATTTTCCACTGAATCACTGGCACACGTGCCCCAGAACAATGCGATTGCTCTGCTCGCCCCCTCTGCGCTTTAATTTATGTTGCACAATAAAGTGTTGCACAAAGGAGGGGACTGCCACGGGGAAGTACTTGAATTATTGATGAAGGTTAAGATTGCTTTAATCGGGAATCACGGAGCGGCTGATGGTTGTATCCATATTTTATCTGAAACCTTTTGCCAACCAACAACAACCACAACTTGAGAATGCAACTTTTATGTGGCTTTTGTCTAGGCCCCGAAAAGTCCTGATCCTCCTCCGCCTCCGCCTCCACCTCCGCCTCCGCCAGCGCTCTTTGCAGGACTGTCGCCAACAAAACGAAAGCCAACCGCCAGCCGCCTCTTCAAATAATCAAAAGGAACTAAAAGTGCTCAAGCATCAGAAAAACTTCAAAGGCGGCTTTTCCATTTCCATTCCCGTTTTCAACGTTTTATTCGTTTTTTCTTCCACTTCTTTTCGTTTTTTTTTTCGTGGACTTTCCTACTCTATCCAGGCTCTGGTTTCCCTCTTTTGCTGGCGCTTTTCCTTCGTTCTTTATCTGGCGGTTTTCACGTTTTGTTGGTGCCATTTTTAATTTAATTTGAAAATGCTTAAAACGCGAATTCTTTTTGTCTCTGCGTCTACTTTTGTTTCTAGAATTCCATGCCATTGTTGCACTCGTTCGCATGTGTGCCGCATCCGTATCTCTTGCTTTCCACCGATTTCCACTCCACGCCACTCCACTCCACTCCACAGAACTGGGAGCTGGAAGCTGGGCAAAAGGCAGTCGCTAGTCGCGACTTGCAACTTTGTTGCAGCATTTGTTGTAAGCAAAGTTGGCAACGTTTGTGCATAAATGATGTGTCTCTGTCTTGCCTGCACCCTCTACCCTCTACCCTGTACCCTGTACCCAGTACGTGTGAGTCTCTCTTTCCATCTGGCTCTGGCTCGGGCTCCGGCTGTGCCTCTGGCAGTTGTATTTACCGCACGTTGCACATACGCCGTGTGTGTGTTGACTCCACACACACGCAAGAAAAAAAAATTGACAAAAAGAAGAGAGAAATCAACGCACACACACACGCACACACACACACACACACAAAGTAAACACTCGCAATTATGTGTCGCGATTGTATCTGTGTGTTTGCCGGCCGGCTTGCCAGAGTTGCCAGCCATTTGTGATGTTTTGGCTGGCACGCTATCAGAGCGCACACAAGTCCAATGTCAAATATGCGACTCTCGACTCTCGACGCTCGTCGCTCTCATCGCTGGCTGGCAAACAAGACAATGAAAATACTTCCCCATCTGTCTCCTGTCCTCCCGTCCGTTTTCCCCACTCTGTTTGCCTCGTCTGTTGGCGGCGGACGCGGCGGCGGCGGCGGCGGCAGCAGCGGCGGCAGCGGCCCTTGGCGTTGGCATTAAAAAACAAAATAAATACGCTCGTCCTGGCCAGAGATGGGAGCCAGCCCAAGCACGAGCCAGCGATAGCCCTGTCTCGCAGTCACGCGGCCATCCCTGCAACGCACTCTCGCTGCTAGTTGAGTTCTTGCCACATTCCTCCTGGCCACCACATCGTTTTGTCATTCTGTGAATGCGAGCAAACTTTGTGGCGAGGCAGGACAGGGACGGGGACAGGGACGGGGACGGGGACAGGGACGGGGACAGGGACAGGACACGGGGAACAGAAGGAACAGGACCAGAAGTACAATTGCTTTTATGAAATTAAATTACGGCACACACGATTTAAACACCCGCTAAAGTGCACTTGAAAAGAAAACTGGCAACTCTTGCGGTTTCCGTGCGTTAATAGACCCCAAAGGGTTTGGTTTGGGTTTCAAATCTGCTGCTCAGCAAATGCAGCGACGGGAAGAGAGGAGAAACTATCCAGGCCGAATGGCCGAGAGTAATCAATTAACGTCGACAGCAATCGATAAGCAATTTTCATTTGAGTAACTATTTTAATTGAATGAAAATATCATATGGAATTATCATCAAGTGTCTGTCGGATGAAGCCGGCGCAGAGCTCCACGGCCATAATATGGAGATGTAATGCAATCAACACAGACAGAAGTGCCTCGCTTTGACATTGATGCTTTGGTTTCTTTCATCTCCGGAGAAGAAGAATGACAAACTGACCACAAAATACAATAGACAGAACAGATGGCCACAGCCTCAGCCACAGCCACTGCCACTGCCACTGCCACCATCACGTTAAAGCTGAAAATGTAATTAAATAATGGCAATTGAAGGAAGAGCCAGCAAAATTACATAAATACATCAAATAATCAACACATTACCAACATTTGTGTAATTACATATGCAAGAGGCATACAGATTGCAGATGCAGATGGAGATGGAGAAGGAGATTCGAGTGCAGATAAAGTTAGATCTGAGCAGATGTGGATGCGAGGCAAGGACCAACAATGGCAAACAGGACTGGACGGACTGACAGACAGAATAACAATTGTGGTACTCGTATAATTTGGTAAATGGAAATGGATACATTTAATAACTAAACTAAATAGAAAGTCATTCCTGCTCCTGATCCGGCTCAAGCTCCTGCTCGTGCTCCTGCTCCTGCTCCTGTACGCTCCATTCAAAGCCAGCTCACACTCACACTCGGGCACGGGTATCGCATCGGCATCGGCATCGGCATCTGTATCTGGATCTGTATATGTATCTAATGGATATTTGTTTATTTGCATGGAAATTCGAAATTAAACTATTGAATCATTGAAAGCCCTTTGACTTGGCCAATGTGTGGAACGTGTCCGAGTCAGAGACCGAGACCGTCCGGGCGCCACCTGCCAGACTCTATCCCTATCGCTATCTCTATCTCTATCACTGTCTCTGGCTCACTCCGTCCTGGCCAAGGCAAACAAATCGATTGCTGATTGCAAAATTTAATAGGATTTAAAAATTCTAAATTGCTAAACAAGACTTAAGCTTCTCCTGGCCCTCGATATCGAAGGTATACGAGTATACGAGCATACGAGCATACGAACATACGAACATACGAGTATGTGCCACGCCACCATGCAACAAACCACAAACTGCTGTGGCTGCGTGCCTTAAGTGGAATTGTTTGTAATGCGTTGATGAGAACGACAACAGCAGAAAGGAGAGACAGAGACAGAGACGCAGTCGATAGAGAGAGACAGAGAGAGAGGTGGGCCAGTCCCAAGTACCCTCAATGAGGATTAATTTAAATGAGATTCTTAATTTACTTTAGTCTATTGGCACAGAGGGGGAGGGAAAGGGAAAGGGAAAGGGAAGGTAATGGCCAGTAGAGGCTTTTGTTCTGGCGCTGATTGCACAATTTTGTAAGCACATGTGTCGGGGCTGGGGCTGGGGCTCCAACGAGGTGCGGCCGGAAGGATCTCGCCTGCCATTGTCCCGAAACGAGATTTGCTTTCCATATCGCATCCGATTAACTGGCCAATGTCTCAGCTACAGCTCCCAAAACATTTCCTGTACAGTTTCGCACTCGAGAGCACTCAATCAAGCCGTGTGGCAGTTGGCCACAAAGTGAGCAACGACTCGGCAACGTGGCCAGCTTCTGCCCCTGGCCCTGGCCCTGGCCCAGCCACTTGGACACGCAATCAGAGAGAAAACTTTCCGCACTTGCAGTGTATTGTAATTCAAGACTTTTCTCCAACTCCAACTCCATCTCCTCCCTGGCTCTCCGGCTCTCCGGCTCTCCGATTTCTGGCACTCTGGAACAGGTCAAGCTGACAAGAACCGAAAACCCGGAGAACAATAATGGGAGCAACAATGCAATTGCCAAATGCCAGAACGATGGGGAAAGATGGTGCCCAATGCTGGCTGCTGGCTGCTGGATGCTGGATGCTGGGGTGCAACAGAAGATGAAAATAGTTTAAGTGCAAAATTTTACGCTTTATCGAATTACCCGCGGGTGCTTTAACTTACAGCCGAACTTTTGGAAGAGCAGAGCAAAACTTTCACTGGCCCGTGGTGCCCGTGCCCTTCCTTGTCCTGGAGCTGTAGCTGGAGCTGTAGCTGGAGCTGATGATGGTGCTAGTGCTAGTGCTAGTGCTAGTGCTGGAGCTGGAGCTTCAGCTGGATCTCGGGGCGGTCAGGTCAGGTCACAATTTATGATTCCAAGGTGTTGCAATGGAAACTACGAGCACGAGTGCAAGCGCTTCTCTTCTTTCTTTTCACGGGGATAGAATTTGTTATATTTTCTTACTGTCAGCCAGAAAGACCATTTGTTAAATGAGTTGGCAAAGCTAATCGAAAAGTTATGGCTGGAACACTGAAGTGGAGACTGTACGAGTAGTGCCCTGTACTGCACTGGCGCCTTGACCTGGATACAAGAACCACCTGGCCACCTGGCCACCTGGCTACCAGGCCACACGGTGGCCACTCCTGATGACCGGCACAAACAAACGAATAAATAACGCCGAGGCAAACAATTTAACCGGAGACCATACGGTTCTTCGTCCTTCGCCCTTCACCCTTCGCCCTTCGACGAGACGGTGGATGCTGCAATAAAAAAATAATTTATAACAAAGCAACGGCCGAAAGAAACAGGCCGAAAGGGAGAGAGGGAGAGGGAGAGGGAGAGAGAGAGAGCAGTCGAAATTGGCCCAAAAAATGCTAAAGCAAGATTTATGCAAATCGGAAGTAAACATTAATCAAAATTTTTTCTATACCCAGAGCGATCCCTTGTGTTGTTGCATGCCACGAGCAGCCATGGAAAGTGTTTTGCTATGTGTGTGTGTGGGTGTTATTTGTGTGTATCAGTGTGAGTGTGGGAGTGTGTGTGTGTGTGTGTGGGAGTGTGTTTTTGTGGCACAGTTTACGGCGCCATTCTGGGTCAAAGATACGAATCGGATACGGAAACGGGGACCACCTCCAAAAGTAGCACAGAACGGCGTTTTTTTTTAGGAGAACTTCATAAATTAAAACTTCATATGTCAGAAATGCAAACGCCCTGAGAATTGCCAGCCATTCCCCGAAAGCCATTCCCCCGAAAATTTCCCAGCTCTTTCCGCTTTTCCGGGGTGTCATTTATATTGAAGTGTCAAATCAGCAGAACGTGTGTTTCGGCTGCTGTCCATCAGAAAGAGAGAGAGAGGGGGGGGGGGGGGGGGTGGGGAGAGATGCAGTCCTGGGCCCTGTGGGTGCTCCTCAAGCAGTGCGTGAAGTGTGCCAGTCAAGTGCCAGACAATTAGTCTTCGTTTTGCGCAAAATTGTCAGTTTGAGTCCGCTTTTTGTGGCAGTGCCTGGGTCCTGACCGGAGCCAAAACAGGGCATGTGTTCTGTTGACATGGCCTGGATAGTGTCAGGCAGGACCCCAGGGGTGCACGCACTCTGAATCCGCACACGCCCCGACAGCCATGTGTAATGATTGGCTGTGTCAGAGAGCGCCCCGGGCCAGTCCTTGAAAACTGTAAAGTTCTTTGACTTCTTTATTCAACTCTTTGCGAAATCATTACAGAATACTAAGGGGGGTCTTCTTCATCTAACTGCAGCAGGAGGATGGCGTGGGATCCCGACCAGAGCGCTTGGTGATTGAGAGGCGCGTGAACTCCTCGGCGGTGGTTGGGTGAATGCCCACCGTGTTCAGCAGGGTCTTCACAGTCAGACCCGACTTAAGGGCCGCCGCAAAGCCCTGGATGACCTCCCCGGCCACGGGTCCAATGTAGTGCAGCCCCAGGATCTTCTGGTCGCCGGTGATCTCGGCCACAGCCTTGAGGTAGCAGTGACGCACGCTCTTCCGTGGAATGAAGAACTCCGTGGGCTTGTAGTAGCCGTGGAAGACCTCGATGTTGTCGGGTCCGTGTGTCTGAATGGCCATCTCCTCGGACATACCCACGCAGGAGTACTCCAGCGGCGTGAACACTGTGGTGGCCACATCAGCGTAGTCCATCAGCTGATTGGAGCCGGCGAAGAGGCGACGGGCCAGCAGGCGACCCGACAGTATGGCCACCGGGGAGAGCTCCGGACGCCCGTGGACTATGTCGCCAACGGCAAAGATGTGCGGCACGTTAGTGGCTTCTGTGCCATCCACCACGATCTTGTCGTCTTTGGTCTTCACGCCAGCTGCCGGCAGGTTGAGGTCCTCGGTCAGACCCTTGCGCCCAATGGCCCAGAGAACGGTGTCGAAGACGTTGCTGTCCTCCTTCTCAGTCGTCGTGTTGCGGTACTTGACCAGCAGTCGCCCGTCTCCCTGGCGCTCCACGGAGCTGGGGATCGTTGTGTGAAGGAACTGGACGCCACGCTCCGACATCATGGCCTCCAGCAGCTCGGACATCTGGCGGTCGAAGCCGCGCAGGACTATGGAGCGCACCATCACCGTGGGATCGTAGCCGAGACCCTTGAGGAAGCAGGCGCACTCCAGACCCACATAGCCAGCACCCACCACGAGGGTGCGGCCGGGCTCCTTGTCGTAGCTGAAGATGTCGTCGCTGGTGATGCCGAACTCAGTGGCCCCCAAGATCGAGGGATAGCGCGGACGTCCACCCACTGCCACCACAACGTTCTCGGAGGTCACCTTCTTCTTGGGGCCGCCCTTGATGGAGTACTCGATGGTGTGCGGATCGACGAAGGCGCCCATGGAGTTGACGTACTCAACCTTCTTGTCGCGCAGGTCCACGCGCGTCACCCAGTTGACGGACTTGATGTGGTTCTGCACGGACTTGACCAGCTTCTTCCAGTCCGGCTTGATGTTCTGGTCGTTCACGTTCCAGCCGTAGGCCACCGCCTCGTGCACCGCCTCGCCCAGCAGCGAGGCCTGGTGCATCAGCTTCTTGGGAATGCAGCCGACGTTCACGCAGGTCCCGCCCAGGCCCCACTTGGTGCCCACGGGCGTGGGCTTCACGTAGTCGAAGCACAGCACACGGGCCCCACTGTCCACGGCCTCCTTGGCGCAGGCCAGACCCGCAGAGCCGCCGCCCAGCACCACCAGATCGTAGTCGTACTTTACCTTCCCCAGATACGAGGCTAAGCGCACGCTGGCGCGGATGGGGCCGCAGATTCGAAGCAGTTTCCACAGCGACATTTTGTTTCTAGAATGAAAATGAATGAATGTTACTGAAAAGCACAAGCTATGAAATGGTGTGATAAGTCTGACACAGCTGCCACAGCTGACAGCTAGACAGTCCTGCCCACTCCTTAAAAATATTTCGTCTCAATTATTTCGTTAGCCAACACTGACCCACCCAAAAAGGATTGGCAGCTCCGATGGACGCATATCGCAGGCTTTTAGCCAGCATTTAGCTCGATTAGCGTTCGACTGACCCACTTAGGAGTAGGATACCAGAGACAGCCGCAGTCAGCCTCACATCACACCCAATCTGTGTCCGAATCCGCAGCATCCGCATAACCAAATCCAAATGCCTCTCCATCTGCTGCTGGCGACTGACTTTTAGTTACGGTCCACAGTCGTAGGCCCGGCGCACGAGTCCGCACGAGTCCCTCCTCCACTTTTGCTGGACGTCCGTCAGCGTCGTTCGCATTCAATTGCAAAATGATTTATGTGGCTCTGTTTTTATGTGTTGCCCCGCGCCACGCGCGAACTAGGGCTGGAGCAGTGCGGAACTAATAGAGCGCGCTCACAGAACTAGTTCTTCCACTTGAGAGCAGAGCAGAGCCTGGCATTCTCATAGCTTCCGTTTGAGGAAATCGACAAATCTCTTAAGCAAATTTCTCTCTCCTCCCCCTGGGGGCGCTGGACATCTTTCAGCCCCCGATTCTGGGTTCTTGGGCAACCTTTAGCATATATACAAATCCAGTGAAATGGTGAAATGTCAGTTCAAATGATTTATGCATCTCGCCCATGGACCATTTGGAATTTTTGGCAGGCCGTTGGGTAACTGGTTTCCTGCTCGTGTTTCCACCACCCACCCTGCCCACCATCCTCAAGTAAATGGCGTTCTGGTCTGCTGCCTGTCCATCCCCATCCCCAACCCCCATCCAAATCCCAGCCCCAATCCTTGTCCATGTCCTTGGCTATCCTAATTTCTAATCTAATATTTTTGCGTACAAGAGTAGAGCAAAGGAAATTCCTTGGCATGTCCGATGTCTACTCTGGATATGATTTACTTTTGCGGTTTGTTTTTGGTGCGTTTAACCGCAAATATTTAATGGTTTTATTTCCCCATTGCCCTGCCCCTGCCCCCGCCCCCGCCCCAGACACTGCCACACTTCAGCTGCGATTCATTTGTCCATGTTCGTGCAAGTATATGTGTGTGTGTGTGTGTGTGTGTATCTGTATCTGAATATCTCAGCTGAGCTGAGTCGAGGATACCTCTGTGTGTTCTCTGCTCCTTGGGATATTTATTAGTTGAACCGATGGCCCAGTTATTTGTAGCTGTGGCAAGGCTAAGCCGGTGACGGATGTCGGATGCGGCGGGGAAAATGAAACTGGAACGGGAACCGGAATGGGAATGGGAATGGGAAGGGGAAGGGGAAGCCACTTAAAGGCAGTCAAAGGAACGACATTTTTTGATCATAGGATTTACTCTCCCACGGATAACTTTATCGACCTACAGATCAGGGTTATGTGAAGAAAGCACATCCCTAGGCCAAAGAGGATTAACTTTACGAAACTATCGTACATCTCTCCCTGCCAGAGTGACCAGGCGTTTGCCAAACAAAACACCAGTAACCGCTGCAAAACGAACAGATTACATATAAAGACCATTGGCACTATCCACGTTCTGAATCCGCGGTGCTGTTTATGGGGAAAATATACGCTTTGAATAAACTCTTCGATCAGTGAAATTTCCAGTGAAATACCTGGACAACAGCCAGCGCCAGTAGCAATGCGTTGACCCCAACGTTTATGGCCCAAAACATGTCCCCGAACTCGCTGGGTGAGTCACCCATTACCCATTTAACCAGAGGGCTTTCGGGAGCGATAAATTGCCCAAGGACCAGTACGATGTCCAAAAGGTCATGCTGAGTGTCGCACGGACCTGGAAAATAGTTAGGTTTCAGAGCCCCAAAACCTTCGAGAATAGACAGTAGCCCTTACCGTTTGCATTTCCATCGATATCCAATGCCACCGAATAGATGAATATATTGTACAGGACCAAAGCAATGCCTGATAGGGAAATCATTTCGGAGCACAACAAGATCTCGACTGACAATACGATTGAACTCTGAACGGGGACGTCTGGGATGTGGGGCTCTATGATGATATGATCCCTATGAATAGCCAAGTAATTTCCAAGTAATTTATTTTTCATTATCTTTCTTTCAGGTAAGTGTACTTTGCGCTATCTGGGACTTGGATTCAGATCGGAGTCGGAGTCGGACAAATTTAAATAAACGAATTAATATCTGAAATTCTCCAACAATGAAACTTTGCCAGGGCAACGCGGGAAAAAGTCTCGCAATTGATGCGATAAAAGTTTAATTCGAAGTAAGACTTCTCTCCTTCCATTTAGGCCTAATGTGCTGACAATCGCTGGATTCCAGGCACTCAGACCATTCTCTCTCCCCATATACTTTCTCTATCTCTATCTTTCTCTTGGTATAATTTAAACTTCAAAATGACCAGGAGACCAGGAGACCTGGAGACCAGGGCCTAGGCAACAACAGGGCGACAGACAGACAGAATTACGAGGAAAACTTTTTGTAAAAGTTGTAAAAAATGCAAAAGTTTCGCCAATAAACATTAGAAAAACTTTTGCGCCTCGTCTCACCTTACCGTTTTATGATTTGAATTGCACCGCACCGCACCGCACCATGCCGCGTGCCGCATGCCGCATGCCGCATGCCGCATTCCCCACTCCCCACTACCCACCCATAGGCATAAGGTATAATTTTTTGTCCTTTTGGTGGTGGCCCCCAACCTGCCTAGCGACAAGCTTATCATAGCCTCTCCTCTCGGCCAAATGAAGCGCAATTTTAGAGAAATCCTTAAAAAGTTTTTCTTTATTTGTCTGTCTTCTTGCTCGGTCGGTTGTCAGGGCCAATGTCGGGGGCCACTTCCAGAGATTGTGTGGCCGGGTACTCGGTGCTCGGTGCTCGGTGCTCTTTGCTCTTCTTTCGAGCAGCCATGGTAATCAGACAAAAGGTCAAATAATTCATCAAATATTAATTAAGTTTGCGCCTAATTAGTTTGATTCAACGCCAAGCAGCCGTTGCCCGCTGCCTGCTGCCCGCTGCCCCTGCCCACCGTCGCCTCCTGCCATGGGGCAGACATCAATAAGGTGTTGGGTCTGGGCCCGAGGCGGGGACTTGGCCAGAAGATGCCTCAGAGATGCTTACAATTGCCCAATTAACATCTAATGAGCGTCGAACATTTGAGCGAGGAAAGAGTTCCAAGTTGGGGTCAGAAGTTAAACAATTTTCCAAACAAAATATTTGACAAACGCCAAGGGGAACGCCAAGTGTCGATTAAAAAAAAAGACCAGGCTAATACTGCAATACTGAAACCAACAAAAATTACAACAACATTACCAAAAAGCCAATGTTTTTGCCGAAAAATCAGACAATAATGGAAAAGCATGTAAAATCAATAGTATATTTGCTTTGATTTGCTGAAATATTTGCAGATGGCAAACGTTTTTGCAGCAATTATTTAATTTGTTGTCGATTCGAGGCATAAAATGTTCGATTCTTTTTCAGCTTCCCTCGCCCTAGCTCCGGCCCGATCAAAATATTTCATTCCATGCACAAATATTTAATTTCGTTTATTGAAGTATTTGCTATTTGGTTTGGCTTTCAACCAGTCTTCTGGCAACCAACCAGTCTTGATGGTTGATGGTTGAGGGCTGAGGGTTGAGGGTTGAGTGCTGAGGGTTTAAGGTTGAGGGATGGACATCACACACACACAGGCACACACGTGCCATGCCGCCTTGGCACACGCAACTTCTTGACCAAAATTCCGTACGGGGCCAAGACTTTTCTCTTTCAGGGTCTCCTCTATTTGCAGTTTGCTGTTTGTTTGAAAGCAAAAATTTTATTAATTAATTTGAAATTGTTGCTGCTGCGGCTGCTGCTACTGCTGCTTCTGCTGTTGCCACTGCTTCTGCTGCTGCTGCTGCTGCTGCTGTGGCGGTATCCAGGTCCAAGTCCAGGAATCGAAGAATAAAGGAATGGTTGGCTGGTTGGCTGGTCCAGGGATCGGCTCGAGAGCCAAAGAGGATTTCATTTTGACTTTACACACAAATTCGATTAGTTTTCATGGGCAAAGTGTTTCGAACTAAACTAAATGTTTGGGCTTAGATTGGGTTTTCGGCCTTGGCTCTTGGGCTTTTATTTATTGAGGGCCAAGCATTTGCTTTTAATTGATTTTCCCTGGCACATTCTGCTGGAGGGGTTGGTGTTGCTGTTGCTGTTGGTGTTGGTGTTGGGCTGGCTATCCACATGGATTTCCCTCCAATTAACTGGATTTCTATATCCCGGACTAATCTCAGTATTAACTATATTCATTTACCCCCCCAATCCTCTTGTTTTTAATATTCATAAACCAATTTGGGATCTCTGAACCGCCACCCGTCACCCGCCACCTCCTCCTGCTCCTCCGCAGGCCATAAAAGTAGGCCATAAAAATTCCAATAAATGCATAAACCCAAATCCACAAAATTGGTCAGCAATTGCCAACAGATTTTCCCCCCCACTCGCACCTCTCTCTCATTCTCTCGCTCTCTCTCTCTCTCTGTCCCTCTCGAGCGAGCGAGAATAAACGACTTGAAAATGTTTTTAATTGCAGACGAATATTTTGGCCAGAATACATAACTAGCATTCGAGAGCGGGGTCGAGGGATGGCACTGGGTAGGGTAAGGGCTTGTCGTAAAATCCCAAAACCTAGCCCTAACACACACACACACCAAAAAAGGGAGGAATATCTGGGCCATAATGCCACATAAACCGTTTCATATCCTGCATACACATATTTTTCAGCTATGAGCCCACAGACAGCAACAGCAACCACAATTAAAACCAAGGCTAACACAGCAGAATGTTGTGCGTAGATATCATCCTCAGGCTCATCCTCTCATTCCCTCCGATATCAAGTATACGAAATGATAGCCGCAGTGTGCCTGTGTGTGTCCGTGTGTGTCTGTGTGTGTGTGTGGCAAAGTGCGAATTACAACACTTCCTGCTGGGCTCTCTCTCTCTCTCTCCCTCCCTGTCTCTGTCTTTCTTTCCAGTGTGGCTTTCTTTTACGAGCACAGCACTCAACAAGAGGGAACATTAAAGTCGAGAATATCGACGACGAGATACCTGGTACGGACGGGATTGGAGGATAGAGTCCGATAGACAGATACTATATATGTTCATTCCATTTTGTTCCGCCCATCCGAGTTCCTTGGCAGGTAGAGCCCTACTCCGTAGAGCATCTACGGAGTCGACATGAAACGGCTTCTAGCAAAAATTTCCTTTCGACTTGCCGCTTTTGGGCGTGCAGAATGGAAATGAAATCAAGTTGAAATGCCGTACAATGCGTTTAATTGCTGGCAACTGACCAAAAAGTGTCCCAGCTCCGGGAGGCAGAGACGCCAGGAACAACAGAGATTCTTGAGTGCTTGCCACAGATGCCGCAGCTTGTTGCCGTCCAATCAAGTGCAATCATTTGCACTGACCGAATGTGAAATGTGAAATTCGAAATGTTTGTGCAAGCAAATGCAAAATGCAAAATGCAGAATCGAACGGCTGCGAAAGCAAAGGAAAGGAATCGTATCGTACAGTATCGCAATGCAACGCAGCGCAACGCAACGCATCGCATCGCATCGAATTGAATTGCATTTTTTAAGCCACATTCTCATTAGCAATTAGAGACAGTGAACGGAACCGCATTCAATCGATAATTGCTCCTGCTGCTGCTGCTGATTGATGCCGGGTCGGGTGTCCATGTCCATGTCCGTGTCCGTGTCCGGGTCGTCCCGTTGGGGAGGGGAGGGTTAATGCGGAAAATGTTTTGGCAGCCATTTAATTGTCCCATTTTTCTATGTCTGTCCGCCATTATGACTGCAATGAAAAGAAAAAAACGATGCTCTAATTACGCATTTAATGCCTTTAATTGCCACAAAATGAAAATTCGAATGCATTTCCTACATTTTCGCCCACAAAATACCAATTCAACTAATCGCTTAATCGGATTTGGCTTGGCAGGTCAATTGAAATGAATAAATCATAATGGGACGCCCTGCCCAGAGCAGCCCAGAGCAGAGCTCCCTTTGAGCGCTTTAATAATTTTCATCTATGCACATCAGTAACGGCATCGGCATCGGCATCGTAAAACTTGGAAAAGTTTTGGTTGTCGGAAAAGATTCGACATGGAAAAGTTTTCCATGTAAATGGCAGAGAGTGCGATGTATAGTCGAGTGTTTCTACCGCTCCCGGTCCCGGTCCCACTCCCATCTCATCCCATCTCATCCCATCTCTTGTACGAGTATGAGCATTCGGTAAGTATTTTACCTATTTGCCGAATTACCTGGCTGGGCAAAAGTTGAAATGCTTTTTGCATGTTTCTGTGGTTATCAAATTTGCCGCCAAGTGGAATGGTGGATGGGATAATGGACAGGTGTGAAAAGTTGGATGTAGTATAGCACTCCACATATGTACATATGTATGTACGAGTATGGTACATGGAAAAGATGAGCCCATATCAATGGAGTGACACTTCAAGGCCATGGAGAAGGATCCTGCGGATCCTGCGCCGCTGGCAGTGGGTTGCCATGGTTGCGAGGCCAGAGGCTAATTACATTACAGAGGAGCCCGCTCAATTGAGTGGTTCTCCAGGCGGAAAGTATCTCAAGTATGCACATGATTAAGTAGAAAGATACGTATCTATGTATCTCTTGTGGCTGTGCTCAAGCGAGCGGGTAAATACTTCATTTGGGAACGTGCAGCATGAACACGAATGGAAACGTGGCACCAATTCCCTCGCTTAATCATACAAACACCCCTATCACAGGGCAACAGCCCCAGTCCCTGGATTCGGTGTCCACTTGAACTTAACTACAATTTGATCGTCCCTCCCCCCCCCCTGCAGTCACCTCCACCACCACCTCCACCCATCCATGCATATTGATAATCTTGAACGCTTCAATGCTCATTTACTCAACTTGAAAGCTGCACTCCTACTCCTACTCCCCACCCACTCCCCATCCTACTCCCCATCCTACTCTTATCCCAAATTCAGGTTTTTAATCATGCGTGGGCGGGCGGTCAGTTAGCCTTTGATTCTTTTTGCAACCCTGCCTCTCCCCCCTCCCCTCTCCCGTTGCTATCCCCATCATCATCATCATCATCATCATCTGCCCAGAACCCATCCTTAATCCCCCATTCCCTCCGAAGTGATGCGATGCTACATCATTTATGGGCTTCTTCGTCCCAAGCATCGTTCAGGCACTTTTCCAATCAACTTGAGTGTGAGTGTGAGTGTGTGTGTGTGTGTGTCTGTGGGTGAGTCCTTTTCCATTTGGCTCATAAGTTGTCCCTGGACTTGGCCTTTTTCCTGCTGATGCTGATGCTGACTTTGTGCCGATTTCATATTTTTCATTCGACAAAATAGATATTTTTTAATGCCTTTTATTAAATCGGCTTAGATTTATTGTACATGTATACGCCATACATGCGTGTGTGGATGTCCGTGTGTCCGTGTGTCCGTGTGTGTTAGTCCTTTTCTTTGGAAAATGGGGAAAATTCCTTTATGGGTCTTAAGGCAAATTTTTTTTTTTTGATTGCAATAGAGCTTAAATTGGTTTTTTGAGAGGAAAGCAGGATAATCATTCGTAATCGAATGAAGGAGGAAATATTGATGGGCAAAACCCGAAATGAAAGTTGATCTCGAGAACTTTTCAGCTGCCGAAAGTGCGTAAGTATTGTGCAGGGCGTTACCATATGTCACTCACTAAACGCCCACAAATTTGACACAATTTTCTATGAATTTTCATTGTGGCTCTCCCCCGCCCCCCCGCACACACACACCCACACACACACAAACACGGACTTACACGAGGACATTCCGGTCACTAATTGTGATTGATGCACTTTAAAATTGTTGGCAAATTATTATTGCCAAAAGGCATGACGAGGGGGTGCTGCATCCTGCATCCTGCAGCCTTCTGCCTTCTGTCTGCTGGCCTCTGCCTCTGCCTCTCTCCCCTAGCCTAACTCAATTAGTCAACCTGACTGGCTGTTGCTGCTCCTGCTCCTGCTGCTGCTCCTGCTGCTGCTCCTGACGTTGACGTTCCCTGACTTCGGTCTGGACGTCCTGCCAGCCAACTGTTGCAACGAAATTACCACAAAGTTTTCTGTTTGCTGCATAATTAAAAAGTTTGAAAAGCTTTTGCCGAAACCAGGCAACAGCCAGGACCCTCTGCTCCGGCCTGCTACTCCGGCTCGTCCTTCGTCCTGGCTAACTATTATAAACCAGCGGTTATGCGGCGGTTGCAGTTTTTGCATGATTGACAGCCCAACAGCCCCGAAACGAGTGTTGAAGCAAAAGCAGGACCAGAAGCAGCAGCAGCAGCAGCAGCAGCGCAGCAGCAGAAGGAGCAGCAGCAGCAGGAAAAAATGAGGACAACGTCGGGGACATGCCGTTCGTGGCACCAAAAGCTAGTCAAGGACATGCCAACGCATGTGCCTCCAACCACACTCAAAACCCACACTCTCCTTCTCTCTCTCTGTGTGTGTGTGTGTGTGTGCGTGTGTGTGTGGCATAGTGAAAATATTTTGCATTTTTCTAAAGTTTCCCCGCACCCGCTCCCACAAAACTGTTTACATTTTCCATCAAATGAGTTTTTGATAATTAATTTCACTCGCAAAATGAGAATAAAAATCATTTTTATTTTGCGCGATTTTCTTTATTTTTCCGGGTTTAAGAGTTTTGTAATTAGAATTTCGCGCGTAATTATGCAGGGGCGGGAAATGCGAAAAGTGGCAAATGTGGGAAATGGGAAATGGCAAATGGCAAACGGGGGGTACGGTACTCGTACGAGACCAAGGTCGCCACTGGGCTAACAGAAAGTTATTCCATAATTGGGACTATCATCCGCAGTGCCATTTTGCTGGCTGTGCCCTCGGCGGACGTTACACGATACGTTTTCCACCGACTGTATGGCAGTGATTTTCCCTCGCAACCGAAAGTCGTGGGTGGAAAAGTCTTCGGGTGTCCATAGGCCAGTCTCTCCCGTCTGTCTCTCCCCCAGAGACACCTGGCTGTAGTTCCAGCTCGGATCGCTGGCCAACTAATGACAACTCATTAGGGTTTTCCTTTGTTGTGTTGCCGGGATAAAAACTTTTTGCCAAGAAACTATTTATGCGGGTGCCCCCTGCACACGGTACACCATACCTGTTACCCCCCATGTTGCACTGTGTGCGTGTGTGTGTGTGGGAAATGCCACAAAGTGTCAACTTACCTGCCAGCACAGGCACAGTGGAAGCGCCGCCCGCCCCGCCCCGCCTGTAATGGGCCAGGGGGTGGCATAGGGGATGTTGTGGGAGAAAACGCCGCTTGTCTCATTAATCATTTAAGGTAAAACAAACAAAACGCAAGTGGAACGCAATTTGTTTTATCGTGAGTCGTAGTTATACTGCCTGCCTGCCCCATGCTCCACCGATTCACAGCCCCATCCCCATCCACATCCACATCCACGTGTGGGGCACGTGTAGCTGTTAATGTGGGGGAGTCCTCTGCACAGATTTCACACGGACACGGACACAGATACAGATACAGCTACAGCTACAGATACAAATGCAGACACCTGACCGCATGACATTAAACAATTAAAATAATTACGCAAATCTCTCATAGGATTTGTCGCACTTCACCGCGAGTTCCGTGCTCAATGCCCTGCCCGTTGTTGCCCTTCATTTTTGGGTGTATGCGATTGCCAATGGGGTTTGTTCCGATTCGATTTGCTATTGGCATTTAGTTGGGAATCAATCGGAAAACAAACAGTGATAATAACTCTGCGACAAAAGAAATATCTGTGAATATATTTGTGTGGGATGAGTGGGATGAGATCCCTTACTCATACTCAGAATGGGCAACCTACCCCAAAACAGCATCTGCAGCGATGACATCCACAGGATTTTCAAATGTTATGGTGGGAAAAAGCTGTGACACATGTATATATATCCCTGTGAAGAGCATCAACGCTTTGGCTTCATTCACGCGCCTTGCATCTCATCTCTCTTGGCACCCAGACTCTTTTTATCGCTGATTTTATTTGTTTGTTTGATTGGCCCAACTCTCCCGTCTTTATCTGTCTCTTTCTACCTATATAGCCCTCTCTCTTTCACTCTCTGTGTATGTTAGTGTGTGTGTGTGTGTGCGGCAAATTAATTAAAGTTTTAATTGACACGCCATTTGTTTGGCCATTTGCCGCGCCGTGTGGCACCGCTCATCGACGCGTCGGTCGCTGCTCTCCTGCTCCCGTGCTCCCCTGCTGCCCCGCTCCCCCGCTGGCAGCTCTCTTTCGCTTTACTGTTTTTCTGTCATTCTGTTGGTATTCTGCTCTCGTTTCCTGATTGATGTCAATTATTGTTATTAATTAAACAATTATTTATTTAATTATTGTTAGTTTTATTCCCATTGAGCATTAGGGAGTTTTGTTTTTGGGTGCTTTCTGTTTTTGTTTCTGTTTCTGTTTCGATGGCATGGCCCTGTTTTAATGTAAATTATATGCAAATTCATTGATTACTTCAATTGCTTTGCTTATGTAATTGACCGCAGGCATTTAGTTATTCAGACACTTAAATTGCCTAATTAATGATTTTGAATTGCATGTTTTTATTAGGGCCAGGGCCATGTCTTCAATTAGTTTTCAGGGGCCAAGAAACACCCCTACTCCCCTAATCATGAGATATGCTGCTAAGTTCCCTATTCAGTTCCCAGCGGATCCCAAGGATCATGCGTTAATCATGACATATATCGTTCCATTCTCTTGGCTTCGGATTGTTTGCCTGTTCCTGGACTGCGGCAAACTTTAAATGTCTTAATCCCCCGTTCCGGGCCCCGACCTGAGGGCAAATTAATCTGCAGCGTCCGAGCCACTTTTAAACTAAAGCCAAAAGGCTTAACTACCCCTACATGTCGGAGGGGGTGGGATTGGGAGTGGCAATGGCAATGGCAATGGCAGTGGCAGTGGCAGTGGGGTGGGTCTCTATCCGTAGCCATAGCCGTGGCCATGGTCCTAGTACTATTGCAATCCCTATTGCGCCTTCTCTGTTGCTCCTGTTTCCTGCCGCCTGCCGCCTGCCGCCTACCTCCTGCCGCCTCCCTCCTGGCCACAGCATGCTGCATTACTTGCCAAGGCAACCTGCAAAATGCCTGATAATGGATTATTCCATGCCATAAATGCAAATGCAGGCCAGGGCGCATAACTTCTCTCTTACCAACTCGGGAACAGTCGCAGGGTGGGCGATGGGGCAAGAGGCATGTGGCATGAGGCAGCCAAGAGCTCAGCAAAGAATTGCCAACGATGACGCCATTTTGTGTAGCAACAGTTATATGGCTGGGAAAAAGGAAACAACAAAGAGCAATGGCTGTACGAGAGGAGTAGCCGGTAGCACTACGGGGGTGTACGGGGATGCACGGGGATGCGCGGGGATGCACGGGGATATTAGGGGGTGTGCCTGTGCCTGTGCCTGTGGCGCGGGGGCTGTGGCAAGCGGCAGGTTTTTATGGCCACGGCAACTGCAGTCAACAAAGACGCGTAAATTATTTTAGATTTACATTTCTGCATTTCATTTGTGCTCTCTTTCTACACCTATCTCTTACTCGGCCACGCCCCCCCCCCCCCCCTGCATCCCCTCTTCCTGTTTGTTGTCTGCCACTGCCTCTGCCGCTGCCACTGGTACTGCCACTGCCGCATGCCGCATGCCGCCGCAGGCAGGCGTTAAGCAAGACGGCGTCGGCACATAATTTATGCAATTTTTATGATTATTCATTATGAGCCAGGAAGCGCCTGGCAAAGGGACAGTGGGCCTGAGTCCGGGCTCCACCAGGATAACGATGGCGCCCGCTCTGATGGCTGTACTTTCAACCGCCAATAGCCCCTGCCACAACCACTGTGGCAAGGGCTAGTGCCTGTCATGTCTGCGCCGCATTTGTTTCATATTTTATGCATTTATACAAATTTTTTCCTTCAGCACCGAACGGAAATGCAACAAAACGTTGGCATTTTCTCCCATCCCCTCCCCTCCCTTCCCCTCCCCTATCCCTGCCTGGACGCTTGGCAAACGACTCTCATATATTTTTTAGCTAATTAGCATTAATTTAACCAACTGATAGTCCCCGCGGCTACTCCCGCCCACGCCCACGCCCCCACTCCCACTCCCACTCTAGTCCCAGATCTAGTCGCTGTTCCAGATCCAGATCCAGTTACAGTCACGGTTTGAGTTCCTTTTGTGGCCCCAGCTTTCTGGTCGTGTGAATGAATGTTAAGTGCTTGGTTCTTGGTCCTTTGCCTCCTTCTGGCTTGGCTCCTGCGCTTTATTGTTGATTGCGTTATGGCCAAAGTTAATAAAGTCATTTGCATATCGGCTTTAAGTGGATCAGTTGCAGGTAGTCTGGACTTGCGAAAAGGATAAGAAAGCTGCAAATATTTCTGATTATAATCATGGAGCTGAGGCTACAGCTGCACAGCTGTTCAGCGATGCTGAGACTGAGACTGGGATTGGGACTGGGACTGGTATTGAAAGTGGGGACTGGGACCCCGACTAAAAGTAATCCCAAGGAAATGCTGACGCAACTTTTCAAATGAAAGAGAATCAAAAATTGGAAATCCCATAAACCGATTTGGCCAAGACCCCGAACCCAAACCCACACCCACACCCACCCCCACCCCACGATAGCAACCCCATGTCGCCCCATGTGGCATTCATTTTTGGTGGAAGGAAAAATAAAATATATATATTTACGAAACATAAAACCCGCACAATGTAGTTGCTGCACACAGAAACACCGCGTGCAACACAAGAAAATGTCAATCTAATTGAAATTCTAGACAAAATCTTCCGCAAATTACCTTCATTGACAAAAATCTCTAATCCCCGCAGAGAGCTGAGCAGAGCAGAGCAGAGCTGAGCTGAGCGGAGCTGAGCGGAGCGAAAGGCTAAACGAGATGAAACCTGAAGACACAACGGACTCCTGTAGCTGTAGCTGTAGCTGTACCTGTACTCCACACTCCACCCTCCCCATCACCACCCCCCACCAATAAGTTATTCTTGGAAATGGGGAGGAAACATACTTGAAATGAAGCTGAAGCCAAAGCAGCCTGGCGGAAACGGAAGTGCAGCAAGGATGTCTCCAATGTGTGTGCGTGTGTGTCTGTGTTTGTGTGACAATTGGGATGCAGGTGGGATCCTTGAGCTGCTTCTGTGGGGTTGCGCCCGCTGATGTCTTCATGTATGTTTGAAAGGCAACCCCTCTGCGCCGAATAGAAGCATCACGAGAAAAAAAAGAAAAAATATACAAAAAAAATAGGTAAATACTTTGCGGTCTTCGTTCTTTTCGTCTTTTGTCGCCATTACGCTGAGTGCACTGTCCCCCGGCCACGCCCCCCTCTGCCCGCAAAAGGGCTGATGATGATGATGATGATGATGATGTTAGAGGAGTGACGGGGAGGGTCTCTGTCACTGTCTCTGTCTCTGTCTCTTTTTCTGGCTGCATTTTTCATAGCCTGCAGCTGCTTTAGCGATTTAATTTAATCAACTGAAAGCGCATTTTCAGCTTTTGCTAACCGCACACACATACTAACGCACACACACACACACATACACAGAGATACAAAATAATAGCCAGCGACACAGATGCACTCACACTCACACTCACATAGACAGGAGTCGAGTCGTGCATTATCCTACTCCTTTCTGCTGCAGCTTTTTCGAATGTGTTCGTTTTGGGACATCGCTGTCATTCAACTCTCCCCCTCTCCCTCCCACTCCCACTCCACCACTCTCTCTCTCTCTCTGTCTCCGTCACTCTGTTTTCTGTGGACTTTCAGCTCATTGCCAATTCAATTTTTTCTTCTTTGGCTTTCCATTTTGATCTCTAAGATATTGATTCTCTTGGTTTTTGGCCACAGTTTGGCAAGTGTTTTAATTGCTATGGCCTGTTGGTATGACAGTGTCTCCTTATCATTCTCCTCCATCACCCACCCACCCAGCCACCCAGCCACCCACCCCCCTTGCAACACCTTCCAATCACCATATGTACATATGTCGCCCATGACTGATGCTCCGCCTGCAGCGGCCACAGAGCCACGCAAACAAAAACAGGGCGACACGCAGATTTACACCTCACTACACTACACAGCAAAGTTCTGCACGAGAAAGAGCGAGAGACGGAGGCGGAGACAGAGACAGCGACAGCGACAGAGAGAGAGATGGAGTGGCAGCAAATTTGCCTGCACATTACCAATGACAACAAGCCCCAAAGGGTATTCCAAACTCCGTCCTGGGGAGTCCTCGGAGATAATAATGATCCCAAAACACCAGACACGATGCGGGGGCAAACAAAAAACTGCCAGACGGGGGGCGGGGGCTGGGTAACTGCAAAAACTGCAAAAACAACTTCAACAAAAATGTGGCAACACTTTAAAAAGCGTACGCGTGGGATGCCGGGATGGCGGGGTGCCGGGGTGCCCCCTTCTGGCCCTCCTGTCCCTTCTGGCCGCCCCAACCCCACCACAAACGCTCACAGCCAGCGGGGAGTTTTCATTGCGAGAGCAGCGAAGGATAGAGAGGTGGGGGGAAATGTTGCTGTTGCAGAGCGCTAAAGTTGGCCTAAGGCTAGCGGAAAAAAAATTCTGTATGATGGAGAGCCAGCCGCCAGACTGACAGACAGACAGACTGACAGAGAGAATCCCTCCCTTTCCCTCCCTTTCTCCCTGTGGGCTTATAATTTGTACTATTGTTGCTGTTGCTATTCCTGTAGCTGATGTTGCGGTCTGTTTACCCCATCCCCCTCCCCGCCCCCCTGTCTGTTTTTCCTCTGGTATAATTCGCGAGTGAAATTTGCACGCATTTTGAAGACTAATTTGACATTAATTCGGTGCCCGCGGAGAGTTCTGCGTGTACTCTCTTTGTGCCTATATTTGCCAGCACTTTTCTCCCCCCCCTCTGAGTTTTTCCAGTTGCAAGTTTCAAGTTTTTGGGGGAGCTGAACTTTTTACAGGCTACTTATTAGGTTACCATCGAAGTTTCGCTCATGAAATACGGTTCCGTTCATCTCCTACTCCTTGGAGCCGTTTGGGGCTGCTCCTTCTATGTGGAGATCCTCCCTGAAAACTCATTAAAATTCAGCTGGATGAATCAGGAAAGCAGTAAAAAATAGACAGAAAGAGAGAGAGAGAGAGAGAGAGAGAGAGAGAGAGAGAAGCATAGCCACCAATTAAACTGGATTCGTTTCACAACAGATTTGAGATTTTCTTTTATTGCATTTTCTCTTTTTGCTTTTCCTTTCCGCACCCCCATTCCCATCCCCATCCCCAGCCCCTATCATCCGCCATCTGCATAACCATAACCAAATTTATTTAAAAACTTGAAACACGAAAAAGAACTAAAAGAAAAGTAAGAAAAATGTTGCACAAATGCTGCCAATTTTGGGTTAGATTGGACACTGGACTGAGCTGGGCTGCGCTGAGCTGGGGGGTGGCCGCGGGACGGGTACGGGGACGGGACGGGGACCTTGCCCCACAAAAATTTCAAACAATGAAGCTCAGAGTTGGCTCTGGTCAAAGGCAAATACCACTGATTGTGACAATCAGCATGACAATAAAATTGGCGCCCAGGAGCAGTAGGATTCGAATGCCATGGATTGGCATTGGGAGCCGGATCCGGATTCGGATTCGGATTCTGAAACTGATTCGGATTTGGATTGGGGCTAAACGCTGGCAACAGCTGGCCTCGGGGGGAGGAGCGGGCGGGACAGCAGCAGCAGCAGCAGCAGCAGCAGCAGCAGCTTTAAAACTTTGACAATTTCCATAGCAACGCAGAGCGAGGAGAGAATTTTAAAATTCCAACATGTCAGCCGGATGTGAGGAGGCAGACGGGGGGCGGGACGGAGAGGGGGGTGTGGCCAACAAAATGACAGCCCGGTGACACGCACAGACCAACTGTCACACCCGCTGAGCATGTGTGTGCATTTGCGTTTTTGTGTGTGTGTGTGTGTGCCTGTCCCATTCGCCCCTTCCCCCCTCTGCTGGGCGCTAACCCTTGCAAAAATCTTTGCCAAAGTAAAAATTTATAAAATTGTCAGGGAAAAAACCGAAGGATGGGAAGAAGAGCAGTTGCTCTGCACAAACATTAAAGGCACACGAGGCGAGAGATGATGACTCTGCTCCTCAGCTAACCATCCCATTCCGCTTGGCGGGGGACCCTCACCCTCCCCCTCCCCCGTGGCAGTTCCCGCCAGGCAGTGGGTCCATTCCGTTGCTGCTCTTGTAACATTATCTAAGCTAACAAATTGTCAACACGTACAAATGCGTTCACTCAAACGTAAACGGGGTAATAACCATTTTTCGTAATAATTTTATGTCACAACAAATCTAGGTTATATAAGCGTTTCCCGCCCGCCCTCTCTTTCCGTCTCCTGTTACCTAGATTCCCAGAATTTCTGTTTGCTTGCCCCACAATACCCCCCCCCCCCCCCCCCACCGCCACCACCAGAAGAAACAGCCGCAGATGGGTCCTGTCAGGGCTGTGAGGAGAGGACTGTTGTCCTTGCAACGGTAATATGACATTGAAGACACCAAACAGGCTTAGGATAGCCATCAGCATATGGGTTGTAGTCGGGGAGGGGGTGGTGTTCGGGCTGAACCCCAGCTAAAAGGGTTATGGGATAAGCCAAGGTCTGAAGGATTTACACCCAGCCAGGATTGCCCTCATCTTGAGTCTATGGGAAGTGGTCGTACACCCAGCCAGGGTTGCCATCAGGTTGCATGTTGCATAATACACTGGAGAGAGTTGCCATTGCTCATTGGGACAAATTGCTGGCTTCCTCCTTTCAACAGCTGCTGTCCCGGTCCCGGTCCCGGCCTTCGAAGACGAGTCGGTCGGGCCTGTGGAGCTCCTTTGTCCTTCCCTGCCATCCTGTAGACCTTGTCAGGCAGTCGACCAAAAGTCCTGTCTGCCCGCTGCATCGCGTTAAGATATAAACTAAAGTTGTCACGTAAGCAAAGTTTATGACCAAAAGGAAAAACCAAGCAGACGAGCGAAAAAGCGAAAAAAAGCAGTTGCAGAAAGACGGGGGAAAAGCAACCGAACCAACTCAGATCCCGGCGATTTTCCAGCTGCTTTTGGCAAATGACAGCATTTCGTTGGACACGCGCCATGCCACCAAATCATCTGCAGACTGCTCCCCGATCCACTCCCATTCCCAGTCCCAGTCCCAGTCCCATTCCCAGTCCCATTCCCAGTTCTATTCCCAGTCCCATTCCCGATCCCGCCAAGACGTTTTGAGCAATTGCGTTTAACATTTAGCTGCCTCGCTGAGCTGCAGTATCACGGCCACGGGGGTGGCCAGAAGGGGGTCTGGAGGGAGGAGGCGTGGAGGCGTGGCGTGGCCATGCCACTGATTGACCAAATGATAGACAGACGACACAAGACGTGGACTTGCCTGGCCCCCGCTCCGCTCCCGCCCCTTCTGGCCATTACTTACATCTTGCAGTTTTGCCTTTGATTGCAAGTTTCTTTTTGCCCATTTAGCACGTCCTGGCATTCCGTCGATTCTTGTTCGCACTCGCACTCGCACTGGCACTAGCTCCTCCTTCCTCCTTCGTCCTTCGTCCTTCTTCAGGCTGTTAAATATTTCAACGACGCCTGGCAATTGCGCAATTTGTATCTTTTCCAGCAGTTGGCACTTTTGCCTCGCTTTTTCCAATGCGGGAAAACGAAGGAAAACTAGGTCGCCTCTTCGTCTGTTCTGCTCTGTTCTGCTCTGTCCCGTCCTGTCCTGTCCAAGGCTCTCTGTTAATAATTCTGTAATTGTTCATTAATATTAAATGGTGGAAGGCAGTAAGCGGATTGCTGGCAGAAGGGCGGGCACAAGTAGGGAATCGCTTCCAAGAATTGTTTGCCAAAGATTCCACTTTGAGCGGATGCCGGAGAATCTTTCGATTGCCAAGATCCAACTACATCTCCAACTACATCTCCATCTACATCTCCATCTCCATCTACATAGCCATAGCCATATATGGCTGGCTAGCCAGCTCGTTAGGATGCCCGCAAGTATGGCAGGAGCAACGCCTAATTGGATTTTTGACAAGTGTGCGGCATTCGCGACAGCTTCGACAGCGTCAAGTGCGGCGGCCCCAAATCGGCGTTTCTGCATTCTGCACACATTTCTGCGGTGCTGCATTCCGTGCTGGGCGGTTTCTGCATTTTGCATTTTGCATTTGTATGTAGTGTGTGTGTGTGTGTGTGTGTGCGTGTGTGTATGCGAATGTGCAATTTGGCAAATTAATTGCGAAATTAGCGCAAAATTTGTGCCGAAACATGAAATTAGGCAAAGTAAGTTTTACTAATTAAACGACGTTTCAATTAAGACTGATTGGCAGAGCCCTCATCCGTGCTCCGCGTGCCGTGCTACGGCCTCCCAGGGGCTCCCAGGGTCCAAGTGTCTGTTGGCAGTTCATTAAAGTGACGGCAAAGACGGCAAAGGCAAGGCAAAGGCAAAGTGTCCCAAAAGGTTTCCCCTAATTGAAGGCCACCGCAAATGTTTGAAATTCGAAGGAAAGCGACGCTTTGTCCGAATCAATTATTAAGAGCGCAATTGATGGGAATACACCCGCCCACCCAGCCCTCTGCGTGGGCAAGTGCAGCGCTCAGATTGGTAAAATATTTGCCCATAAACACGTGGCCCTGGAAAAACAAAAACCCAGCCAGTGCCTGAGACTGAGACTGAGCCTGAGTCTGATTATATTTGCTCAGGCAAGGAGTGGAGAGGATGGGGCACGTGTGCGGATCTCAAGTCCCAGTCCCAGTCAAATATGTCGGCAAAGGGTGCTGCTGGGTATCAGTTGTTCCTGGAAAACTTAAACGCCCTGCCTCTGCCGCTGGCCCTGCCCCTGCACCTGCCTTTGTCCTTGCCCCAGCAGCACGGCCCTTCCAGGTAAGCGAAACAACTTGTTACGCAATCAAAGAGACATTTGTGACAGACAGAGGACCACTCTGAAGCATCTGGAGGATATTCGTCTGGCTTGAAAGAGAAATTACATTTTTTATAATTAAAATCCAATTTGTGCTAATTTAACGCGTTTGTCTCGCATTACGCCACCGGCCACGCCCACACCCACACCCACGCCCACGCCCACGCCCACTCCTAGGCCAACGCCTTGACAAATATTTCTGCTGAATTGTAGAGATTTGAGGACACCGAAGCTGGGAAGCCCTTTTGAGCTACTTAGATCCAACAAGCCTTTATCCGATCGTTTCCAAGGATCGAATCGAGTTGCAGTCCTGTTCAGGGATGTGCTACATATATGCATGTACTCCCGATGGATGGGATTGTAAATGTATCCCTCTGTTTGAAGGGTATGCAAGAGATAGAGAGTGGAACGACGCCTTATAACTGTAGCTAATTACGGGCCTAGAGAAAGAACAGTCGAATCGCAGATGGAGATAAAAAGAGAGAGAGAGATATGGAGATGGAGATGGAGAAAGTGGGAGAGCGAGTGCGAGTGCGAGTGCGGGAGAAAGTTGCGACTATGAAAATTAATTGAAACGCTTAGACAAAAGTTAGGTGCGACAAGCACTTAATGCATTTAATACAACTCTGAAAGGTGCAGAGGATGGACAGAGATGGCAGCATGTGGGGGCGGCGCCAGAAAGAGACAGGAAGAGACAGAAAGAGAGTGAGAGAGACGGCTTGGGGAAGTAGCGAGAAGCAATTTAAATCTTACTAATTACTTGGGCGACAAATTACGCAGGGCGACAGGATACGACACACGACTGGAGACGGGCCCGGCGAGCAACACGAGGATTGAGAGCCTGCCCAGGAGACAGGCAGAGCAGAGCAGAGCAGAGCAGAGCCCAGACACCCAGACCCAGGGATCTGTCTGGCATCCAAGGAACAGGTGTTGGGCCTCTGTCGTCGACGACTATTTTGAAAAATTAAGTGTCATTTGGTTGTCTCATGGGTTCATTGTTTTCAACGTGTCTCCGTCTAGGCAGATGCTCCCTCGGCTTTTTCTCTCCCACTCTCCCCCTCTCTCTCTCTCTCTCTTACTTACTGTTCTTTTCTTTTCCGCTCTTTTCTTTTTCTTTGGGGCTTGGCTTGGGGTTGGGCTACATTTCCTTATCCTTGGGTGCCGCATGTTTAATTCAGAGTCCTTGATTCGGCTTCAACTCAGCTCCAGCTACGGCTACGGCTACGGCCACGGCCACGGCTCTGGGACCAGCACCAGCACCAGCTCCGTCTCCGGCTTCTGCTCCTGACAATGACGATAGTTAAGCGTAATTACCAAGGCGGCAAAATGAACGAATGAGTGGGAGCGAGTGGTTGAGTGAGTGGATGAACGAGTGGATGAGTGAATGAGTGGGTGAGTGGGTGAGTGTGAGTACCTCTATTCCGTCATCCCGCCATCCCGCCATCCCGCCATCCCGTCATTCCGGGCATTAAATATTAATTTCCCTTCCTTTTCATTACTATCCCGCATTGGCGGACAAATTGAGTTGCGACCTTCGCCTTTGTGAATCGAAATTAGATTATGAATTCATAAGAGGAGGCCCATTGGTGCTTGGAGTTCCATGGCCAGGGGATTTCCTCTAACCGGAGTCGAGATCCCTGGAGACGAGATCCCAGCATTTTGAGATCTGCACATCTGAGATGGGCCATGTTCGGTCTATAAGTTCGTTGGCCAACTATGTCAGTGGAGGGCCTGCTTCGGGGTCTTAGTCTGGGTCTGGGTCTGGGTCTGGTTGCGGGGCAGCTGGCAATAAATTTCTAGTTTGTCGCAACAAAAGTTCATTATTTCTGCAGTTTTCGGGGGCAAGTTTTCCTCTGGCCGGAGAAAATAAACAGCAGCCGTTGCCCGGACCGTCTCCTCGGAGAACAATTGAAAATCTTTTTAAGTAATTTCCACACGTAATCCAACATTATTGCAGTTTTTCCAGTCGGCTCTGAGCGAGCGAGGGGCAATGGGCCAGGGGGAAGGCGCAACTGAACCCGAAAAAATATGGCAAGCGGCGGCAAGAATGGCGAATGCAATGTCCGTACTATTTCTCCGCTTTCTCTGCGGTCCTGCCCGCTCCCGCCCCCACTCCCACTCCCATTCCTGCTCCTGCACCCATTCCCATTCCCATGCCCATTCCCGTTCTCATCCTTGTCTTTGGTTGTCGTAACAAATTGCAGATGGCGCATGTTTTTAATTCATTTCAACAGTTACTCGAGAGGATTCCATTCCATTCCATTCCGTTTCGTTTTTGTTGTTTGTTATTCATTCTTCTGCCTCTGCATCTGCCTCGCTCTGTCTCTCTCTCTCTCTTGATTTTTCTTCACGATTTTCTTTATTTTTCCAGTAAAACAATAAATGCTGTGGGAGGCCTGGTCCGTGCCGGGCTGGGCTGGGCTGGGCCGGGATAAGCCGGGTATTCATATTGAGTAATGTGTGTGCTTATATGAATGAATGCCGAGAATTGCATAATTGGAATCGCTTGAGATGGGGAGGGGGGTTGGCGGATCGATCGGAGGAGCGAGGGAGCGAATGGAATCGAATCGAAGTCCCTGCCAGAGACAGGGACAAAGACATTGTCCAATGTCCAATGTCCTTCCACGGAATCAGATTCGGAGTCGCCTGTCCGGCGACTGAAATCAATTGGAAACATTTAGTTGCCTTTGAATAAATGATTGGACAAATAAGCCTCGTCGACGATTGGAAACAATTTCCACAACAATTACGCGGCCAAAGTGAGCGGCAAATTTTGCGCAAAAGGGTCCCCGACGTCCCCGTCAATAATTGATGAAAAATAATTTTTGAAATATTTCCCTCCGCATTCGCCGGCCGGCGGAGTGCTGTTGCAAATTGAATTCATTCGGGCCCGAACCTTTGGAGGCACTCTGCTGGAATTATTGGGTTGGAAGGCAGGACTTAGCCGCCTCATTATGAGCTGCTTATTGCATCCCATAAATATCCAAAAGCCTGGCAATAACTCGACCCCACTCCTGTCTTCCCTGGAGCAACAGTTTTTCTTTCACATTTTTTTCATCTTTTTTTTTTAATTATGCGCTAAAATCCGCGAAAATTAAAACATAAATCCCGTGCGCTCACAGAGGATGGGAAAAACAGAAGGAAATTCCTGAGCACCAAATGGCGTTGAAAATTATGCCAAACGCATGTCAGAGCTGGCGGGGGGTTGGCGGTGGCGGGTGGGGAAAACTGCAAACAACAGCAAAATGTGTTGGATGGGGGCTGCCGCTGCCGTTGCCGTTGCCGTTGCCCCAGCCAGCTCATTTTAGCCAAGTTAAGCTGCATTCATTAAATTCTAAACTATGCTTTATTTGCTCAACTTTTTTCTTTTTTTTTTGCAAAGCACACGCTCTGCCAGTGGTCCTCCCGCATCCCGCATCCCGCATCCTGCCGCTGCTTCAGTTCGAGGTTGTACAACATTTATTGATGCTTGGCTTGGCATTATAGTCGGAACAGACCGGCGAGGGGTGGGGATTTGCACTCGGGATTAATAAGCGACGATGCAGCATTTCCACAGAATAAAGTCAAGTCGAGAGTCGAGCCCCAGAACGATCCGAATCCGAATCCGGATCACCAGACTCCAGAGCCAGAGCCAGAACTAGAGCCAGAACCAGAACCAAAACCAGACGACGGCGATGACGATGACGACCACTTGCAACTTTATTAACTGCGCTTTATACCTTTATAATGCTCCAGGGGGGCCGGGGGAAAGGGGAGGGTGGAAGGGGAACAGACCACTCCGTGGGCTTATTAGTTTTGTCCTCCGTATTGCCTCCGAAGTTGCTGCTTTAAAATGCAGTCAGCGCTCGTTCGACTGCATTGCCAAGTGGCTCAAGAACAGCTCAAGGACCGCTCCACGGAGAGCCTGCAGAGCCTGCAGAGCCTGCAGAGCCAGCAGAGCCGCCTCCACCCAGTAGCCCTTTCCCCTTTTCCCATTTCCCCCCAGCAAAGCACCGAAAAAGTGAAGGAAAAAGCGAAAAGTTTTCCCGCTTGTTTGTTTGCCCGCTCGCTGTTTGTCGTTTATTATTATTATTTCGGTTTTCTTTCCCCAGTTTTCCCGTGGCCGAGCGGCGCTTTATTTAACTTTGGGCAGTTTGATGGCAGGAAATAGAATTTTAATGGATTTTGTAATATCCTCCGCAACGGCGACGGCAACGGCGACGGCAACGGCGACGGCAACGGCGACGACAGCGAAAACTTTACTTTGCGTCTTCCTCCGTAGTTTTTCGCATATTTTCTGCCATTTGCCTCGTCGCAAGTCGCGAGTTTTGTGCTATTGACATTTTCACAGAGGAAAAACCGGAAGAAAAGCGAAAAGTGGGCGGATTAATTAAGTTGTGGAGAAAAATGTTATGCATTTGGTATTTGTCTGCATTTGGCAGAGTTGGTTAAGTAGTTCTGGAGTTGGCCGAAAGAGAGACAGCGAGACAGCAAGACAGCGTGAGAGAGGGGGAGAGGGAGAGGGAGAGCAGCCGTGACCATGTTGGGCCAGAAAGTCGATTATCCCCGTCACTTATCGGACCCACACACATCCTTTAGGACACTCTCTTTCTCTATAGGACTTGGTCAGCAATTTAACGTTTCATTAAATTGTTGTCCGAGCAGATTCGTTTCCACTTGTCGCTGTCCATCCATCGAGTGGCGACTCCTGGCCTCCTCCTCCTCCCCCTCGTCCTCCCTATCCGTCCGCCACATCGATTGTGGGGCGGGCGACTGTCGGTAAGAAAAGGAAGACAGGACTTAAATTTTATTAGCGCAATTTCTCAACTTTTTACGAAGCAAAGTGCAGGAACCGGAAGACGTAACTGTTCTATTGACAGGCCCTGAGCGAAGGGCGAAGGGCGAAGGACGAAGGACGAAGGAGGAAAGACGAAAGACGAAAGACGATCGGAGGCAACTGTCAATGAACAGTTAATATTTTTGTGATGACGCGCAATATGTCAATGACAGACGGGGAGTCCTTCCCCCCTCCTTCGGGTCGGGGAAGACGCAATTTAGTTTATAAATTACACGGACGCACTCATGTCAAAGGTCGCCGCCGTCGCCATCGCCGTCACCGCCATCGCCTGACACGGCACTTTCTGTGAGAGTCCACCCACTAATCGTCTCAATTAGGCATGGATCCCGCTCACTTCCCACTCCTCCCTCCTTCTAGATGCCCTAAAAAATTATCAATAAATGTGAAATGGGGAAATCAGATCTGGAGATGGAGCTGCAGATGGCGATGGAGCTGGAGCTGGAGCTTGGGGGACTGCGAATGTGGGGTGTAGATAAAATTGGCAAAAGACCCGCAGCAATTTTCCGGTTTCAATGTCGGCATTGACATTGTCATCGTCTCATCGTCTCATCGCAGACTTGCGTTGTGTCCCCGTCCGTCATTCATCAAGGTGGGGAATGGGTGTGGGTGTGGGTGTGGCAGGACTTCATTGCTTCGCCCCCGTTACTGTGGAGTTGGTGGAGTTGCCCGCAGCTTGTGGGCTGCCTTTGATCGTTCAGCGTTTTTTTAGCTCATATTTTGTTCTCCACCCCCGCCCAAGCCCAAGACCAAGCCCAAGCCCCCGCCCAGAGACGCATTGTCAGCGGCTCCACCTCCTATGCCTTCTGCAGCTCCCCTAAAAAACATTTTTTGCTACTGTTTTTTTTTTTTTATTTTTTTTTTCTATATATACATTTTTCTCTTACAAACGCGCCGCTGTGGGAAGGCGGAAAGCGAGGGTGGGTGTGTGCTTCTGTGTGTTTGTGTGTGTGTGGGACTGACGTTGATGATTTTTCATTGCTCGAGTTTTAATTTTACACTTGAGTTGCGTCCGACGCCGCACCTCCTCCGCCTCCGCCTCCGCCTCCGCCTCCGCCTGCGCCTTGGCATCCTCTTCCTAGAAGGAGAGCAAAAGTTAAATGCATGAAAGTCCTCCCCAGATACATATATATGTAGCAATCAGTAAATTAAAGTGTATATATCGGGCAATCGAATCGATATGCGGAGCATTGTTTTGAAGGTAGCTTTAAAGACCCCCTTCCCTTCCCTTCCCTTCGCTTTCCTTCCCTCCTCCGGCTGGCAGTTTCGAGTTCGGTGAACCTTAAAGTCGTTCGGCCAAAGAGTTCTCCACTTTAAAGCTTCCTCTCCTGCCATGGCCGGACTGGCGGCTGGTGATTTATGGCCTCGTCGCGAGCTGCTCTGACACCGTCCGACATTTGACAAAAGCTCTGCGAGGACCAGACCCAGACTCAGGGCCAGACTCGGGCCCAGACCCAGACCCACTCGGACCCACTCGGCGGCCGACGCTCGGGCAAAGTTATGTAAATGGCTCAAAGGCTGTCCTGTCCCGTTTTTGCCTCGCTTGTTTAGCAGGTTGCAGATAATTCATCGCTGACATTGCGTACCAATTTAAGGGTTGAATGATTCGCCCAGCAGAGAGCCACAGCCAGAGCCACGGCCAGGGCCAGGGCCAGTCGAGGGGCGGAGCTGGGGAGCTGTGGAGCTGTGGAGCAGTGGGGCTGGGTCTGGGTCTGTCTAACTAGGAGCGGCGTCTGAGCCTGGTCCTTCTGAGCAGCCCAGCCAAGGGCACTGACAGTGGCCCTGATAGCCCTGAGAGCCCTGGCTTTGTGGCTAGTGATTCAGAAAAAAAAGGTCATCCGGCAAAAGTTGTCCGGCGAGCTTCACATGTGACATGTGCCACCTTTGACCCTTCCCTGGGCTGCTTAATTAGACACGGAATGGAGTGGGGTGGCGTGGGGTGGCGTGGCGTGGCGTGGAGCGAGGGTCTCTTTTTTCCTGCTCGCTCTCGCTCTCTCTGGGTCTCGGAGTTGAACTTTTTAAAGCATATTTATGGGTGCCATCCACTCATGTGGGTTGTTCTTAATTGCAGCAATTGAAATTAAGTGTTTGTCCTTTTTGGCCAACGGCGAAAGGGGTTGGCTCTGGCAGGAGGCGGGCCTTAGGGCTTTATTAGTTGGGAGACAATCGCTGGAAACGTTTATTACCTCGTTTCGAGCTGTCAGAGGTGGCAGGAGCAGGAGCGGGAGCACAGCTCTGACTGGACTAAATGGAGAGGGATTACAAGAGTTTTGTTCTGTCTCTCGCAAATAGTCAACTGCTTTGAATGCTAATGAGGCGGTCTTGGGAGATGGAAGCTCCGAGCAGATTCCAAATTCAATGGATTATGGGATCAGAGCATCCCTGCGGGGATGGGGACCAGCATGGGGACGGCACATTCATTTGGCGTGATGGAAACAACTGTCTTCCACCATTACTTTCAATTCTCAACTTTCTGTGGCACTTCCTTGGGCTCCTCCAAAACTTTTCGCATACCAGCTGCATCCATTTCCGGGAACTGTAAACCATGCCAGGTAATCACCTGACCCCCCGTGGGCGGGGCCCGAGGGGGCCCGAGGGGATCTCCGGCCAAGTCGGATTCGAGCATTATGTTAGTTTATTCAACTGCCGGCCATTGTGTGCAGGAAGCTCGCCGAGAGCCAAGTCAAATGCGTTCTGACAGGCCACCAGCAGCCACTAGCTGCCACAGCCCACAGCCCACAGCACACACCCACCCCCCGGCATTCCAAGGAAGCTCTGAACCCGAATCCGGGTGGACAGAGACGGTGACTGGGACGGGGGCCCATTAAAGATTGACACGTGACCGTGCAATGATTTCCAGTTTAACGTTGTCACATGCGCCGCCCGGAGAAGTTGCTCTGCTCTGTGTGTGACATAACCGAAGCTCTCATCCGAGGATGCGGCCCTGCGCTGGTCAGCCAGCCAGCCAGCCAGCCAGCCAGCCAGGGCAGGTCCTGCCTGCCTGCCTTGTTCTTTCCTCCTCCGCCCTCCTGACGGAGTCTCTGTGTGTGTGTGTGTGTGTGTATTTGGTTTCAGCAGACGTGCAAAGCTGCCGTTGATCCTTTTTTCCTCCTTAACATTTTCTTTACTTTTCCTTGGGGTTGCCCCAGCTCCAGCTCCAGTTCCAGCTCCATTCTCTACCTCTATCCCCATCCCCATCTCCATCTCCATCCGCATCCTCGGCTGCTGTGGCATTTGTTGTGTGGCTCGGATTACGCGCTTCACTTAAGTGTGCTCAGTGCTTCCGTTTCCTTTGTCTCCAGCTCCAGCTCCAGCTGGAGAGATGGGGGCTGGGGGCTGAGTCGGAGTCGGAGTCCTTCTCCCGTGTGGCCCTGTCTGCCGCTTTGTTGTGCATTCTTGGGTTTCGCCGCCTTGGATGCGTATGGATTTCCACGCAAAAGAGAGAACCTCATCGGAACGGGAATGTCTTCATTAATGAGGGGTTCGCATCGCTGCCTCCCAGCTTCCCTGCCTCCCCCCTCCCTCTCTGCTATATATGACAATTTAAATTGCTCCACCTTGATTGAAGATGACGCACAATTGCAGATCGTTCCGGGATTGATTCCCGTTTTCCGACTCACTTTCGTTGCTTTACCCTCATGGCAGCGCTTATCGGAAAATCCCCCGACGTATGCCTCTAATCACTGGCATCACGATGCCACACGCCTTGTTAATGCCTCTCTCCCACCCGCAACCCGCAACCCCCACCCCCCACCACCCAACTCACACCCCCGCTCTCCCCCATCGTGGCAGCTAACGAAGCTCTTCAAATGTTTAACAAGTCCAGCGGCCACTGGACGCCGTTTCCATCTCTCCGTCTCCTTCGCTCCCTCTGCGTGCTCTGCACTGGTCTGTTCTGGTCTGGTCTGGTCTGGTCTGCTCTGGTTTGCTCGTCCATCCGTTTGGACATGTGCGACTCATTAAAATGGCGTTGGCAAAAAAAAAAAATATATATGTAGAGCGAGAGAAAGAGAGAGAGAGAAGGAAGGAAAATGTTGTGCGAAACTGGCAATTGCAGAGCTGGCCATGCCACCGGACGGAGCACGGAGTGCAGCACTGGCACGGTAGCGCGGCAGCACGGTAGCAGCAACAGAAATTCCGGGGTTGCAACGTAATTTTGTGTCGAGAGAAAGAAAACTAATTTCAGCGCAAATTAGTTTCGCACCTCATAGAACGACGACACGACAAAGCAATTGAATGGCAAACTGAATGCCCTGCTGCCCCCACCCCCACCGCCGCCCCCGCCCCTTCCCAAAACGGATTGATGGCTGGGTTCTGGATGGGTTCTGGCTGGGTTCTGGATGTGCCCTGGCTGTGCTCTGGCTGTGCTCTGGCTGTGCTCTGGCTGTGCTCTGGCTGTGGGTTGGGGAAGGAGCAGAAGGCTGCCACGCTGTATGCGTGTATGCGTGTGTGCACTTAATAACCTGATCGAATCGCCAACACACAAAAACCCATTGAAATGCCAAAATCAACAAGGCACTGTACTCCTCTTCACTCCACTCCACTCCGCTCCACTCCACTCTTCGCTTCTCTGCTCTGCTCTTCTCTCCAGCCCAGTCGAGTCCACTCCAGTGCAGTCTACTACGGCGCATTCGAGTCCACGAGGCAGCGGCGACTGGCGACTGGTGACTGGCGACTGGCGAAAGAGCAAAATCAGTGAATCACAATAATGCCTCAATTTCCGTTGGTCCGTTGGTCCGATGCGACGAGTGCTATGGCGAGTGCTCGGAGCGGGCAGGGGGCTGGGGGCAGGAGTCTCGAGTCCGTTCAATGGTGGAGGCGGTTTGCCAATGCGAGGCATCGGCGTAATGAAATCGCATTCAATTAAACATAACACAAGCGGGAGCGGAGCGGAGCGGAGACGACTGGCTAGAGCCGGAGTGACTTGGGGCTTGGGGCTGGGGCCTGGGGGCTTGTGACTGACTTTGGAGCACTTTAGCCATCGTTCTTCCTTACTCCTCACTCTATGCATCTCTTTCCTGTTGCATTTGTCCAAGCGGCGGAGAAGCGGCCGCATTGCCATTGCCTTTGTGGCATCTGGGGCATGTGGGGCATGTGGGGCAGGAGAATGACGTTTTATTTTCGCACGCTTACTTTCAATCTCTTTTCCACACAAAGAGAACCAGCCAAAACAGAAGGAAAAGATGAAAAACGATGGGCCGAAAGCGCTGGACAGCCAGATAGGTTCCGTTTTTTTCTTGGCACGTCAACTGTTTCGGGCCCAGGTGGGAGGCGGGAGGTGGCAGATGGCAGATGGGAGGTGGGAGGTGGTTGCAGGCTGAGATTGTCTTCTATTGCTCTCGATTCGATTCGTTCGATTCGTGGACGTGGGACGTGGGATGTGGGACGTGGGATGTTGGCTGGATCGGGTTCGGGTTCGGTCGAGTTGAAGGCAGGGATTGACAGTCTTAAATGGTTGTGGGTCAGAAAAGGACTGACAGTGGCACAACTGGATGATTGATCCATCGCAGGAGCTTCTGAAGTTCTCAAGCAACGGCTTTAAACTGTCTCTTCTTTAGTGTCTTTTCCTTGGTGGGGGGGGTAGAGAAATTTCGTCTTGGGGGCGGAAAATTCTGCTGATTTCATTGGCGCGAAAACTCATAAATATTAAAATGGGAAATTTTACGTTTTATTAATTTAACGGTGGCAATGGAACGGCAGCAGCCAGTCAACGCCCCCCCTCCTACCCACCCAAACAGGTAGCTCTGTAAGTGTAACGGTAGTTTGGCCGTCAGCCATCTTGTGCTGCCTCAGCTTCCGCATCCGCATCCGCATCCTCAGCCGCTTCCGCGTCCGCGTCTGCCGTCTTCCCGTCCTGTTCCGTCCCATCATTCTGTTAGGTGCAAATTATGCATAAAAACAATGACACAAAATGGCGTCGCCAGCCCCTCCCACGCCGCCCGCTGAAGGCCGAAGGCAACTACTGTACTATGTACCACTACCAGCGAAGGGGGAGGTGGGGGTGGGGGTGGAGGTGGAGGTGTAGGTGGAGTCGTCTCGTGTCCATGTTCTATGCGGATGTTGCTTAGTTTTTGGCCAAGGATTTGCATAAATTTGCATTTGAGCCGCCTTAATTGAAAAACAGTTGCGCGTTCCCTCGACTTGTGACACTTTAAAGAGAATCGCATAAATTATGCAGACACGACGGTGGCGCGGGTCGGGGGGTGGGGGGTACCCGACGGTCGGATCGGATCGGATCGGTCTGCCTGGCTTATGATTTACTCGACGCCTGGCTGCAACTAAATCATTGGCAAATCTGTTGCATGGTCGCCCATCCTTAAGCGGCAATCGAAGGGCGTGGGGGGGGGTTGCACTTTTAGCCACCCAATGGACTCTCCTTCAGCCTTCTTTCTGGCTCTCCTGGGAATGCCAACAACTGGCTGCCACAGCAAGATGTCGTCGTGGCATTAATGAGCTGCCGTTGCCGTTGCCGTTGCAATTGCAGTTTTTTTTCTCTCCCGGTTGCCGGTTGCCGGCTGCCGGTTGCCGGTTCTCGCTCTGTCGGAATGTAATTTTAGTTTGGCAGCACCGACGACGCGTCGTCCCTCTGATGTCTGAGAAATTGCAGTTTTCACACGTGCTTCCCATTAAATGAAACGATTACAGCGCGATACCCAGTCATAAATGAAATTTATTTGTGCAACGCACTTGCAACGCGCTACATGCCAGTGCCCCTGCCAGTGCCCTTGCCAGTTCATGGTTTTATGAGGCAAGCTTCGCCCCTCGACTGCTCCGCGGAGTTATTTGCGGCAGCGACTCCAATCTGTGGCACTTCACATAAAGAAGTTTGACATAAATTATGGATACTAATGAGCTCTGTGTGCAGTCATAAAGCATCTTCTGCTGTCTGTGATTTCTATAAACGCAGCTATCCGCCATTTCCCAGGCTCTGCTTTGATATGCTTTGATATGATATGATACGATATGACGATGCTGCTCTGGGAAAGTGCCCTGAGAGCTGGAGGAAAAATTTTAATTGGCTGAGGCGGCAGACGGTGATTGGAACGGATATTTATGGCCGGGAAATCAACCTGCTCCTCCCATTCAGATCGGAACGGAACGGGTCGGATCGACTCTCCCTTTGACCCCTTGCCGCACCGCCGCTTGTGTGCGCTGCTGGCTTTGTGCCAGCGAGTACTTGGCTTTGTTTCGGCTGGCCATAGTAGGTCCAGTTCCTGGCTAATTAACAGTTAACAGCTATCGAGAGTGGCAGGTGTACCCCCACAGCCACAGCCCCTTCTCTTTCTGTCTCTCTTGCTCTCTCTCTCTCTTTCTGTGTGGGGCTGGACGGGAACGGGTTCAAATAGTTCAAAGTGAGAATCGGTCTGCAGTCGGGGCCAAAGACAAACACGGACAAGAACGGACCCCCAACACAGAGAGAAAGCCAAATTAATTATGCATTTATGTCGTTGCAATATGTTCCCCACAAGCAGACCCATACACACACACACACCAATACACACACACACACACACACACATACGCATGCAGTCGAAATTACAACAATGAGGCCTTCGTCCTGGCCGCAGGACCAAAAGACAATGGACGCCCGTCCTGCCCTGGCACATTTGACCGCAAACAATAAATGCTTGCAACTAAATGCACTTTAGGGGGTCGCCCTGTGTTCTACACATGTGTGTGTGTGCGGTGTGTGTGTGTGTGTGTGTGTGCTGTGCTGTGCTGGACGCAAATTAAGCACGACGAACACACAGAATTCACCCCACTGCCGGCCCCGCCCTGCCACCGTGCACCTCCCTCAGCTACTCGACTCGAGACATCAGCCCAACCAAAACGTGTCATGAGTGATGTTGTTTCAATTGCTGATTTAATGCGGCGCCCCCAACGAAGGGTTGGGCCAGATACTCGGCGGGGGTGGGGGGATGGGGATGGGGCGGAGATGTGGATCTGGATAGTGGACAGGTTGGGGCCGAGACTGAGACTCTGAGGCAGTGAGGCTGTGGGGCTGGAGGCTGTGGGGCTGGAGGCCTGCACTTTTGGCAAGACAAGCAACATGCATCTTCTTGACAATGCGACAAACGATGACGACGACGACAGGGACAAGTAACATGGAATACTCGTACGTACCACCAGGGGCGGATGGTGATGGCGATGGAAATTGAGGGGGGGATCGAGAGGGAGAGGGAAGGGGAGACAAACAAACAAGCAAGCCCAGCGACATATATCAACGGGTATCCCCTACCTCAGTCCCTCCCCTAGCAGCAGCAGCCACAGCATCGATGCATCCCACAGCCAAGGCAAAGTCAAGCAGCCCATCGTACATCAGACCATTTGCTCGTCTGTCATTCTTGACTGCACTTGTTGTGCCCCCACGGGCAGGCAGGCAGGCAGGCAGGCAGACGATGGCGGTGGCGGTGGCAGCGGCGACGACCAGTGCACAGTGGGATGCAACATTGAATTTAGTCATCAATTAAGAGAGCAAAGCCATGTCCGTGGATACTGGATTCTGCTCCTGGGAGCATCAGTCCCTCTATATTCCCAGATCTTGGGAAAGATATAGATCAGAAGAAGGTATTTTCTCAGCCAGCTTATGGGAATTCGGTGGATATGCCATCCCAACCACTGTACTGGGGCTTTGTTTTAAGTTAACGATAATGCAGCGACGTCGGAAAGGGTTAACCTGATGTTTATGTTTTAGTTGTAGTTGTAGTTGTTGCTGTAGTTGTTGCTGTTCTTGTAGAGGATGCTGGATGCCCTGTCTTTTGTTTAAAGATGATTAATAGCCAATGTCGCTGGCTGCAGAGCTCGATGCATTTCCATTATCATCATCATCATCATCGCCATCAAGGAGGAGAGAATGAGGAGGCACCACCACCACCACTACTACCATCATCATTATCTTGGTCTTCAGTTTTTGGGTAAATTACTCAACACTCCACTAAAAACTGTGAGGCAGGGAAGACACTTTCGCAGCAGGCGAGCCGAAGCAGCAGTGGCAGTTGGAGGCAGCCTCCAGTCGGTAGCCAAGTCAAAGTCGTTTGCTATTCATTAATACCCTTAGTTTTTGCCAGCCCTTCTGCTGGATGGCATGGAATGGGGATGGGTTATGGGGCATGGGGCATGGGCCATGCGGTATGGGGCATGGTCTGTTTGCCCTGGCCAGAGAGTTGTCGAGTTCTTCTTGTTGCCTGATAATTAGCTGCACTGTCTGTTGTTTCTCTCGTTGCGACCGACCCTTCTTTTGCAGGGGTTCGTTCCCTTTCTCCTCCTCCTTCTCCTCCTCCTCCTCCTTCTTTTACTTCAACTTCTACTTCTACTTCCACTCCTGCGAGTACTTGTGGGTCTTGTTGCAGCTTGTTTTATGTATTTTGTGGCTGCATTACTTCCGTTGATGTTTATTCTTAGAGCTGTTTGCATTTGACAAATGACATTTTTGGCATTGTGCAACGACAACGCCGAGTTGCCACAATCTTTTTTTCCTTCCACGCCCTGCCCTGCCCTGCCCTGCCCTGCTCCGCTCTGCTCTGCTCGTCGACTTTTCCTGCTTTTCCTCTGCGAGAACTTGTAAGGGAAATCTAAATTATTTTTTGAGTTATTGCTGTTTTGCCAGGGAAACTTTTTGCCGGCCCCAAACCAACGACAGATCTTGATGGCTGTCTCTGGAGTGGCTCGGGCAATTTGTTGTGTCCTGACGGAGGACACGTGTAATAATTAATTTCACAATTTGCGAAGAGAGAGCTCGCATCTCCTACTGCCCGTACACGCACCCGTATACGGAAATGTTCCCAAGATTACCTTCGGAACTTCTAGGAGTATCTGTAACTATTTCGAGTGTACCCGAAAGCATCCGCAAAAATTATTTATAAAGCCATCCAAGTGGAGTCGAAAAGTTTTCGCCTTGTGCTTCTACTTAGAAAACTTAACTCATAATTTGCTGTTATTTAAAACCATTCATTTCCGCTCATTTTACTATGACTTCCTGCGGAGTCGCAGCCATCCCCACCCACCACCCACCACCCCATGGCCTCCTGCCTTCCCCTCACAAATTGGTGTCTATTTTTTGACGCGCTCTCACCCCCCACCTCGCACTATCGAACGGTTCGGGGGGGTTCGGGTGGATCCGTCTACCCGCTGCCGGGTCCTGCTGAATTCCATTAAAAGTTTTACACGAAAAATAGTTGCACACTAAAAAGCTATAACTGTAAAATTGCAGTGCCCCAACCCCCCAGCCCCCAGCCCCCAACCCCCAATGCCAGCGCCAGCCCCAACCCCAGCAAAGTTCTCTGCAGCAGCATCAGCAGCAGCAGCAGCAAATAGCAACTGCAATAAACTATCAAATGGGAGGCGGCAGAGTCCTTGGCTCTGCTCCTCTAAGGGTCCGTCCTCGTTTCGCTCTTTCGCTGGTCGCTGGCTTATTAATAATTTTTAATTTCCTTGATGACTTCCAAGTTATTAACAACTGCAGGACCTCCAAGCGGAATGCGCAAAGTGGGGAGGTGTCCAAGTTTGTGCTACCAACTTGCATTGGGTACAGTTGTGCTCGCTGTGAGTGCCGCTGACAGGGAAAGTTCTCACTTGATGATGACTTTTATGCGTATTTTGCTTACTTATTTCTATAATTATTGCATCGACACAACAGCTACAGCGACAGCGACAGCAACAACAGCAATCGAGGATTGCCTCCTGGCCTTGTTTGAACTTTCCTTTCGTTCCTCGCTTGTTTGTTTGTTCGTTGGGTTTCGGCCATGTGCCTCGTCCTGTGTCTGCCCCTGTCGCTGTTATGTTTTAATGACAGCTGTCAGCATTTTGCGCTGAAGTTGCCGTGCAATAATTGCGCGTAATTTGATTGATTGGCACGGAGTGCGGGCGGTCAGGTGGGGCCCAGACCCTAGACTTTAAACCGACGACAGGCTAATATGCATAAATGCCCCGCCAGGCAGTCAGGCGGCCAGGCAGCCAGCGGGGGGTTCCTCGAGGACAGCGACAGCAACAGGGATAGGGACAGGGACAGGGACTGACAGGCCGCAGTTGAACAAAGCGGCAGACATGGGGGGGAGTAACAAGCTTGGATAACTGTCTGTAGGTTGATTCGCACTGATAGCGAATGATTGATACTCAGCCGGAACCGCCGAAACCACCCTCGTCGTATATGTATTACGTACTACCTGGCCAGAACCAGAACCAGACCCAGAACATCTGGAAAATGAGTCCGAAATCAACCCACAGCCGCCGGCCGAAATGAAGAAATGAATAAAATGCAGTTAATAAATAAACAAATAAATTTAAAATACATAAACGGCCGCCACCCCCCTCTGCCAGGGTTGCCAAATGCATATTTGACCCGGCTGTTGCCCAAAAAAAAGAAAGAAAAACGCAGAGCAAAAAAAACTGTTCGAGGACTGGGACAGGGATCTGCAGGGAGAGCTGTTTATACACACAGTCGGTCTATAGCTTGAGGCAATGTTTATTTTTGCAAAATATGTTGGGCACATATTTACACAGAATACATATGTAAGCCCCTCGCCCGCAGACCCCATCCGTATACGAGGTATAGAGCCATCATATGTTGCCTTCCATTCCATTTTTGTGGGGAGGGGGCGGAGAGGACTTTCCCTCTGTCTCCCGGTCTCTCTGTCTCCCTGTTTCCTGTCTCCTTTCTCTGTGCGGAGTAAATTCGTTTTGGCATTTTGGCCTCGGCTTTAAATTGCTTTGGCACTTAAGTGGTTTGTGCTCTGTCGCATCCCTTGGCCTGGCCCGGCCCTGCCCGGCCCGGTCCTTTGCTCTGCGGATCACCCTATGGACCACGTGTCGTCGTTTTGCCGTTAAACGAAAATTACAAAATGTTTGTTTAATTAGAACTTGTGCGTGTGTGCTACATCCATCCATCCGTTCATCCATCCATCCATCCCCTGACCTGACCTGCGCACAGCTCCAGCTACAGCTCCACCTCGAGCTCGAGCTCGAGTGATTATTTTAAGCTATTGAAAATATGAGCAAGCTATCCGTACCGTACCGTGCTCGTTATACACACATCTCAATCCTCAATCCTCAATCACAGATACACACACACGCACACACACACTGCCACACTCCCACTCTGCTGCAATACTGCTGAAGAGGTCGGACCGGCAAAGCCCATTAAATACGGTCAACTTAACCGAAGAGTGGCCTCTTGTGCGGTTTTTCCACGTGCATATTTCACCCAGAGCTCACTCCTACTCCTGCTTTCCTGCTCGTATTCGCATTCGCATTCGTATTCGGATTTCGTGGCTGTACACGTACATATTTGTATAATTCAATTCGTGTTTTAATTTAGTCCGATCGAAATGTGCTGAAAGGGGATGGAGCTGCCATGGGGCTGGAGTGTGGCCTGCGGTCGTGGCTCGGCTTGGCCAGAAGTGTTGTGTGGCTTTTTGAGTGCTGTGAATAAAGCTGAGACCGGAGCGGCAAGGGCCGCTTCGAATGGCATTAGGTGAGGCTCGATGGCACTCGAGAACATTGAAGCACGAGTATTTCGGCCCGGAAAAATTTGCATTGATTAATTAATCGTTTTGAAGTGCCTGCCTGAATTAGATGTGCGGTCGGTTGGTAATTTTCAGCTCCTCCTTGCTGGCTTGCCACCACTTCAATCGTCACGCCCATCCATCGCGAGTCTCAACAAAATCTTCAGCGTTGCACTTGCTGCTGCTGCTACCGCTGCCGCTGCTGCCGCTGCTGCTGCTGCTAATGTGGCGCTAAAAAACTGGCTTTCCGATTTCCCTCGGCCAGTGTCAACAGGAAGGGGGAGCCGTTCCAGGCCCCCACACAAATGCAACGCGGCGCATAACGCGGTATTTCCGATCCTGTCCTGCCTCGTCCTGCCCTGTCCTTCCATCTGTCCGCCCATTGCTGGAAACTTTTCGAACAGAGTGCGCAAACATTGAACAAGTTTTGATATACTTCCCAGGACCAGAACAGCAGGACCTGGGCTGTATTTTTTGTATTTTTTTGTTGCTTCGTAGCGCTAAAAAAGTTGAGCGACTTTTCTGGTTTCATGGGTTTCCGTACGGACTCCGCAGTTTGTTTGCTTGCTTGCTTTTGGTGATTTGTAAAAGTGCGGATAATGTGCGGGCTCTTACTAATGATTATCTTGCTATTATGTTTCTTTCCAGGTGAGTTCTACCGATAAATACGATACGTACGATTGGGTGTATCCTGAGGGGTAATGTATGTAATCTAAGGATGCCAATGCACACTTTTGCATGTTACTTCCTTGTAGGATTTTCGTTAACTTTTCATTTGGCACGTTTGTGTTTTTCCATCCGCAATAATAATGCAACCCCATAATGCTGCCAATAAGTGTACAAATACAAAGTGCCGACACCGATGTCGATACCGATACCGATACCGATCCTTGCAAAAAGAAAAACCCTACAGAGTATACTGTCCACAATGGACCTTAGTTTTCGACGTGTTTTGGTGTGCTGGGGAGTTATATTCCGATTGAAACCGTCCAAAACTGAGGCCAACTGTGAGGCGTGAGCATCCAACCAAAAACAAAAATATTAATATTAATAATAATAATAATAATAATAAGAAAAAGAAAAACGAAACGCGTTCGCTCTCATTTGAGTAACTTATTATTTAATTTTAGTTTCGGTTCTGGTATCCATAATTTCCATTTTCCATTTTCCATTTGTGATTTTTATGCAATTCATCACGCAGTCCAAAGATATTTACAACAATATTCCACCACAACCACAACAAGTATACAAATGAATCATGGCACAAACAAAACAAAACGAATATGAATACGAATACGAATACGAAAACAATCCACAAGATACCACAGAGATTCAACAGAAAACAGAAAACTGAGAACAGCAACAGCAAAAAAAAAGCTAATTTAATTTCGAAAATAGAAAACAACACTGCAAACAAATTCCCGATATATGCATATCTGTTTTTTTGCTTTCTTTTATTATCGGAACTACTATATGTATTCTCGTTTTGTTTTATGATTTATTAATGGCATACCAACTCCGAAGCATTTACTTTGTTTGCCAGCGCTTAAATTAGCGTGTCAACAGTGTCCGGATCCCATACCGTGCCGTACCGTACCGCACCGTACCGTACAGTACCGTAAAAAAGACCCTATTCCGCCGTACAGCTGGCGGCAAAAAGTGTGTGTCGAGTGTTTTTGCAAAGTGATGATAAATTGGCAGTGCAAAAGTGTAGAGTGTATATATAGTGTGTGTACAGTGAGGTGTGGTACAGTGGGTTCACGCATGTATCGAACCGAACCGAACCGAATCGAGCAGAACCGAACGGGTAACGGGTAACGGGTAATAAAAGACAAACCCATTAACGCTCTGATTTATGCATTTTACAAGCTATTTACTTTAATTTATATGCATTCGATTTATCAAAATGTTTCTGTTTGTTTTCCTTTCATACTGCCCGCCCTGTCCTGCATTCTTTTCAAATGGGTTTTTCCTGCATGATTTCTGTGTGTGTTTTGTGTCCCCATTTTCGGTTTGCAGTGTGTTCGAAACTCCTTTGCATCTCCTGCATCGATGATTGAAATTGTGGCAAACAAGGCTTCGGGATATGAACAAAACAGAAACAGAAACAGAAACAAAAACAAAACCAAAAAAAGAAACAACTATGATTTTGTCCTAAGTGCTGTGCTTTCATTTGTCTACTGGTTCGATCCGCAACGATAAGTATTTCCATCCATCAATTCCTATATCTTGTGTCTCCTCTTTTGTTTTTTTCCATACTTATAGAAGCCCTTCTTTTCGCTTTTATTCCATTTCGGCATGCAGAAAAACTATCGAACAGCCATAATATCCATAGTAATAATCGTAACAACTACTGCGATGATCGTAAAAAAGTGCATTCGTCTGTAATTGCGTGGAAATACTCGTCGCAGCATTGTAAATTTACGATTTCCATTTCTTTGCATAGTTTTTTCTGCTTTTTCCCCGCAAATGAGTCATGGCATTATTCTGGATTTGAATGAGATTTTAATAGAGAGTTGCACTTCGGGATGGTGACTGGGGGAGGGGCAGTTTTCCAAGGAGCATGCAATCGATTCGAGTCGGTCAACTCCTTGTAATCCCGTAAACTGTGACCCCTGGCAGAAAAGAGTTTGAAATTATGGCACAAAGGAAAATGTAAATGCATTTTTCTTTGCCAAATTTATTGCCCAAATAAATTATCGTAATAATATCAAATAAAAATGGAGAATAAAGAGACACAGTGCATTGGAGAGAGAAAGAGAGAGAGAGAGACAGGGAGCGGGAGAGAAAGATGGCACGCACAGGAGCCAAAGCTAACGGTTATTAACATATGCACGAGCCAAAAGACAGCCCCCAGAGAAAGAGAGTGGGTGGAAGGGCAGGGCAGGGTGAGACAGGGCAGGGTGGATGAGCAAGTGAGGAATTTGCAGGCGGCTAAGTGGCACAGGAGGAGAGCAAAAGGATGAGAGGCGGAACTTGGGAGTTGCCGTTCTGGAACAAAAATCCTCTGCATGCACAATTTAAGCAGGATTTATGGCTGGCAATATTGCGAAAAGGAAGATTTTTCCCCAAGCTCTACTCTCTTTCTCTCTCTCTGTGGTGTGTGTGGGCTTGCGGCGTTGTGGGGTTATGGGGTGGTGGGTGGTGGGTGTGGAAAGTGTAGAAAGTGTGTGGGAAAGCACTGGAGCGAGCCGGTCGTCGATTGTGCGTGCGAGAAATTAAATTGCCAAATGGCCATTACCTTGGCGCAGAAGGGTTAAGGATGCTTTTGAGGTTATGAAAATGGCTAAATTATGTTAATCCTTCGTATCCCGCATCCTTTATTTGTGGGTGTGAATATTGAAAAATTGTTTGGCCCTTTCAATTCCGCAACTTTAATGCATATTTTACCACCACCTGACACCTGACCCCCCCTACCACCAACCATCTACGCCCATCTCAGCTTTTCCCACATCCCCCACCCCACCCCGCCATTATCATTATGTGTCGGTTGTCCTCAAAATTGATTGAAGAATTGCCGAACGGGTCAAAGTGTGTGCCGTGTCGTATGTGGGAGTGAGAGTGAGAGTGAGAGTTAGTGAGAGTGTCGTCAGCCTAAAAGGCAAGAAGGAAAAAAGCCCGAATTTTTCTCTTGATTTTCGTGGAGGCAAAGCAACCTGTCCCGGCCCCAGAGCTCTTTGTTCGGTGACCCCTTTCTGTCGGGGCTCACAGAAAAGTTATTGCATTAGACACAACAATGGCAACCCTGGCAGAGACAACGCCACATGTGCGAGTATGTATGAGTGCTGCGAGTATTGTGCTTTGCTGTGTGCTCTGCTGTGCGCTGTGTGCTGTGTCGTATGTGCTATATGTCGTGTCTCTAAATATTTAATATATATCGTTGCCATTGGCACTTGCCCGGGCCTGAGCTCTGAGCTCTGAGGCAGGGGTGGGGGATGGCAATGGGGATGGGAAGGGGATGGGAAGGGGAAGCCAGGTTGTGCCTGATTCAATTTTCTTTGGCCTGCTTTGGCATAGATTTATCGCTTATTAGAAAGCATACTCGTACACAGAGAGACAGAGAGTGGGACAGAGAGTGGGGCAGAGATTGGGACAGAGAGTGCGACGAAGAATGAAGAGAAAAGAGCAGGGTGTAAGGAGCATGCTGAATAGAGAGGCTTATGGGATAGAGCAAGCAATGATTAAGGATGGGCATTCTTATCCTGATACCCTGATGATATGCTAAATTAAACCTCTTTAACAATCAAAGTACAGCTAATAATGATGGCAACTTTCCTGCGCCAGCCTTCGCTGTCATTTCAAAGTCAAAGCCAAGAGCTCTATTAGTAATACAAACATAAACTTCAGCCAGCAGACAGGAGCAGGAGCATCGACAGGAGCAGCAGGAGCAACAGCAGCAGCAACTTCCTCTTACAATATCCTTTGAGGACGAGGCATACAAATGAAAGGCAACTAACCTGACAGCAGTCCGTCCTCATCCTGGCCATACCTGGCTATTATTATCATAAACATAAAGGAGTCTCAACTTCCTTGGCCCCCACCCGATAACTTACCCTTACCCACTTTTGCCATTTTCCATTTCCCAAGCTCTGCTGTTCGCCGCCTGTCGTTTAGGCCATTGAAAAGTTAAGTCGCGTAATCGATTGATTTGCCTGGGCGGTGATTCCATTTTCCATTTTCCATTTTCAAGGTGCGTTCGAGGGCTATAAACTTTTTGCCCTTCCCCTTCCTCCGTCCACCCCTTTTCCATCGCTTCAGCCTCGTCCTGCTCCTGGCCTTTGTGTTTGAAATTGAGATTTATTGCAGAATTTGAATTATAATGCAATTTATAATATAAAATGGCAGCCGCCTCTGAGATATTGAGCATGATAATGATGATGAAGCTGTGCAAGAAGGGTTTCAACGGCTCGGATTCGAGGATTTCTCTCTGTTCTCCATACTCTGTTCAGTGTTCAGTGTTCAGCCGTTCTCTTTGGGACTCTTTGGATGAGTTGAGGTGGTCTTTTGTTGCTAATATTGTTGATTCAATTTGACTTTTGCTGCAAGGATGGATCTCCTTCTCGTTCTCGTCCTCGTTCTCGCTGCCTTTGCCATCATCGTCCTCATCATCATCATCATCATCATCGTCTTGCACACAAAAGCCGTTGGAAAATCGTTGGGATTTGAAGACGTATTAAAATGACAAGCACTTGGAATTAATTTTGCATTGTCGAGCGTAGACGGAGACTCCTCCCATTTTGACTTTGACTTTGACTCCGGCTTATTTCTGAGGCTATTTGCATGATTATTTTTGAGGAAAGGGAGGGAGGCTGGAGGGACGTAGAGCTTATGAATCAGCTTTTGGGGATAACACACAGCACTAAAAGTCTTAGGAGACAGCTTAAAGAGCCAATAGCTCCGAGAACACTCCGAGAATAGTTTCGCAATGGCCTGGCAACCCCACCCGGTGCCTTCTCCTACTCGGCAACGACAAAAAACAGACCGAAATTTAACTGTAAACACTAATTTCCTGTAGTTAATTGCAAATTTTCTAAACATTTTCCAACCCCCAACGAAAAACAAAACTTTCAAACAGCAACAATAACAGTACAACTAACAGTATCAGTGGGCAGAAAGGGGAACGCTCGTTCTATCGTGAATATCCTTGACTGCACCTTCGAATACTCTCATATACGTATGTACATTGGAGCTTCCTTCAGAATGTTGCAAACATATGGTGAGGACTGAAATACCCTCGCAAAGAGGGTAGAAACAACAGGAGTGGCTCTTGAGGCTGAAAGTTTGGCTGTGTGTGCTCTCGTTTCGAGTTTTTCGGTTAGCTGCTGAGAATTCAATATGTAATTTTGATTGAAATATGCCTGTTTACGGAGCACACACTCAGGAAAACGAAAACACAAACAGGGAGGATGCCGATGTCGATGTCGATGCCGATGCCGAGGCCGATCCAGGGAAGGGTTCGGTGCAGAAGACAAGTGCCTGTGTTTAGAGAATGAATAACTTTTTAGTTCTTCCTCGCCCACAGCCAACCACTGCACTGAGAGAATGCTGTGTGGGAGGGGCTAGAGCACAGCTACATCTTTCACCACATGCCCGTATGGCGTGCGTTTCTCTCAGTGCATGTGGGTGGCTGTGTAATGAAGTGTATGCGTATGGCAGACAGGCTAGGCTCCCGCCCGCTCCCAAGGATCCATCCCTCCAACCGAAGCCAGCCAGCCTATGTTGCGTATTTGCCAAGTCCTGCTGCTCAGCCCTGCACCTCCTTCTTCATCCTGGCTCCGGTTCTGGCTCTGGTTCTGGCTCTGGCTCTGGCCCTGGCTCTGAGCTGGTGTCTGTGTCTGCCTCTGTAGCTGTAGCTGTAGATGTAGCTGTATCTGTGTTTGTGTCTTTTTGCTTGTAAAGCAATATTTCAATCAAAACAAGAAATAAATTACAGGCTTCACTAGCAGAAGAGACAGAGAGAAAGAGTCGGGGGACGGGGACGGGGACAGGGACAGGAGTGTAGAAACTACCGTAAAGTAAAATCCGTAGAGACAGCCCACTGAGTGGGGCAGAGGCTCGGGGCATGGGGCATGGGGCAGAAGGAGTGGCAGGACATGGCAGCAGGCAAAGCGTTCGTTGCAGTCAAAAACAATGCAGGCAAAAAAGTTGCGGCAACATTTTTGTGCCCCTCTGGCTGCAACACGAAAAAAAAAGGAGAAGAAGTTGGAGGCAAAAGAAGAAGAAAGCCAACTGAAAAGTTCAAGTAGAAGTAAGTACAAAACTATTTTGTAAGCACGCACGCACACACACACACACACACACACACACACACACACACACACACGTGTAGGAGGGGTGCATGCAACACTCGAAAGTTGCAAAATGAAGTGCAGCATAGGTAAGGCACAGGGACGAGACGAACCCTTGAGCCTGCCTGACAGCAGGCGGCACTCGCAGGCAATTCAAAACGTCAGTCTGTCGGTTGGCCCAGCAATCCAGAGGAGGAGAAGCACTGAAGGGCACTACTTACACTTAAAAGAAGGGGGAATGGCACAAAAAGTTTTCGGGATATCAGGGTAGCCAGGCAGCAGGGCTCAACGAATACCACACACTCTTTGGGCAGGCAATGCCCGGGCTACGACTAAGACTCCGCTTTCCCCTTAATTTTTCACGAATCCCATGAATCTACCTGGAAATACTCTTTGAATAAGACTGCAAAGCATAATGACCACTCCTAGGAATCGAGGAAAGCAACAGCAACAGCAACAGGAGCAGGAGCAGGAGCAGGAGCAGGAGCTTTAATTGCGTGGTCTGCTCCAAGCACGCACCGTAAGAAGAGCTCCCAGGACACTCACACACTGCGTGTCCCTGCGTCTTGCACGCACACCGAAATGAAGGAATGGTGAGGGAAAGAAAAGGAAGGGTGGGGTCGGGTAGGGTAGGGTGCAACAAGGCAGCAAATAATTTAAATAAGCTAAACAGCCCGCCTGCCCGAGAATGCTGCTAGTTGTATGTGTGTGCCTCAAGGCGCTTTCTCTGTTAATGACTTGGAAAAACACCCGCCAACCAGGCCACAACTCAGCTACGAATTCTTCCACATCTGACTGGCAGTAGTACTCCCTGGCCTAAGGCTGGACTGCAGCTCCCCTTGCCTACCTTTAAACGGACTGCTGGCCTGCTCCGACTGGTGGCCTTAAAGCCGTCTGCAGGACTCAGATTTCAGCCTATTTGCAATGACTTTCGCTCGGTCCGCATCCTCATCCGAATACGTATACGCATACGCATCCGTGGAAATAAATATCAATTTGTACCTGCAGCCCGAAATCGAATAAAAAGAAAAACACACACACACACACACATACACATACACAACAGTTACAGTTACATAAATATCAGCACAGTGAGGGGGGAATGAATGGATGGCTGGGCGTGGCAAGGGGCTTTTCTGAATGTCCCCACTACAAAGGGCACATAAAATGCCATAAATCGGTAAAAAAAATCCATTTTAAATATTATTATGCGTTTCTGACAGACGATTCGTGATATTTTCTTTTTTATATGCTTTCTACTCTATCAAAGGGCATTTTAAATATGGCAGACAGCAGACATCAAGCGAATGTTTGTTCCAATTGGTTCTAGCCAAAATATACACTTTATGGAGACTGTTCCATCCAAATATTCGGCATAAACTAAACCTATTGCAGGGGGGGCACACGTCTACAGTAATCCACGGTTTTCTCTTCGTAATTTCTAGTTAGGGTATTACTATACTTCGACTGAACGAAGGTAGACATCTGCTTCTTGTTTTACATGCGACTGAGATTTTCCTTGTATTCGCTTTTTGCCGCTTTTTGCCGCTTTTCGCCGCTTTTTGCTTGTGACTGGGAAATGTAAATGGATACAAGTAGTTAAGGAAGGGCCGGTAAGCACATCTGGATAATTTAATTCAATATTTGCGCAGGAGACAGAGCGAGAGCCAGAGAGGAGTCTTGTGAGTCCTGGCAGTGACTCCTTCGACCACTAGCATGGCTTCGATATCCACTTTGAGTAGGCCTCTCCGGGATCGACTCGGAGACTTTGGAGCCGAGTCGGGGCAATTTTATTATAATTCATAAAGCGTGTAGATGAGACACAAAAGAGCGTCTGACAACTGACAGAGCCAAAGGATGCACGCCTGGTCGGGCCGGGGCCGGGGCCGGGGCTGGCGCAGGAGCTGGGGCAGGGCCAGGGCCAGGGCCAGGCGAAACCCTGAAAGCTGAAAGGGAAAAAGAATGGGGAGAAAATAGTAAACTTTTTATCAAGTCAATTTTCTACGTTGACTGGAAACCACAACGGCAAGATTTACAGACAGGCCAATGACATGGCTAAGGAAACTGCACGAAACTTTTGCTGCCATGTTTCCTTGTCCCTTGTCCCTTGTTCCTTGTTCCTTGTTACTGTCTCTCCCCGTCCCTGTTCCATCCCGTGTCGTCCGTGCCATCCCGAGCAGACCAGACGGCGACTCTAACCTTTGCTGGCCATATTTTCGCTTCTTTGACTCGGCTCGCCTCGCCTCGCCTCGCATCGCCTTGCCTCTCGATTTTTATTCAATTTCTGCTGTCGCTCTTCGATTGTGGCTCAATAAGCCGGAGTCAAGCCGAACGGATTAGAGCCCTGGGAGTACTGGGGCCTGGGTCTGGGTCTGGGTCTAGGTCTGGGTCTGGGTCTGAGTCTAGGTCTGGGAATTGGGAAGCCCTTGCATCAAATTATTATTCATTGCAGTGAGAGTTTACATAAATTATGCATCCTTCCTGGCACAAAAGTGATTTCCCTCTAAACTATTTTGCCATAAACTCTGAAACTCGACTCGAGCTGTGCTCCTGACATCTCAGTTAGCAGTTCTCCTTCATTGCCTGAATGCCTGTCAGTTATTCAGTTAGCAGGAAGCAGTTACCAGTAACCAGTAACCAGTAGCCAGTAGCCAGCAACCAGCTATGAAGCAGTCAACAATCCACAGTCCACAGTCGACAGTCGGCATTTGGCTACAGCTCTCAGCAGGTGCCGAGGAGCTGTCAACTCTGGCCAACAGCTTCCCAGGCAGCAACCGGAGACTGAGACGGAGACGGAGACGGAGACTGGGAGTGTTGTGTCTGACAATGGCCGCCAGGTGACTTTTTCACTTCTACCAAGAAGCTGAGATTGTTTCATATTCTGCTGAAATACTGATAGCGGTCAAGGATCAAGGACCGCCGGCTCTCAAAGATCTTGGATCTGCACGGCATCAACTTGCAATACGACCGACGGGTTGCTTTAAATGAAATCCGCAAAATGTGTCAACGAGAGGCTATCGTGTCTATCTGTATCTGCGTATCTGCACCCACTCACCATCCCACCCCACCCCACTCCACTCCACTCTCTACTCACTTTCTCTCTGCATCCGGTCGGGGGTCGCCCTCTTTGGGTCGCTTGACAACTTGTTTGACATAATTCAACACGCAGTTGGCGGTGCGGTGCGGTGCGGTGCGGTGCGGTGGCGGTGCGAACCTTTCTGACAGCAATTAAAAACGCATTTCCATCCAGCAATGTGATACCCGAGTCTGTCCTGCTGCGATACGATGCCAGATCTCTGCTCTATCTGTCTGTTTGTCTGTATGTCTGTCTGGCTGTTTGTCTGTCTGTCTGGGATGCTCATTTGAGCTGCTCAGCACTCCCCCTAAAGGGCTTAAAGTATATAATTTACTCTAGGACAGAGGCAGAGGCAGAGGCATTCGGGTCGAGGACTGGGCGACTCCTTTTGTTAATGCTTAAAACAAATAATTGCAAATAAATGCTGTTCATTGGAGAGAACAATGAGATGTATTGACACTGCTGCGCCCTGTCAAAGCCATATACGTTCCACCGCATCATCGCATCATCGTTCTGGATCTGGATCTGCTCTTAAATATGAAAATTAAAATTACAAAATGCACAAATTGCACCGAAGCGAACTGAAACGAGACCAAGTGAAGTGCAACGAAAATCATATTAATAAAAATAATGAGTTTGCCGCTTCCGCCGTTTCCTGGCTGCTGGCTACTGGCTACTGTCTCGTGACTCCTGGCTCCTGTCGGGCGAAAGGGAAAGGGAAAGCGGCTCGAAAAACCCGATTAAAAATTGAGCAGCCAGCAAGGATGTTAAGTAGAAATGTCAATATGACAGCTGACAGATGGAAGAGGGAGCAAACGAACTGTTGATGACTTCAACTCAATGTCAGCGATGCACATTTGATGATGCTGATGATGCTGATGATGACGATGCTGATGATGATGATGATGATGATGATGCTGCTGAACGGAACCCATTTCCAATCGAGGACTTGAAGTTTGTTTGCTAATGCTGCAATATCCCTGTGAGAAAGAAGGGTCCACAATGAGATACGCGATTACCGAATGAATTATGAAGGTGATGGAGAGGGGGAAAGCAGGGCATTAGCGAGTTTTCAATTTGGGATCAGCTCTGCTTAAGCCATAGCCCCTAACCCTTCTGACTGTCTCTCCCTCAATTGCTTCCACTCATTAGTAGAGCTTTTCCTTTGTCCAAGCTGATTGGCATTTGATGGTTTTCCCAGCTCCATCTGCAGCTCCTGCTCCTGCTCCTGCTCCAGCTCCACATATGCTGTCTCTCTGTGTGATAGATGCGGATGGATTATTATTGTGGGAATTATGAACCACCAGGCAATCGGACAGCCAGTCAGCCAGCCAGCCAGCCATTGTTTAGATTCCCATTTCACTTTGACTTATTGAGCGGAAAATTTGCAATTACAACAGTTTTCCCCTTAATAGCCAATGGATTAGAAGTTAAAATGGATCGGCAGCAGGAGCAGGGTTAATGGAAAGCTTTAATGGATAGATAACTTGTGGAAATCGTAAAACTCTTAGCGTTTCTGTTTCAGTTTCGATCCCGTTCCCCCGCGCGGACACTCCCCTCGGGCACGCCCCGGGGCCAATTTATGGCAGCCAATAAATTACCAGCGACAAAAGCAAATTATTTTCTAATTTCTGCTTACCACGCGCTCGTTCCCCCTCCCCCTATTCGGCGGAGTCGGGGGCAAGGCGTTGCTTTAAATCGCCTCCGTTCCAGTTCAGTCTTGCTAGCTTTTTGGCGGCTCCCGGCTCCTGGCTCCTGGCTCCTGGATCTTATCTATCCATGCCGTCGACGTCGACGGAACACAATCAAAGGACATTTGACATTGATTAGTTTTCGTGGAATTTTTAATACATATTTTTCTCGAGGTGGCAATCAGACGCCCTGCACGTCAGTCCATTAGGCGGGCCTGGCCTTCTCTGTGGAGTTGCGTCTTGCCTCTTGCCTTTTGCCTGTGCCACGCTTCATTTACTCATTTCGTGCAATTTCCCAATATCAATTTTCTTTTGATTTTCGGTCGCCGACTTGGCAGACACGCAATCCGCTGTCCTGCGGAATCCCTCACTCGCACACTCGCACACACGCACACACGACTCCGGCGAAGCGAGTGTCCTGACAGGGAATAATTTGCCGTCGTTTATATCGGTCCCTCACTTCGTTCGACTCCCGGCTACCGGCTACCGGCTCCCGACTCCCGACACCATCCCGGCTTGGCTTTTCCTCCATTGTTGTGGCAGTGGCACGTGGAAGGTGGAAGGTGCGCCTGGCTTCGTGACGTCTCATTGGAAGGACAAACTAAATTATAAGCAGATTTCACGGTGGATGCAATATATCATTATGAGTCTGTCGGTGTCCCCTTGAGGAGTTTTCTTCATGTCATGTCCAACTCCAACTCCAACACCAACTCCAATGAAGGTGAAATATCCTCCCCCAGTCATCTTCCCAGCGACCTCTGCGACCTCTTCGCTCTTATTAATTTTAATGTTGGAATATTGAATCCGCAAAATGTCTCGCTGGGCGCCAGTGTCCTGCGCTTTTCCATTAAATATGATTTTTACATTTCGCATTCCGCATTCCGCAACTTCTGGCAACGACCCCTGTATCGGTCTTCGTCCTTCGGGACTTATTATTGCTTCATTGCTGGAAATTAAAGGGCATTACTCGTATCTCGTTATGTGCTCCACTTAGGCCAAGAGACTGCACTCTGTTCTATGTCCTATCTGGGAGCCCCAGACCACAGGGAAATTGTGTATGAAAAGTTAATCAATGTTTCCTCAACTTCAGTTGTTGCTAATCGTCGGCTGTGCTTTCCACTCCATGAGAAGTAGGAACAGATTAAGCTGGAAGTTAATTATGAACCCGGCCAGAATCGAACTCTCTTGAGAGTCCATTTGTACCCATTATTTATGCGGAAAAGCCCGCATTCAGGATGGCTTGAACTATTTGCATGCCACCGAACCTTCAACAACATCTGAAAGCGGCGCGCCACTCAAACTGCGAGCCATATCAAATAAGGCAATATCAAATATTTGGAGGCCTCCGCATCCACACGCACTTAAGTGCCAGCCCCATGGAAAGCCCCGACCCCAGCCCGCAGCCCATCGAGATGCCCCCATCGTAGATGGTCGTAGATCCCCGACTGAGGCATGCTAATACAATTAAAAATCCACCAATTCCCCCAAACTATGGTCCACGACTCCGTCCTCGTTGACGTTGCCTGAGTGCTGCCTGAGGCTTCAGGGGATGGGGGTCCCGAGGCTCTTGTTGATGCTGCGGTTGCTGCCGGCAGGAGTCCGGAGGAGGAGTCCAGGACCACCACCTGATGCCCTGATGCCATTAGGCGTAAGTGGCATTTTCCTTTTGATTTTGGTGGCATTTGACTTTATTAACCGAAACTACTCTGATGCAGATGCTGAGGCTGAGGTTGAGGCTGAGGGCTAGTCTCTTCTGGACACCTGTCCTCCATCTCTGGCTGTGCGGCGGTATTGGTATTGGTATTGTGAGTGGGAGTGTGAGTGTGTGGTGGGGATTGTCTGTCTGGTGGCATCGAAATGGGTCAATATGTGTACGCGCTCGATGGCGGCGGCGATGGCGGGTGTGGGCTCATGTAATATGTATTCGGCCAGCCCGTGTGACCGTGCGCCCGTGCGCCGATGGGCCCTCCAGCCGCAGTCGAGTGACATCTTCGGAGACCTCAGAGCTTGTGTATGTGTTTGCATTTGGTTTATGCACGCGACGCCTTCATCTGCCAGTAGCCCCACTAACCTTTGTATGAGCTTCACCGGCTCCAGCGCTGGCCGTGACAGAGGGCACGAGGCCGAAGGAGGACTGAAGGACTTGAAGTCTCCATTTAATTCTCCCGGCGCTGCTCAATCATTCATTTCGCCTTTGTTTATTTATTTTGCTAATGGAATTATTTCCTACAGCACTTGTCTTCCATCTTCGGTTCTTCGGGGCTTGGCCTTAGTTTGTCAGGAGTACGGTGTCTGCAGTCCGGAGTCCGGAGTCCACAGTCCTGATTCTGATTCTGATTCGCTCCGCTCCTCAGTTGCTCGTCATCTGCAGGTCTGGTCGGTGCTGGTTGTTTGTGTCATCTTTTCATATTTGTTCAACGTGTGCTCGCTCCCTGGTCCTGTCGCTGTCGCTGTCCCTGTCCCTCTTCATGTTCCTGTCCCTGGACCCATTTCTTCCGTTTATGGGACGTGTCCTTTGTTCGCCATAAGTTTTATTTGTCGATCTCCGTCGGCATCCCCGTGCACGAGTACGTTCCAATTTGTTCCGTTCGTTGCTTTTTGTCTAATTGATTCTGCTAGTAATTGGCGTTTTTTGTCCCTGCTTGTATTTGCGCTTAACTTTGGCACACGTCTTGATTGGCTTGGCTGGTGGAGACAGAAAGCGGAGGGGAGTGGGTTGGGCGCTGCCTCTCTAAGAGCCACCTCCACGTGTGGTGCGCAGCTGCTGCTCTCCAGCTCTGACAATGCTCCGTCAGCCAGCACATCATTTGCAAGCTGCGATTGTCGCCTTTTCAATGCATTGGAAATATGTCAGGATCAGACAGGCAGTCAGGCAGGCAGGCAGGCAGGCAGGCAGGCAGACAGCCATTCAGTCAGACAGTCAGTCGAAAGCCAAAGCCCGTCACCACCTGCCTTCACTGACGGAGAGGCAGTGCCGTGCCAGGGGCATCGTCAGCTGTAAATCATGTGACACATATTAAAATTACAATGAAGACAGCACAAAGGCCCCTTCGATTGGTAATGGCTTGCGTTTGTGTGTGTGTGTGTGTGTGTGTGTGTTGCCAGCGGCAAGTTTGAGCATTGCCAGCATTGAACTATACAGAGAAGAAAGGGGGAGAAAGGACTTGGGAGATGGAATTGTAATTTTGGCTTTGAATGTGCGCCAGAAGGGGTTTCATTCACTGCCTGGTTTGGCATTCCTTCGACTTAATTCGGTTCCTTTCTTTCGCCTGGCTTTCATGCACGAGTATTCCAGTCAATACACCTGCGTCCTGCGTCCTGCGACCTGCGTTCTCCGTTCTCCGTTCTGAATCCTGGCACTCCTCACGCCATGTACTGAATCTCGGACCGCTTCACTGCGCAAATACACTTAATACAATTTATTATTGTAACATAATAAAAGCGGAGAAAGCAGAAGGACCAAGGGCCAGGGCCAGGACCCCAGTCAGCATCAGACCCGCAGCCAGAGGTCGTGCCACTGCCATTCTGGCCGTGCCTTGGAAATCTCATAAAAAGGAGTTAAATCAGAGGAATTGTCATTGAAGCGAAATTGAAAGTAAATTCGTTCCCATACGTCCTTCATCTTTTATTTTATTTGTCCGCCTCCTTGTGCTTTATTGCTGCACTGCGATGTGTCCTGCCTCCTTGCCTGCTTGCCTCCTTGGCTCTGTGCGCCTGCTCCTGCGCCTGCTCCTCCTCCGCCTACAAGTATGTAAATCAATTTAACGTGGAATTTTCTTTTCAACTTTCGCCCGACTTCGTCCTCGATTGAGGCTCACTCGTGGCACGTACTTGCTGCAGTTGAGGCCTTTGCTGTGATGGACTTGAGATTGATTGAATCGCCAGATAGTACCCCCCCCACCCAGCCCAATTTTTTGGGAGTGGGGAGGGGTTGGACTAGAATTGGGACCCCCATGACTGAGCAGTCGTTCAGGAAAAATTCATTGAAACTATCCAAAATTGTCAGATGCTGTTTAAAATACTGCTGCTACTGGTCTTTGCGGGGGCATACAATGGGCTTCACCTCCCGAACTACGACGAGGGAGAGTGCAGCTACCTCGACAAGATCCGATTGATGCGCGTCTGCAAGGCGGCCGTCTCGAAGCGGATTGCCGGTCTGTATGGCGACGTGAGAGCACCCTATGGCACTCCATACAGCCTGTGGACTGTGCCGAATTCCACGGACATGATCCTTGCCGCCTTCCACAACTCGCCAATGATGAACCGCAGGTATCTCGAGATCATAAATTACAAGCTTGACGTCGACTTGAGACACTCGGACCTGCACTGCCTGCCCAGCCCCATGACCTACCACTCCCACCTGATGGCCCATTGCAAGAGGTCTAAGTTCGACCCGGAGGATATATGCCCCAGGCCAGTTATCCACTATGCCCTTGAGGGACCGGACCGGCTCGATTCAGATTCTGCCATCCGTGTCCTTGGCGATTTCCGGCCGCTCCTGCTAACGATCCTTCTCTTTCGAGTGTATTCCCTCCTAGGCTTGGATTGGTGCGCAGCCATGATTGAGCAGTTTTTCCGATTATCAAAATTAATACGTGATGTTTGTGTACAAATTGTCTGTTATCACTACTCCTCATCGAAGTATGTCAAGGCCACGCGAACCGTAGTGCCAACTGGAGCTCCGGAGAGCTCTTCAAGCGGATGCGGACGAGTGCCAGGACCCTGCCAGCTGAAGGTCCAGAGCGGTGAAATCACGTATCCACTTGGGAGTTGCTGTGGCCGGTCTGGCCGCAGATCATTCGCATCTAAGTGTGCGCCCATCTCTAGTAGTGCTGTAAGCGATTCAGATTGATTAAAGATTTCAAACTGATGGGCTAACGAAAGACACGGAAACTTTGCGAGTTATCAGTTTTATTCATTAGCTCGGCTTATTCCATTTGTCTTCGCACGTCCATTGGCACGTGAAAGTAATCAAAGTCGCGGTCCAGCTGCCGACTGGGGCCTGGGGCCTGGGAGCCTGGGAGCCTCGGGGCTCTTCCTCTGGCGTATATGTTACGTTACATTTGAAAGAGATTAAATGCTTGAAATACTATCCTCTTTCTCCTTTCCTCTCTCTCTCCCACTCACTCCCCCTCCTCTCAGTGCCTCTCAGTCCCTCTCAGTCCGTGTGGGTGAAGGTTTTGCTTTGTGCGTATGTGCTTGGAAAATGAAATTCATTGGAAAACCTTGCAAGAATTTTTAATTACTTTGATTAATTTGAAACAAGTTTTCCGTCGTCGTCGCTTCTCTGGCTAGCAAAAGTTTCTCCAAACTTGCTCCGAAAGTTCCCCCTGGCAGGTCCTGAATACCAGCAGGAGCAAGCGCAAGAGTATGGGTAAAAGAAAAACTCATTCACTCGTTTGGTTTATTTGTTGAATATTGATTTGCGCATTTGTATGAATGTTGATGAAAACGAAAACTTTGCCCAGAACCCTCCCTCCCTCCGCTCCGGTCCGCTCCGCACCTCACCACACCCAATCATTCTCTATATCCGATCGATAGGGCAGCCCTTGAAGATTCCGTCAGTCAGATTTGTACTTTAAAAGTGTGTTAATTCTGATGGAATGGATCTTTCTTAAATTCAATATCCCTGTACAATGCTGCTCCAGTCGCTGGTGCCCATAGGACTGCTCTATGTGCTGTGCGAAGTGTGCCCAGGCCAAGGGCAGAACAACATGCGCAACACTGGCGACTGCAACTACGCAACCGGAAAAAGCCTGGAGCTCCTTTGCACTGGCCTCGTGGAGGCCGATACCTATCTGCGGTGGCGGGACTTTCGGGCGCCCGAAAATACGCCTTATAGCATTTGGTCCGACGGTACAGTTTTCATGGTTTCGTTTTACGAATCGGACATGTTAAAGTTCAAGCAGGTCAAGATGTCGACCATGGGCATATTTCTGGCGACGGACAAAACCGAGAAGACCGTGGCACTGGTCTTCCCCTACGGGACTGTGCATTGCTTCAGGTACGGACTCCGTTACCTCAGCGAGCTGCAAAACATTTGCAAGGGTGAAAGCTATGACCCGCGAGGGATTACCGCACTTCCGGTCATACACTACGCCGAGGACTCGTATAAAAAGCAGGCCATGGTGTCAAATGACCCGGCCCGTCCCATGCAGCTTCTGATCGTGCTATTGGTAATGCTCCTGCTATCGGATATCCTCTAAATTTGTTGACAGCCGTATACGTATTATGATTAAAGACATATCTATCTGCTCCCGACGGGTGTGCAGCGAGTTTTCCATCAATTTGTTCGACTATTTTTGTATCCCTCGGCCACATCCACATACACATCCACATACACATACACATCCACATCCGTGTCATGGGACATCTACTGCTGCCTCTGCTCTTCGTGCTTCCTGGCGTGCACTGTCCAGCAGTCGAACGTCGGCTCTGGCCAGTACGAGTCCCTGCTCGAGTACGAGAATATATCCTTGCGGCTCTCTTGCGAGGCCAAGTACGGCAAGAGCCTGGGGCGTCACGATCGCGACAAGAGGGTCAGCACGGGAACACCCTACCGACTTGTACCACTCTCCACAAGTCGCCCCTCTGGAGCTGCAGCCCCAGCTGGCTGCACGGCACACCCACGGGTCGTACGTGGGGGAGCTGCAAACGGAGTGTGGCATGAAGCCACTTGAAGCCGATTGCGTGGCCATTCACCATGCTGCATGGCGTCGAGACGCCAGTCGTCTCAACTAGCACTTGTTGAGTGCCTGATGTTGGGGACTGTAGCTAGAGCGAGGCATGTTCTGATTTACTTACTTTGCTTTTCGTGTTACTAGTGTCAGAAAAAAATTTTCCAAAAATGATCATCGCATCATTGTGCCAATAGGCAATGCCAGTGGGCTCACAATGCGCTCAAAGATTGTATGCAAAGAGGATAGATTGCTCTTGGCTTCACCTTCTTGTGCTGGTGCTGCAGCTGCTCCTGCTGCTGCTGCTGCTCGGGAGGCCGATGCCCGTCCAGGCCGCCAACGACAACTGCACATTTATCGACGGATACATACTGCAATACCTCTGCCAGGGCAGATTCGATCGAAACATGCGTCTGATGTACAAGGACCGCATACCGTCCATGAACGCGCCCTACACCATCTGGCAACGTTCGGACACCATTAATCCCGTCTATTTGCTGTTCGCCTTCTACGACTCACCCATATCCAGCTGCTTCACCCTCGTCATGGACCGTGGCAAGTTCTACTGCGACGGACGGAACTACGTTATGAAACTGCAGGGGTCCGCGGAGGTGCACTGTCTCGCTTTCCCCTTCGACTACGCCTTGGTGCTGTACGAGAGCTGCATGAAGGCGCAGTACCCGTCGGGCTCCGAGCCCATTTCCGTGGCCATGGTCTATATGAAGAACAACATTATCAAGGTCATCGATTCGGTGCCAGATCTGAAGGCCTCTGCTGTCCTTGTGCTCGTCTTGGCGGTGGGTTGCTGGACCTCTCCGTTCTGGTACTTTTAGAGGAATAAAAATCAAATCTACACGATCGAAAAGAAAGGCTTTTGTGTGTGTTCTTGTCTGTTGTCCCCCTCTCAGCGGGCTCCCAGCTGGCTCTGATTGCAGCCATTATCCTGACGCTGCTTATTATGTTTGGATAAACAAAATGTTGGCTCTCCAGCCCCCAACTCCAACTCCAACTACAACCAGCAGTCTGCCAGAGTTCATTGTAGTTTGGCCTGAAACTTTAGACATGCCAACAATGGCGGACAAATGCAGTTCTCTCGACAGCAACACACACGAGCACTAGCAAACACACAAGCACACACACACGCTCATCTAAAACTACAGACACACACACACACAGTGGGGGAAGGATGGCGTAGCATTTCATTGTCATCATTGTCATTGGCGTTGGCGTAATTTATGTTCTCATATGGACTGCCCAGCCACCATATTGGCCTGTGGTCATCCCACGACATTCAACGTCGAACATTGACTGCTGTCAAGTGCTGGCCAGAAACCCAAAATGACGGCGGCCCAGAGATAGAGACAGGAACAGGGACAGGGACAGGGACAGCAACAGCGTCAGCGACAGCGACAGGGAAAGGCTTTAAGGGGACACTTTTAAAGAGCTTTCAGGAATTATCTGCAGTTTTGCCCAACATGTATTCTTCAGATAAATATATACGTATTGGTATAAAATATGGTCAGTTATCTTCACTTGGGCAACAGTTTGATAAGGTGGCGGCCCAGCTTTCGGCTTTGTCTCCCATTCGACAGAGGCGGCAGGGAGCGTTGGCCAGGGCGGTCACAGGATGCCTTCATCGGCATCGTTGTGCCTGTAAGGAGGTCTTGGTTTCGTCCAGGACTCGTCCTGTCCGGTTTCCTTACTATATGAACAAGTAAGAACACGGAACAAAAAGGCATTTTGAACCAACTTGAATTTCGAACTTTATGCGAATATGAGTGTGTGTATGACAGGCAAATCATTTCGAGAGTCGATCAAGTGTCAGCCAGAGCAGCCACAGCAGCCCCGCAAGAAATCGGCAAGGTCCCCGATGGCGCCCCGCCCCTGAATTCAGGTCCACACCGAACTCGAACTCGTTCCGCGACCCACTCCAGCGGGATATTGCAGCATAGTGCACTGCCGTGGATCCGTTCACGGTGGGAAAGTTCCGAATTCGCGGGCTGGTGCACTCGTACATCAGATCGTCTATGTAGCTCATCTGGTAGATTTGGCAGTAGATCATCGAGCCGGGCAAAGGCAGAGGGCTCTGGCTTTCTCCGCAGAAGATGTCCAGATTCTCGTCCATCAGCATCGAGCTGTTGCACCACTGCAGCGGAGAGTCGTTGAAGGAGACCAGCAGGATCGAGGTCCCTCCTTGGTTGCGGTAGAAGATCTTGTATTGGCTATTTATGGCGGCCAGTCTGTCCTGGTACCTCAGGAAGATATCGGTGGTGTAGATCCCCTTGCAGAGCAGCTTCAGGGGTCTGTTCTGAAACGGGAGGCAGCTGCGGCCGTGGGGAATAGCCTCAAGGGCCGCCGATTGTCGCCAGACAAGGGCCAGGGTCCCCAGGAATACAGCGAAAAAACCCGAATGCAGCATTCTGAAAATTCTAACTATACGTATGCTCGGACGTAAATTTGTAAGTATATATTCAAAACATATATTCAGCGTTAGAATAGCAGTCTAAATTGAGTCCAATTGACAGCAAATTCTGGGTGCTTATCGAAACATTCACACTCAAATGCCGATGCACATTGTGTCCTCTTCGCAGCACTGATGATGGTTATCATTCAATGAAGGATTTGGAGGATATGAAGGAGGATATTAGGGATACCTGGCCATCAGCTCGAACAGGGCTTTTGATTGTCATCATTAGTTGGAGAAGGCTAAGCGCGAACAAAGCCTCTCCCTCCCCACCGTCATCAAACGCTCATGTCCTGATTTTCACGCATGGCTGATAATGCACACACACACACACACTGGAGCTCGGGCGGGACCCAGAAAGAACACACACAAAGCAAAGTGCGCATTTGCGTGCGACTTTTTGTGGCATCGTGTTTTTATTTGGTTGAAGCAGCCTTTCACTTTTCAGAGCACACAAATGCGCTGCTGGAAATAAAATATACTCGTGAAAATGGGCACAAGTGTGTGCTAAATGTGCCAGCAAGGACGCTCTCCTCTGTATGGGAGGCCATAAAGGAGGCCAGCCCCAAAAGAGCCGCATTGAAGCATTGAAAGCAAACTAGGAAATGACTTTTAGGCGGCTGGAAAGAGCAAGCCATCAGGCATCAGCCATCAGGCATCAGCCATCGTGCCCTCAAAAACACACAAAAACCAAACAGTATCTGCGATATACGACTTGACTGAATGGATACTATACATGGAATATTGCATCACATTCCCGGCAATATCTAAGAGTCAAATCTGCCAGCTCTTCCCTTTTATTCGCAACGAGAATCATACGAGTACGAGTACGAGTGCGAGTACGAGTACGGATCCCCCCGGACGCTGCCTATCTTTGATGTTTAACCTAAAAACCAAATCTGTCAAAGCAAACAGATTTGATTCGTTTCAGCATCGAAATGAAAAACTCAATGAGGACTCTTTTTTGCTTTAATTTGATTAAACTTTGATTGAATTAAAATTCATAAAAGGGAACGCTCCCCATAACGGACGTAAATTTAGTTTGCCCTGTGCTGTTCCTCCCCCAAGCCCAGCCCTACCCCTGCTCCAACCCCAACCCCAACCCCAACCCACTCGACGCTGTCCCTTGTCGACGCTTTTTGAGCAATTAAAATTTCTCTGTGCTCTTCTGTGTGCCATTTTTGTTATTGCTGTGGCTCTGAATGCATTTTTCAGCACTGAATGTTTTTCTCTTTCCCCTGCCTTGCCCTTTCTCTCTCCCTCTCACTCTTTCTCGTTTTTTTTTTAGTTTTTGTTCGCTTTTGCTTGTAAAATAAAAATTACGTATACGCCAACAACTTCAAATGGCGCAACATGGCGTATGCGTGATGTCGTTTTTGCTGTTGCTGTTGCTGCCATATTTCGCTGCACACCGGCTGCCATTTCCGCACCAAACAAAAGCAAACAGACCGAATGGCAGATACAACAACTGCCCTTCCACCACACCCCGCACCCGCACCCGCACCCGGACCCGGACCCCCCCGCCTTTGCCGCTTGCCGCTTGCCACTTGCCACTGCCCTTACTCCTGAAAAGGGCCGCGCATACGAGTATCTATAAAATACGCAATTACAACATGTTGCCGCAGTCGCCGTTGCCGTTGCCGCTGCCGCTGCCGTTGCTGTTTCTGCTCTCGTTGCTGTGGCTCGCTTTATGAATTTATACATAACCCGCCGCAGCTGCAACCACCCGCACGGTCCTCCCGTCCCTCCCGCTCTCGCCATATTCCCCGTTGAGCGCACACGCTTTGTTGCATCCACTCAGCAGTTGCCATTAGCGGAATGGAGAGTGGTGCGACTGCGACCCAGAGTGTGGCACTGCCGCACGGAAACAGATAACTTTGATATGGTAATACCTAGATGCTCTAAAAATGCACTGCCTCGGAAGCGTCAGATCAGCGATATATCCACATATCCATGCCCCAATCGAAACCAATTCCAACCGAGATCTGCTCCCTGGAGATTCGATCTCTTTTCCTTCCATTTGGATGCGATGCCGTTCCCGGAAGGGAAAGAGTAGATGCCATGCCACCTGGCGAGCACCTTCAGGGCTGCCAGCTCGTTAGGCATTGGTTTTGTGCTGCTGTTGTGCTCCTCTCGGCTCTTTTTATTGTCACTCGTTTTGTTTTTGTGCAGTCAGCTCCGCCTCCTCCGAATGGCAAGTGCCGCATAGGGTATGGTATGGTGGTGCACACAGGGGGAGGGAGTGGTGCACCGGGGCACCGGGGCACACCAAGGTACTCATGAGTTATGCCCCGCGATATGCGCGAACTAAGTTAGTTTTGTATATTTTATGTGCAGTTAAGCGTTTTGCATTCTGCATTCTGGATTCCGCATCCTGGAAACAGGTGTCGAGAGGGGGGCATGGGGCCTGGAAAAAAAGAGGAAAAACTCTGCAAAATATCTGTGCGAAAGAGTACTGCTGTGGGGGAGCAAGGGCTCCTGCTTGGCAGCATGTGATTGTGAGTGCTTAATTGGTATCAAGTTGTTGGCCCAGGGACTGTGAGCCGGAGCCGGAGCTGGAGCCGCCGTCAAGTTGTTGGCAATAGTTTTATGCATGGCAAGGCACTCAAGGATTGCTGGCAGGATTGCTACCAGGCCTGTGAATGGGCGAGTGGGGGTTTTATTGATCCCCAAATGGAAAAAAAAGAAAACTGAAACCTCAACCTCTTGATCAGCCAATGTATCGCGGGGGGAAATCAGCGAAAAGTCTGCGAACCAAATACGATAAATGAAAACAGTTAAGAGTATACGAGTGGGAAGCGGGAAGCGGGGAGAGAAATATTAAATCTACTCGAGTGCCACATACAGTGGCAGATGCGGAGTGTGTGTGTGCGTGTGTGTGTGTGTGAGATGGTGGAGCGGTCTGCTGGATGGCAGAAAAGGAAGGCGAGTAGTACATGAAGTAATTGGAGCAATAAAACCAGAAAACCGTGTGAATAAAAATAAAGAAAAGCTTCGGCGACGACGAGGACGAGGAGGATGCCTGATGGAGGATTCTGGGGCCAGGTCCTGCTGGATCCTGCTGCATCCTGGCAGGTAGTAAAGTAACAGGAATCAAAATAATAAATCAAAATTGTGTGTGTGTGTGTGTGGGTGGCTGTGTGGCTGTGTGTTGCAACAGCACCCAACAGTTGGCAGGCAGCACCGACTTCCTCCTTGCGCCAAGTGTTGCAACTACACGTAGTGGCACAGAGATGCGAGCGTGACTCACGTGGGTGCCACACGACCTCTTGGCAGCGGGATCTCGTGACAGAATCTCTGGTTCGTGCGTCCATCGCCAGGCTGTTCCTATGCCTCGCTGGCTGGCTGGCTGGCTGGTTGCCTGCCGCTGCCTGCATTCCCCGCACAACTTTCAAGTTGTTAAAAATTGCAAATAAAATAAACGGGGGTGGTGAAGAGGAGTGCGCCCCCGCCCCTGGCGCTGCCACTGCCTCTGCCACTGCCGCTGCCACTGCCAGTGCAGAATGTGGCATTTGATTTACGTTTGCAATTGCTCGAAGCTGTTAAATAGCGCAACTCCTCCAGTGGCATCCCGGCCACGAGGCATACCGGTAGGAGGATGCCTTGCTCCCCCTCCACTCCATCACTGCTCGCAGCTCGCGGTTCGCTCTGTTAATGATCAAGTGGCGTCCTGACTTTCTTGTGGCACGGTGTGGCAGGGGCGGCCACCGAGGCAGCTGCGGTGGCTGGCAGTTTAAAGTTGTCGGTTAGTTGCCTCAGACCTCGCTGAGGCGTCGCCGTTTGCCGTTGCCGTTGCCATTGCCACTGCCGTTCCCGTTGCCTCCCAAATGTACGAGCAGCTAATGGCGTGTGGAAATCAATGAGAGTCGAAGCGGAATTCTATAATTTATGGCGGCGCAAAATTATGGGTTATTTTCAATGGAAATTAAGGGATTTTCATGTACTGGAATTACACAAAAACAAAAAAGAACCTTCTGATCCGCTGCGGCTTTGCACATTTCACTCTCACTCTCTCTCTGTCTTTCTCTCTCTCTCTCTCTCTGTCTCTTGCTCTATGTGGCGAAACACTCGAAATATTTTTTAATAATTCCACAGGCATATCATTTTGATTAACCATTCGGCGAGTGCATCGTAGCGGAGTCCCGTGCGCGGTGTCCCCTTGGGGCTTGGGTTTCAATGGCAGTCCTCGACATTCCGGCATGCATTCCCCCGGTGGAAATTAGCGTTTTTTCGCCGCTCTGCTCGGCTTACCGATGAGAGAGCGTGTGATGCCTCTCATGTTGCACGTATGACAGGCTCGGCCTTTGGCTTGTGTTGTCGGTTGCATGTTTAATTACTTGCTAGCGCTCCAGCTGGCGCTCGCGCTCGCGCTCGGCTGGAAAAGTGGGTCAGGAGCAGGGTGGTGCATACAAATGTGCATGTACTCGTACTCGTACTCGTAATGCTAAGAGCTGAGTGTTGCATAGTTGCATAGTGGCAGACGCGGATGCGTGGCATTACGCCTGACAGGTCATAGTATTCGCAGCACTTAAAACGCCATAAAGTATGCAACAGAATGCTGACAAAGAGCGAACATCGCAACTGTCGAGCGTTTTTCCATAATAATTCAAATGAGATTTAAAGTCTTGCTCTGGCTCTGCCACACTCCGCCAAACTCCGCCACACCCTGCCACACAAACACACACACACACTCACTACTCTATGGACGGAGGGCACACGGTGGCGGCGCCGCAAAGTATGCAACGATTTATTTAAATAACAGCCAACGTCTTCCTCCGCTCAGTGTTTGTTGGCGGTGATGGTGATGGTGATGCTGCTGCTGCTGCAGAGTCTGTGCCGGTGCCGGTGCTGGTGCCGGTGCCGGTGCTGGTGCTGGTGCTGGTCCTGGTGCCGCAAATGTAAGCACTTCTCCGAGCACAAAGATAAGCAACACAATGCGCCATTTGGAGGATTTTCGCCTGGGACAGTACGCAGTACGAGCAGTGCACCCGGAGGGGCAGAGGGAGGGAGAGAGAGCTGGAGTCGAGAGGCAGCCCTGCAGCACAAGCAAACAACAAAGACATGGCGCGATAGAGGAGCACACATAGAGGAGCAGGGGTGGGGGGCAGGTGCTGCTTGGCACTAGAAGTGGTGCGGGAATGCCCCTAATGATGTTGCCCAAAAGCCAACGCAGAGACACCAAAACGATCTTGGTCGGAGTCGAGGTCGGGGTCGGGGTGAGGTGTGCTTAAGCGGGATTATGAAATGGTAAATGATATGTGGCACAGGATACCGAATTCCATCTGAATAAACCTCACTTTTTATTGGCATTCCCCAATCCTGAAACTATTAATATGAAATCCTCAGCGAAATTGAAATCACATTCCCCATTTCATGGCCTTCATTACCCATCGGACCGCACCCATAAAGGGCGTGCAACAGCGGCAGCAGCAGAGCAACAAAGCCATAAAATAACATTTCAAACTTAACTTAATTAACAATTTTTATAGCCAGCGAGCGAGCCAAATTTTTACAGCAGACAAAATCCAAAACACAGCACAAAAAAAACACACAAAAAAACCAAAGCGAAAGCGAGACAGAAACTGAAACAGAAACAGCAAGAAAAGGCAACCAATTTAAGCGGCTTACGGGCTGGGCTGGGCTGACCCGGCAGGGAGCGAACAACCATCGGCATTCGACTCGATTCTGAATCCTAGAGTGCAGGTCCAAGCTTGCCACGATTTGGGGCAGGGCAGCAAGAAATTCGGGAATAAAAAGCCCGCGCCATCGGCGTGTACCGCAATAAATACCGCACAATAAAAGCAAATCTATAAAAAAAAACAGCAAAAAACAACTAGAGATTGGCTGGACAGCCAGGATACCCTGTAGACGAAATGGGCTTGCCATCTGTCGCATTTTGTTGATCGAAACGGACAAACTCCGCTGCGGGAAGGGTGATCAGAAGCCAGGAGTACAGCTCCCACGGATCCCACACGTAAAGCAAAGCCTGCTTTTTTACCCAAAAGTTTTTCAATCGATTTTCGCTCCGCTTTTCCTCCCTTTTTTTGCATACTTCACACCATTGACGAGCCTGCGGGCCCTGCCAGGCCTTGCCCTGGACCCAGCACCCGCCCCAGCCCCAACCCCTTGAGTTTTCCCGCAATCAGAGGCAAACCAAATGGAAAGCGAGCGAAAATCCCCGACACTTTATTTTATTACATTTTAGTGGCGTGGAGCGGCCTGCCCCGGAATGCCATGACACGGCCATAAAGGGGGCGCGACAGTGGCGAGATCCTCTTTGGCCAGAAATTGGGTATTCATTAGTTTGTTTGTTCGGTTTTCATTAGCTGGCGACGCTACGAATGGAGCTGAGATCGGATTCACCACACCACACCACACCATGGCTGTCCCTGTGCCTGGCCATCGCCATCGCCATGGCAGTGGCAGTGGCAATGGCTGTGCGGCAGTGGCAGTGGCAATGGAAGGTCTGCACGTTGCTAGTCATCGATTTAAAACTAATTAGCAATAAGTTGCATTCTTATGGCCGAAAGGCAGACGCAGACGCAGACGTAGACGTAGACGCAGATGCAGACCCGGCCACAGGCACAGTGGTTCGGCTCGTGGAAGTTTGCGGAGCCCGAGCTGCCATTGCAACGTCTGGCAGTCAATGGTCCCACTGTGGCACTCAACTAGTTTCCGTTATAATTGCAGCAGACACATAAATAGTAAACTGCAATAAAATGCGAGCGCGGGGCAGGCAGGCAGCCATAAAAAGCGCGAGGAGTACACGGGGCGCAGAGACGCAGGGGCGCTGGGGCACAGGGAGTGGTCTCTTCTCGAGGGGTCAGAGGTCGGTCTGAGAGGTGGCTATCAAAAAAGTTGGTAGCAGCGCTTTTGGCATAAAATAAAAGCAAAATGTTGTAAAACGATTGCAAAGTGAGATTGGAAATTACCGACACATAAACACAGATACACACACACACATGTACAGTGCCTCCTGCCGGGAGGTATACACACCCATACACCCATACTCGTAGATGAACGTGCAAAAATTACATCAGCCTGACATGCAAACAACGTGGCAGGGAGAAGGGGACTTAGATGAGGCTGCTGCTGCTGCTGCTGCTACTGCTGTTGCTGCCTGTTTGGGTGGCAGACACTTTGCACATTACAATGCAATTATTTCGGGCTGCTTGAACTGGAAGCAACCACCAGTCCATGACGTGCACTGATTGCCAGAGTTGTGGAGTAGCAAACGTCCACCCCAAAAGACCAGGCCAGAGTCAGAACCAGAACCAGAGCCAGGGCCAGCGCCAGAGCCGGAGTCAGAGACCCAGTCCTCGAAGGGTTAACGATCGACGGGAAATTAAAGCGAAACTGAACGAAGCGAAAATGTAGTGGGGCCCCACCCCAACCTCCCAACCTACCACCCACCACCCTGCGCTCCTGACGTTCGTTCGAAAACTAGCAACAGCCACTGTGCTGCACTTTGAACTTGACTGACGTGCTGAAGAGCGCCCCAGACTCGACTTGACTCGAGAAGAAGCGGGACGAGACCAGTCGTGGGGAGAGGAGAGGAGAGGAGAGGAGAGGAGAGGAGAGGAGAGGAGAGGAGAGGAGAGGAGAAGAGTTGGTTGGCCGTATCGCGTGCTCGAAATAATTTTCGAAAAATGCCTCGTTAATGTTTCTATTAACGGATTAGAGAGCGCAGCGAACGTTGGCCACGTCAATCAGGCACGAGTAGCGCGGGGATCCAGGAGTAGCAGCACCCTAGTTGACTTGCCACGTACGTCAGTCATTCAGTCAGTCAGTCAGTCAGTCAGTCAGTCAGTCAGTCAGTCAGTCAGTCACCGCGTGTTGGGGATTTGGATTATTTTGTGCCTGTTGTTGTTCTTTTTTTTGAAGTTTTAGTTTTAGTCACACGTTAGTCCGTCGCTCGTTTGCTTTTGTTGTTAGCACATTGACACGTTTTGCATAAATTTGCATTCAAATATGTCATGCCGCATAAATTGTGGAATGAGGTTTCATTCTTCGTGTCTGATTGAAGGCCGTTCCGCTGCCTGAAAAGTGGAAAAGTGGAAAAAGCTGCAAGAGCTGAAATAATAATCATTTGCAAGTTTTGGCGTGTTGCATGTGGGGCATTAGTGGAAACTGACGATAGGATACGTTGCTACCTGTGCTGACTGGGTTTCCCGGGATGTGCCGCCGGATCTGATGCATGATGGGATCTCCGCTGTAATCCTTTTCCATAATCTCTGGGGAAAACTCAGGGAAACCTCGCTAATTAGCACAAAATACTTAAAACAGGGCGCACAGCGCACACAAATGTGAAAACATTAAAAAAGAACCCATTTAATGACATTTTTACTGCATACCTTGGGGCTTACGGGCCAGGTGGCGGTGGCTTGAACCCTGGCTTCGGGCAAGGGTCAACGTCAACTGCCGGGGGCCGGGGGTGTTTGGGGCCAGGGAGCGAAACGAGAAAACATTTGCATACTTTTTAGCAGTTTTAAATTATTCAAAGAGTGCACACAAAAGCCGCGCAGAATGTGGGTGGCGAGGGGGAGGACCATAGGCGGAGGCAGAGGCAGAGGCGGAAAGAGGCATCAAAACCCGGCAGTGCCACGCCCACGCCCATGCGCCCCGAACCGTTGGCAGTGACAATTAAGCTGCACTCAAATTGCTTTTGGCCCCAGCTCGCTCTCCCTTTTCCTTTTCCTTTCCCCTTCCCTTTTTCCTTTCCCGTTCCCGTTCCCACTGTCACTGTCTCTCTTTCGCACTCTTCCGGCTGCCGCCTGTGCGCCCGTAAATATGCAACAAGATTTTTATTTAAATGCCACTCCATTTTTAAATCAAATCCCGACACCAGGCCGCGAGCCTTGCCCGCTCTCTCTTGCTCTCGTTCTCGCTCTCGCCCCCTCTCTCTCTATCATTCGTTGGCTTTTCTTTTGTTTTTTTTCTCTGCTTTTAATTTTCATCTTGTTTACTTTAACGTCATTTTCAACTCTTCGGTGTTTTCTTGAGCACTTTTCGCGCGTCCTTTGTCCCGGCACCACTCTTGGAGCCCATTGTCCCATCCTGGTCCTCGTGCTCGTCATTGTCGCTCGCGTGTGTCGTCTCCTTTGCCGTCGCCGTCGCCTTCGCCGTCGTCGTCTCCGTCGTCGTTTGCTCCTTGCGCTGCTCGTGAAGTGGCACTCATCCGCACTCTTAAGCCCTACTGAATTCCTTTTATCCCTAAAATAAATATCTTCATCCACAGCACGCTGCTCAGCCGCCGTGCATCTTTGTTGCTGCTCCTCCTGGGGGTTTCCCCCCCAGTCAGCGGGGGACCCCGAAAGCTGCCATTGTCTGTCTTCTGTGCTCCGTACTCTGTATTCTCTGCTCTCCGTTCTCTGTTCTGCCTTCCAGTCTCCACTTCATCATCTGCTTCATACTTGAGCGCTCTAAAAGATTTTTAATAGAGTTCTAAGGCGACACTTTCGATTGTCTTTGTGTGCAGCTTGTGTGGAAATTAAGCCTGACGAGAGCTGACTTGAAGGCGAGCTGGAACTGATTTGCCTGGACCTGGACCCTGGGGGACACATACGTAATACGTAATACGTATACGAGTACTCGTACTCGTATTAGCATCTTCTGACAGACAGACAGACAGACAGTCAGTCAGGCTGTCTGTCCGTTGCATTCCAATCGCTTCATTTGTGCTGGCCAGAGAAGGGATACTGCTGCTACCCAATCCTCACCAATTGATGTAATGCTTAACCCGATTTCTCTTCCTCTCTTTCACATACCAATACCAATGACATTATAATGATGACAATTGGGAGAAATGGAAGGAAGGAAGGGTTCGGACCTAAGGGTGGGACCTAAAGGGATTCGATTCTGTCTGTTTGGGAAATCAGAAAAGCACAAAATGCCAATGAAGAGACAAAGCGAGTGGGAAGCAAATCAAATGTACCGCAAAACTGAATGGAGTCAACAGAGGATGCCAATGCCAATGCCGATTCCGATGCCGTTGCCGATGCCGTTGCCGATGCCGTTGCCGATGCTGGCTCTGGACTAATGGACTGAGAGGGAGATGATGATACGAGGAGCGAGGAGGACATGGGACATGAGACAGGCTGGGTATACCCAGAGTCTGCCCCGAGGGTCGAGTGAGAGTGACAAATAAATTGGCGATTCCCATGGGTACAGCGCTACCGGGACGGGGACTGGAGTTCGTTTTGTGATTGGGATTGCAGCACTTTTCATTGTTCTTGTATTTGGGCGTATGGTGTGCTGTTCGGGTGTGTTGGGTGTTGGGTGTTTCTGGGTGTTTCTGGGTGTTGCCTGGTACGAGAGATTGTTAAGCACATAAGTTGAAATATTCCAATTGAGTAACTTTCATTATTGCAACAACAACGAAAACGACAACGACAACGACAACAAAGTGCACATTTTGTATAAATAAAACAATGACAACGATTTCAACTCATTTAAATTCTGTGCTGTAATAAATTTGCCTGCATAATTTCTATAGATACGAAAAGTTCCATTCCCTCTCTCTCTCTCTCCCTCTCTCTGTCTCTCTTTCTGTCGGCCAGGACATTGTTTAGTTTGTTTAGATGTAGACTCGCAAGTGCCGGACTGAATTTTCAATATATTTTCTGCATTTTAAATGATTTTCATGTCACAAATTCTAAATTCATTCGCATTCGTCCCGGGGAAGGAAGGTAGAACCCAACTTAAATTACAAACAGCTCTGGGTTGAACTCTTTAAGTGCCCAGACACAGGAGGCTGGCTCTTCCTGGACCATAAGTCAACGATTACAAATTACTAGCTGCCCGCTTGGGCTACTCCATTTTCCATCGAGGAGTCGGACTCGGACTGAGACTCGGAAGCGGCAGCGGCAGCGTCAGCGGCATCGGCATCAGTATTGGTATCGGTATGGGTGCCAACTAATTAAAAGGCTGCAAACGCGCGTTGGTATTAAGCACAGAGAGAGAGGGAGAGAGGGAGGGAGAGAGCGATGCGGAAGACAAGGACAACTAAACAGGGACGAGCGGAGCACCAGGCTGTGATTTAATTAATTTCAATGCATAACGTCAACTGTGAAACCGGAACCCAAACTCAGAACAGGACCCAAAACCCCTTCGTAGAGCCCCGAGCCCGGACCAGACCCATGGCCATAGCAGGAGCCAGAGCCGGAGCCGGAGCCAGTCAAACTTGACACCAAAAACCAGACCCGAGCAAGAGATAGAAGAGCCAGAACAGCAGAGCAGCACAAAAGCCTCGATTGGTCGGACGGACGGACGGACGGACGGACGGACGGACCGACGGACGGAGGAAGGACGATTCCAGAGCCAGCGACCAGACAACAACTGAACTGGAAAATTAAATCGAGTATAATTTTTTCTGGTGACATTCTGCTTTAAATTTTGATACCATTAACAACAAAAACAACGCACTAGCTCTTATAGGGAAACGGCAATACAATCCTTAAAGTTTTCCTTGTTCCTCCATGACCCTAACCCTGCCCCTGCCCCTGCCCCTGTCCCAGCCCCTGTCCCTTTCCATGGCTTCTCCCCAGGGCTGTAAACATTTTTCCGCAACATTGCGTTCTGACTTTAATTAGCATTTTTGCATGACCAGAAACAAGAGAAGGGAGGGAAGGGCTGCTGCTGCTGCTGCTGCTGCTGCTGCTGCTGCTTGTTCCTGAGTACTGAGCAGGGCTCCGGTTTTCAAGTTTCCCTTCTAGTGAGATATCGTGCCGAGGAGAAATTTACATTTTCCATTATGCCAGAACTTGTGTTGGTCTTTATTTAAAGGCAAACGATGGACTAGGCTCCTGGGCCTAGCACAAGGAATTCCAAAGTGACAAAGGAAATATAAATGACTAGGGGAATTAGCTGAGACCACGTGTGCACTGCCTGTAGCGATACACATGGAGGAAATGTGAGGGAAGAGGATGAGAAAAGGGACATACACCAGAGTCCTCCATGAATCCATAGTATTCATAAAGTCACAGTTGCAAATCCTCATGCACCTTTAAGGCTTTCGATCATTACGAGTCCTGCCTTCGGTCAGAGTCTGGCTCGTTCTCTCTGCCAGAAAATCAAGTTAAGAGTGAGCGAGAAAAAAAAACGAAACTTTTGAATCAGTCCGTTTTGGGCGAGCGATTCGATGTAATCAGAAAGCCGAGACGCTGCTTCTTACTGACCGAACAAAGCGAATACAAAATATAAAAAACCAAATCCATGTACTCCATGTACATACATACATGTATAAATCATTGACACCATTGAAGATTAACATGGTTTTTATATTTCGATTTTACCGAATACATACTCTGTATATCCAAGTCCAAACCAATCTAGTCATTCCCAGGCCTAGCTATAGCTATATTCAGGGACTGCAAGTAAGATTTATGAGTGCAAATGTTAACTAAATAAGTTAATGTAAAGGAAATGTGTTACGGCAACAAGGAATACACTTTGGTGTATACAAAATAAGTGGTATTTTAAATTATTATTGAAAAAATCAGAAATAATAATTAAATATATGTATATGTTTGAATAAAAATCAAAAATAATAGCTATACATTTTAAAACGTATAACAGTTACGGTCCATGGCTATATTCTATCAAAAAAAAATTATTCCACATTTAGTAGTGTATTTGAAATGTTTGTTAGACTGCTTTTATTATTAAAATAAAATCCAAACTAAAATCATATTTTTTTATTTACTTTCAGGTAAGTGACGATCTTCATTCAAAATTATTTTCGGAGTAAGTGATTCATTTAATTAAAAATTATAAATATCAGAGAGTGGCGACAGAGGCATGTTTTTTCCACTGGCTGGCTGCAAATTCGACATTTAAAATTATAGAAAAAATTATCGCATTCCCAAAATCTGGCCCAACATTTTCGGCCGAGTCAGCGTAACTAAATGCCTCAAGTGGGCGGTTGGTTTTCGAGCGGGGGCGTGTCCCCTGACTGGTGTTGACACCAACTGCGTAGAGAGGAAATCCAACACTAATAATGCCTAATGGGACTTCCCCTACCCGCTGTCCCCTAGCCCCTCACTGCTCATCCCACCACTTGCCATGTAATTTATTTTAAGCAAAGCTAAAAAAAACAAGAAAAAAATGAAAAGCAAAAGCAAATTTCATGTAAATTAATTTTTTCTCATCTTTTCCTCTTAGTGTAATTTTTGTTTTTTATTATCTTTGCGGCGAATTTGAGCTGCGGCCTTGGTTTTATGGGCCTCCATCCAGAGCCCGGATCCAATCTTTGTCCTCCTCTCCCTCTGTGTTTTTTTATATTTTTTTTTGAGTATATTAAAGAACATTTTGTTGAGGATTTTTGACTTTCGTGTCATTTATGCGCGAAATTTATCACCTAAGTATTTCTTTTATCATCTCTGGATGTCGGCCCTGTTCTAGGGCGTTGATTTCATTACTGGTTACTGGAGGATGGTGGATGGTAGAAGGTAGATGGTGCTGCCCCTCAGACAGGGGCATTGCTGGGTCTTGCTGGGTCCAAACGATTAAAGGAAAATTGCTGGACTTTCGGGTCATTAGCAGAGGCTCTCATTTTCCTCGTTGCCGCTTTGCTTATCTTTAATTTTGCTTTGAGTTTCCTCCGCGCAGGGGGAAAGCGAGTGAAAGTGTTTTCGATGCCTGGAGGCCATTCTGGCACTCGAGAGTGTGAAAAAAGAAAACGATGAGAGCGGTAAGGATAATCCCTGCTAACAAGCCGCCAACTCCTTTGGCCTCGCTCTATCCCCGTTTCCAATTAAAAACTACAGGGCTCACATACACACACACACACACACACATACACATCCATAAGATACAAATTAAGAAAACCTGTCGCAATAATTCTCTCCGCGAGCAAGCGAGTGTAAGGATCTGCAACCCCCCGGCAGGACACGCGACTCTCGGGATGTCTTTCGAAATTCGACAAAAGCCAAAACCGTAACAAATCGCATTTAAATTTACCTGCCAGGGGGGTTCTGCTGACACAGCAATAGAAGTGGAAACAGGACCAGAACGAGGACGAGGACGGATACGGGGACGGGTACGGGTACGGGGATCAACCACCAAAAAGGATGCGATAATTTATAGCGTTTCATTTGGTTGTTCGCTCGCTCCCCGACACCCGATTTTGCTGTAAATTCTAATTTAAATTTCCCAGCGTGCCAGCAACAGAACGGGATCCGAGAACGAGACCGAGCCCGAGCCCGAGAACGAGACCGAGAATCGCTGCGACAGCCTGCAAAACAATAAAAAATATATTTTTATTTATGTGGCTTAATTTGTAGAGCGTGCAGAACAACAGCAGCAGCAGCAGCAGCAACGTCTATAGCTATAGCCATGGCGCTGCTCATTTCAGATTCATTTCCATATCCTTGCACTCCTGGCCGAAGGCGAGAACAGCTGAGAGCGCCATGAGGTAGGAGATTCGGACTATCGGATACCCGCCAACAGGGTCTTGGGTCCTTCTCTACCTCTGCCCACTATGGACAGAATATACCTATTCTATTCATCGCGTGTACAGGGTATCACAAGCACCAAGGTGCAATTGCCCCTTGCAAGGATTTCTCAAATGCTTTACACACAAAAATGTTCATTCCCTGCTCTTTGTTGCGTACAATTAGTTTGACAACAACAGCAACAGCAATAGGGATCGTGGAGGGTGGGGGTAGGGGTAGGGGTAGGGGGAAGGGGTTTCGGATTCCCCACTGCAGTCGCATAAAACAAAAGCGAATGACAATTCGAAAAAGGACAACGGAAGGGTCGAAAAGGGACGCAAAACGAGAAAAGTCCCTCCACCAAAGGTGACTTTTAATGCCTTTTGTGTGGCTGTTGTTGCTGTCGTCGTTGCTGTTGTGATTGCTGCTGGTTTGTCACACAAACACAAACACACACACACACAACAAGCACAACAAGCACAACAAACACGTGTAAGGGTTAAGGGGGTGACAAATTGAAACACCCAGCCCCATCTCCAACCACAGCCCATCCACCCCTAGCTGCAGTGGCAGTGCTTTGTCATGGCCTCGATTCCGTTGTTGTTTTCGTTTTTCATTTTAATTGTTAAAATTATTGCATGCAGCAAGGCAGAAGAGTGGAAAACTGTAACAAGCTTGCTAGATTGCGCATCAAGTGCCCCTTCAGGTGGCATGCGACTGCAATAAAAGTTATTCCCACAGCCTTGCAATTGCGGATCTGCAAGGGATCGCAAAAGGGGCTTCCATTTAGTTCTTCAATATGCTGCAAAATGCCCAGAGATGCCTGAATATCACGGAATACCCTATGAGCGCATTCCAAGATTAATTCACTTAACTTCAGATATGTCTGGGCGGGGGGGCAGCCCCAGAATTTCTCATTGCCATCTGGACAGTTTCTCGTGACAGACTGAAACAATAGAAAACCTGTTGTAATAACAGAACTTTTCTAATCAACCTGCTGGACTTTGGCCCTGCTCTGCTGCTCTGCTGCTATCCTCTCTTGCGAACCGGCTGATGCCATGTAAGTTTATTAAAATGATGTCCTGCAGATATATGCAGACACTCTTCGTGAGACAGAAGGACTCGAATGGATTGGATGGGAAGGGATGGGATGGGATGGAATTGGATAGGAATCAAATGAAACGAACGTTGTGTCGACTAATGTCCGAGCTGACAATCGAAGCGAAGAGCATTAAAAGACTAAGCCGTGCCCAAGGAAAACTGTCAAGGCAAACAAAATGGAAATTTGAATAGGAATACGAATAGGAATAGGAATAGGAGTATGGTATGGGGTTAGGTAAAGGTTCGATTCGATTCGATTCGATTGAAGCTGAGTGGGGACCGTAGACCGGAGACCGGAGACCAGAGACGAGGGCGTCAAGCTGACAAATCAAGCAAAGTGAAGAGCCAGTGTTCCCCTCCCTTGTAGTTCTCTGTTTTCCCACTTTCCCACTCAAATGAAAATGCATTTATTTATAAAGCAAACGACAAAAGTCCCAAGTGCCAGGGACAGCGACAAGGACAGGGCCAGGGACAGGGCCAGGGCTGGAGCAACAGGATGTACGAGTGTATGAGTGTACGAGTGTACGAGTATCTGTCTCTGTAAATGTATCGCTGTCTCGTATCCGTATCTCGTACATGGCACAAATGCAAAACTGCATTTGCTAGTTACCTATTGGCAGGACACACCCATCGAGTGCCTTCCCCCTGCGGTGCCCCTCCGATTGCGGGGGGCTTTTGGCAATTTTATTGACAACCCTGCAATCGTGGGTGGAGCTGGTAACCCTTTTTTTCCACTGTCCCTCCAACTGAAGCTGCTCCTCCTCCTGCTCCTGCTCCTGCTCCTTCGGCCGATGTGGATCCGGATGGGGTTCGGTTGCATTTTGTGACAATGTTTATTTAGATTTTGCTGCTGCCAATTGCTGACATTGCAATTTCTATTCCACACACACACACACGCACACAGACACACACGCACACTGATACGATGTGCTTGCGTGTGCAGTGTGCAGCGTTGCATTTCATTATACACTGGCAGAAAACATTGAGAGACCTGATTAGCGATGGTGAAATGTTTCTTATTTCTTTCGATTTCTCATCTGAAACGAGTCTCATTTTGTGAGAGTTTATTCACGTATCTGAACATCTGCAAGTGCATCTGTATTTGTATCTGTATCTGTATCTGATGTCCTTCAGCTCGTTTCGTTTCTGCGGTCTTGTGTGTGTGTTGTACTTTTTGGCATTTTAATTTCAAATTGTCAATTGGATTTAAGTACACTTGACAGCAACAACACAAGCAGCAGCAGCAGCAGCAGCAATTGGCAGTGGCAGCATCAGGGGGCAGGGATATCTGCATGTACATACATATGTACATATGTGGGCTCTGATTGTCTTCATCGCTCCCTCAACGCAAATTTGGGGAAATTGTTTGCCTATTATCAGAGACCAGAGAAACCGGAGAAAGCAGAGAAAGCAGAGAAAGCAGAGGCAGCCTCAGCCGCAGCTTGGAGGAGGAGTTGGCCATAAAATTTGATTTTAAAATGTGTCAAAAGTGCTTTAAGTGTGACAAAATTTGATTATGGCCTTTGTTGTTTTGAGTCCTGGCATCTGGTACGAGTATATGGCATTTTGATTGCCGGGCGCCACTGAGACTCCACTGAATGGGAATTACTTGGGCATTAAGAGCATCTGATCCACACACAGAGAGTCAGAGGCAGAGACGGTGGCAGAGGCAGGGGCAGAGGTACATATGTACGTACATAGCTCAAATTAAGTTAATATTATTTTGCCTGTCGATGGCCTGCCATCGAATTCCCAATCAACGAATACCAGAAATGGAATCATAGTCTAAACAAAGCTTAACTGCCAGACCCGAATGCAGTTGATCGAACATTCGGCGCTCTGAATGGGGGCCCAGGCGCAGCTGGAACTGCATTGGCATCTGAAAACTGGCATTGATGTTGCCACTGACGGGTTGGCTGCAATTACTCGCACCCAATGTTTTTGCAGCTCTTCGGCGGCGGTGTCCATTCATTTGTTGTCCGCTCCGCCACCCGGTGATAATCAGGCAGCCCATAGCTCACAGCCCACAACCCAGAGCCCACAGCCCACAGCCAGGAGCTGTACACTCCCCCTCGCTCCACTCTCGCTGAGTGGGAGAGGGAGCGGGAGAGGGAGAGAGTTGCCAGGGAAGTATTTGCAATTAGTGTCAATTAGCCGGGGGTTTTTAGTTATGGCCCAGAACGTTTGTGCAGTTGGTAAATACACAATGGATGGATGAGTGAACGAATGAATGAATGCATTCTCTGGACTGATTGTGGAGGCTTGGAGGGTGGGAGGGCTGGAGGGCTGGAGGGCTGTATGGTTGGAGGCCTGCTTTCTATTCCCATCACATCCGAGCGGTGTACCCATGTGTGGGCTTTCAGAGTTATTTGTGCCATTTTATGATCTATTCGCCAAAAAATTAATATACCAACTCCCCAGACAGGAGGGATTTGCGTATTCGTATCCGTAATCCTAGTCCTGGTCCTAGGCATAGTCCCTCCCCCAAGTGCACTCATTATATATGCCAGGAGCATGCTGAACAGCTGACGCATTGCTGCCGGAAGAGGGACCCGCACCCGCACCCGGACCCACACCCGGACCCACACCCGGACCGTACCGAAAATCGCATTATAAAGGTTGCCTTCTCCCAGCGCTGCCGAACGGAACCCTTCGGAACAGAGCTGTGCAAAATATGCGCTCCAGGACGAGTCCTGCGCCCTACCCCATGCCACATTTGCCATTTGCCACGCAATTTGAAAACTTGCCAAAAGGCAGACGAGGAATAGAACGAAGACGAGGACCGACCAAGAATGAGGACAACAGCGAAGGATATTTTGCAAACAAATAATAAAAATCCAATTTTACATTTAATCACGCGCTCAGTCAAACAAAAAAAAAGGGAACTGAAAAGGGCAGAAATAAACTTTCGACAACGGCTGCCGTGTTGTCGCCCAAAGGACATGCTGCTCTCAAGCATCAACCCTCACCCCCAGCATCCCACTGCGATGGTACGGCATCCCCTTCCTTCCCTCCACCCATCCAGCCATCCATCCATCCATGCATTCATTCATTCATGCAGCCCCTTACTCGAGGGCTCAAGGATCAGGGCTCAAGGTTCAAGGTGACTCAAGTATTTTGCTTAATTTATTGCATTTTCTACGCTAAAATGCGCAAAAACTTTTGCCCGAGCCCCTGAAAATTAGGCTGCTCAACGGATCCGAAATGCCCGACTCCTGTGTTTCCTGTGTTCCCTGTGCTCCCTGTGTGCCTGCCTCCACCCGAAGCCTCCTCCTGTGCATCCTGTGCGTCATTATAAATTTAAAAAGCGTGTTAAAAGGGGTGCAAATGCCAGCCTCCTGCCCAACGTGTACTCGACCCGAGACCCGCCCCACCCCGACACACAATAAATTTCATTTTTCATCATTGCAATTTCTGCGCGTAATTTTTCGTACATGTCGCACATAATTCATTCCCCAGGCAGCGCGCTACAGTGCGGTGCGGTGCGGTGTGGTGCGGTGTGGTGGGGTGTCGCCTGCGACATATGGATTAAGTGCCGTGAAACGGTCTTCTTTTCTCCCAATCTCCGTTGAAAAATTAACACTCGCTCTGGAGTGCTTCCAGGACTCATCTCGGTTTCAATGGGAACGTGGCACTTGTTCTGCATTAGCTGCAGATCCGATTGCAGGAATGGGGATTTCGATTTCGGTTTCGTTTTCGTTTTCCGGGTATCAGCTTAGCCTTCAATTTGGTGTAACTTTCTGTGGAGTACCTTCCCGTGGAAAATGTATTTGAATTCAGATGGGTTTTCCCCATCCGATTCCTCGATGGCCATGATGCAAATGTCATCACAGTCTGTTGAGTGAATGAGGGACTGAATGGATGACAGACTGCTTTGTCTGACGTCACCGAACGAAATCATGACGCATATGATAATGACAATGATTGCACCCGCCCTCGCCCCCTCACCCATCAGACGGGGCCCACTGCTTTGGTGGGGCAGTCAGGCGAGAGCACGAGAAGGGGGCGTCATGTGTGATGACTTTGAATGGAGATGGACAGACTGAGCAGAGAACTATACGGAGGTGGAGATGGCAGTATGGGAGAGCCAAAGCCAAACGAGACATGGATGTTACTTTTTACTGTCAGCCCCATCAGCAGCAGCAGCAGCAGCAGCAGCAGTCGCAGTGGATCCCTGGGAAGGGCTTCCCTGTGACAGTTGTACAAGAAATACAAATTTGCAAAATAAGCAAGGACCAGGGCCCAGACCATTGTGAGATAAATGACGACATGCTAAGGGAAGTGTCAACTGATTGCGCTGAGCTAGGCAGGCGTAAAAAACACGACTACGGCTACGACTACGAATACGACGGGGGGAAACGAGGACGAGGACGAGGATGAGGATGAGCAAGAGGACGACGACTCCTGCACGTGACGTATACGCCTCGTTGTGCGTGTGATGAACGCACAGATCCAGATCCCGCTGAAAGGGAGCACCGGGAGCAGCAGCACTCCGACAATAAAACACAATAAAAAGAAATTATGAATAAATAATACGCAAAGTAGCAATAGCTACAACACCGAAAAAAAGGAAGGAAAAAAAAAAAACGAACGCGTCGGGAATTCAATGCAAAGCGGCGTCATCTGTTTATGATTTATATATTTTTTAATATTTGACTGAGCGACAGGCAGCGCGACGGACGGAAGAACGAATGGACAGACGAACGGATAGACAGCCTGGCGACGCTGTTTTTCTGTTTTTTTTCGGGTTGCTTCAATGGGAAGTCCCCGACATTTGCTATTCATGGGACGAAAATCAACGCCAAACAAAATCAGCCACCATTTGACAAGCATTTGTTCGGCAATTCCAGATTTAGCTCATTTCATTCTCATCTCCTTCCTGTTACTGCTCCTGCTCCAGCGCCTGCTCCTGCTTCTGTTCCTGCTCTTGTTCCTGGTCTGCTCCATTCACCTTCTCGGCTTCCTTTCTATTTCGAGTTTCTTTTGCTAAATTTAATTAATTTTCACGCCATTTCCGCAGTGTCTGCGGAGCTGGGACTGAGACTGAAACTGCGACTGGGACTGGGACTGGGCACTGCCTTGAAAGGATTCTCGCGCAAGGCCAGAAATTTCTCATTAGCAGCTGCTCGACCCAGAGAAAAAGCGCACAAAATGTTCTCTAATGAAATGTTTGCTCGCCACTCGTGTCACTCGCGCATCCGTTTTGGTCCAGGCGGTGGCTGCTGGGCGGCGGGGCGTCGGGGCGTTGGGGCGTCGGGGGTTGGGTGAGTGCTGCCGGAAGTGCCGCTGAATGGAACGCATTGCCAGCCGAGCTGCTCCACTTCCGGCCAAACTCTGCGCCTTGATTAGTCTTAATTAGATTTCACCTGAACGGCGCAGAGCAAAAGAGTTTTTTGCCCGGCCCCACCCCCCTCCCCCACAACCCGCCAAAAATAAAACTTCGAGAACTGATCTAATGATCCTTTAATTCAAGTCCAGTCACACATCGTCCCGAATAAGGGATCGTATCCACTGCGTGTATTCGGTGAGTCGGGTGTAGACCAGCAGCCGGTTCTCACGGCAGTCAAGCTGGCTGGCAAAGGACGCGACGCCCACGATCACCTGCAGGTCGCGCAGGACCAGGGGACTGCCCGAGTCCAGGAGGCAGCTGTTGTCGCCCTCAGCCAGGGCGGTGCACATCATCGCGTCTATGATGATCTCGCCGAAACCACTCTTGCGGCAGTAGTGGTTGGACTTCGCCTCCACCTGGATGAGGCGCAGCTGGTTCGTGCTCATCTGGGCGACGTGGTGGCGCCCCCAGCCGGCCGAGTAGGTCCACTCGTCGATGTAGGGCAGGCGGATCTTCTGGCTGGGCAGGGATACGGCTCGCACCTTATCCGAGAAGGTCACATAGCCGGTGCGGATCAGGGACAGGTCGTGCTTGAACTCCTTGTTCTTGGGGCTGTTGTGGATGGCCTTGCTGGTGACGTGCTGCGTGAAGAGAGACTTATCGCGCTGGTAGGCGCCGTAGTGGATCGCGACATGGGTCGCGTGCTTGGTGCACGTGGCCACCGTGACGATCCAGCAATGGGCCAGGATGGCTCCCGCGCAGAACCAGGCACTCTTCCTTCCCCTAAAGTCCATGGCCACCACGAAGGGTAGGTCGGTCTCCATCACCTCGAAGCCCGCCTCGAACTCCTTCTCCTTAATATTGAGCAGCGGCACAAACCGTATAGGCACGGGCTTCAGGACTCGTTCCCCTGACCCATCACCCAGCCCATCGGCCATCCCAGGGAGCCAGAGGCTCACCGCACCAAAGAGCAGCAATGTGGCCTTATCCATGATCGATCGAAGACTTGGGCCAGCCGAAGACCTCCACTTGACTTTTATAGCTACTCGGAGCGGATCGCGCCGGATCGGATCGGACCGGCTCGGACCTGACCGGACTCCCAGCTGGCCGACCAACTGGCGATAGTTGATTTTCAGAAGACGTTTGGAAATTGATGCCACCGATTCCACTTTTGTTTGATTCTGCAGCTGGACGGCGACTCACTGGCTTATTGACTTGCACTTGAGGTTTCTGGGAACTGCATAGTTTTATTGGCATCAACGGCAGAGGAAGCAGAGATCATGTGTGATCGATTCACGGGGGTTTTCGGAGAATGTAATCTGAATCTAACACTAAGCAAATCCGAAATGCCATCACCTTAGGAGTATTTTGCATTTTAGATGACTGGTGACCTCTCCAAGTGGGAAAAACGCATCGCAGAGGTGTCCTTTGCCAGCCATGGGCGGAGGTTTTCCCGAGAGTCACATGTGGGGACCGATGAAGAGATTGAAATTTCTCTCACCTCGCAAACTCCAGCTATCTTTGTGTTGGCACAAAATGCAATAAACACATCCTTCTGAATCTCCTGCAGCTGTTTCTCGCCGAAGGAAGACGGCGTTAACCCAAAAATTATGGGCTTCAAATTAAATTTTCCGACTCCGATTGCCAGGCTGGTGTCTGGTGCTGGTTCTGGTTCTGGTTCTGGTCTCGTGTTGTTTTTATGGTTTATGAAGTGTTGCGAAAGTATCTACAGATATAACTGAAATAAAACGGAGTCAAGACACACACACACACACACACACAATAGACAACACACACACAAAGAGAGTGAGCACATCGCACTCGCTGCATCAGCAGAATGGACGGAACACTCGTACGGATTGGGGCTGAATGGAAATCAGGGTGTGGCGCGGGGCACGGGACACGGGGAACGGGGAACGGGGAACGGCGATGGTTGGCCACTTGTGAAACAACATGCAAAAGGATTTTCGTCGATTTTCGAGTGCTGTACTCTCGTATCTGTGCTCTTGCCACATGTGCTATGTGAACTGTTTCAGCCCACCGCCCACCGCCCCATCCTGTATAAACATTGCTGCCTCTTTCTCTCGTTCTCGTCTGTTGTTTTTCCATGGCTACTTGCGACTTTTTCCGCATTTTCCTTTCTCTGCGCCGCTGGCTGACTGCTAGCTGGCTGGCTGGCTGGCTGGCTGCCTGGCCATTTGGCACTTCTGTTATTTTGTATTTTCCTTAGCAATCCCTCCCTCCCTGCCTCCCTCCATGCACCATCCACCAGCCACGATCCTCCATCCTCCATCCTTCGTTTTGTTCTGTTGTAGTACTCAGCGGCATTTATTGTTTCTGGCGTCAGTTGTTGCACTTTTTCCACTGGCACTTCCACTGGCACTTCCACTTCCACTTCCTTTTCCTCTTTGGGGCTTGGGCACATCGCGCGTTCTCAGCATTTTTAACAGTTTATTTGGCCAAGGCATGAAACTAACCAGCAGGCACTAGGCACTAGTCCTGCCACTACTCCTACTCCTACTCCTACTCCTAGTCCTTGTCCTGGGGCACTGGCAATACAGAAGGATAGCTCCAGGAGTACACTGAGAGAGAGAGGGAGAGAGAGAGAGTGTGAGAGTGTTCTCAAAACTGTTTCGCAACTCAACTCGACGCAGTCATAAATTAAACAACTGACAAATCAAATTCCCATCAAATGGTCCATGTACACAGTGTTTCAAGGGCTAAAACAACACAGACATACAGCCATACAGCCGCACAATAAATCCGTACGGAATCCTCAAACAATTACATGGCCACGACTGGGAATACATATGTGTGTGTGTGTGTGTGTGCGCAAAGGACTAGCCAAAAAAGGCTCAGACGCGGGACAGACGCGGTATTCGACAGAGCCAAACTGCAAGCGCAGCAATGCAAACAGCAAGGAATCGCATAGCACCGGAATCGTTGCACAATTAACAAAATGATGGCAGCAAGGCGTGGGGCGGGAGGCGGAGAAACGGGGTTGGTACATTTTATGAGATTCTGATACTCAGCTCAGCTTAGCTGGGGGAGAAAGGACAAAACCACAGGCAGGCCAAAAGGTATGCTCACATGCTGGAGAATGGGGCTGAAATGCGGGCCCAAACCGCTTAAAGTATGCAACAATAATTTGCGGCTCTCGCGCGCCTTGTATCTGCGTCCCAGCAGGCACCTGACCAGCCAGTCCTCCTTGTTGGCAATTTTTCACTCCCATTTCCCACTCGCTGGGCATAATTTTCGGCCCTTTTGGCATCTATCTCTGACCGGTCCAGACCCATACTCCTCAGGCTTTCAGCATTTTCGCCCTTTCCCACTGTTCCTTTTCCTTTTTCCCTTTTTCCAATTTTTCTTTTCTTTTTTTTTTTTGGCTGCTGCGGCAAATATTTTATATGCGTTGCATTGCTCAGTGAATCCTTGGGCTGCCTTTTGGCCAGTTTTATTGCCATTGCAGATGATGGACATTTGGCGTTGGCGATTGGGTTCTCCCTTTCACGGACCTCCCGCCCTTCCTTCTCATTGCTGGGGCCCGTTTTATGTGCTGCCTGACGAACTTGATTGGAAGTCAGCGAATTCCTCTCTGTGTTCCGATCCCTTTGCTTTTCACCCGGGCTTTTTTCCGTGTCCAGTCAACGGGCACTTCACTAACAGCTTTGAGTGTCCACACAAGCGCCCCACAGAGAGAGCGAGAGAGAGCGAGACAGGAGTGCTCTGCAGAGGATGAGTAGAGGATTTCTGTGCAGGAAGAGCGTGTTTGGCATCTTCAACTGGATGTTGCCACTGCTGATGTTTCTTGCTGCTGCTGCTGCTGCTGCTGATGCAGCACTTGGCGGACGAGAAGGGAGAGGTGGGAGGGGAAAGCATTGCATACTCCATACTCCGCCAGTCTGACGCATGAAAGTCGAAGTTGTTCCAGTCATGGATACTCGTATCTTTGTGCCGCAATAAAACAATTTGACCGAATTAATTTTGCGGTCATCGGAAGAAGAAAATCCTGCAGGAGTCGAACATAAAATTTGGAAAATATGGCCTTTATCTGTCTCTGTTTCCGCCGCACATTGATAAACGACAAACTTGCAGCCTGCGGCAAACGAAAATGACATTTCAAAGCCAAACCGAAAACATATTTCGCCTACAACATTTTCGCGTATTTTAATGAGCATTTTCGTGGCCGCCGCTGCTGGCGGGTATCTGGGCTGGGTGTAGGCCTGTGTGGTGTGTGGGAATGGGTATGGCAGCCAAGGGGGAGGAGGGGGGTTCGGGGCGGTGGAGGTGATGCAAATTATGCATGCGGCCATGACGACACACGGGTCGTATGTGTGATAAAAACCCCCAGAGCATTTCGAATGCGGTTAGGCTGGCAACCGACTCCCTATTTACCTCCCTACCTGCCTCTCTCAGGGTGACTGCAGAAGTCCGAACCGAACTCCGGGGTCTCTGTGCCACAACATCATCTCATTAACAATCAGGCGAAGCGAGAAGAGAGCGAGAACGAGAACGGGAACGAGAACGAGGAGCAGATGAATTGGGGGACAGGACATTACGTTCGACGTACGAACGTGTCGGGGCTCAAATTTCAAATCAGTTTTCCGTGCACCGTTTGCCCCTCTTTTTGGGCAGGGTGTTCCCATTCCCCCTTGCCCCTTCCTCCTTCCTCTTTCCCCTCTCCCCTTTCCCCCGCCCGTTACCCTGACAAGCGACCATTATTTAAATTCAAAAAAGCGATAACGACCGGGTAATGATGAAGTGCAGCAACAGCAGCATCCGCGCCAGTATGGCCGCTGGACACTGCACCAGCCAACAATCGACTGCAACAGAGGACACTGCAACACCGAACAGCGAACACCGAACACCGAACGTTGCAGGCGTTGGCCGAAATTGGTTACGCGTTTGGGTCAACAGATGCCAAAGTCCTGGGGGGCCATAAAGAGTGCGGAGGCTGCAGTGGTTCGGTTTTTGTGACAGGGTCAACATATTGGCAGAACTCCATGATGAACGAGGACGTGGCCGCGTTTCCATGCGTTTGCCCGGGCAGAGGAGCGTGTGAAAATGAGTGACAAAGTGGCAAGAGGCGAGAGGCAAGAGGCAAGGCTTTTCCATCGTTCCCCTAACTCAGTCCGAAACACTCTTTAATATTTCTTAACCTGCCCCACGCACTCTAACCCATCGCCCATCTCCCATCTGCCATCTGCTGTAAATCCGCCTTGTCTGGCGGTCGCATAAAAATATCTAAAATATGCTCGACAAACGCATCGTTTGTACACCACCGCACCACCCCACCATCCACCCACCCCTCCATCCACCCGCCACCCTCCACCCAATGGCCCGCTGATGTCATATAAATAACAGATTTAGTGGCCTCAGTCCTCGGTCTCTGGTGTATTTTGTTTGTTTTTAGCCCTGAGCCTTTCGACCAACAGCCAACAGCAGCCAGCAGCCACCAGCCAGCAGCCAGCAGCTAGCAGCCAAGAGCCAGACAGCTGATAACGGAATCGGGCTTTGTTGTCGTTGTCCTAGACTAGGCGTAGTCATGGTCCTGGTTCTGGTCCTGGTCCTGGTCCTGAACCAGTTGCTTTTTATGTGTCATAACACTGGCGACCATGGTCGCAGACGTGGCTGTGGATATAGACGAGGATGTGGCTATGGATGTGTCGACAGTCGACAACGTTGGCGGCTTTTAATGGCCGGCCAAACTGGCGCAAAAAGCAAACAGGAGCTGCACAGGACGAGAACAGGGCAAACAATGGCCGCGCCATCATTGACTGCGTTAATTGCTGTCATTCATTTGAAAAGTCATACGCGCGAATTTTGGACCCACCCGCTACCACCCCATGGGCGACCTTCCGCTCGTCCTTCCTGCCGTTAAAAGTGATGATTATGCGTTCACTCTTTCGCTTTCGCTGCGGCGATTGGGAGCTTTGGGCTTTTCTCTTGGCCTCCATAACATTTAACGGTGGGTTCGGTTCGGTTCGGTTTTATGCTCTCCCTGGCCACCCTGCCGAACCCTGCCAAGCCCTGCCACCCCCTCCATCATTGCTGTCATCATCGATGGCCGGTTTGGTTCGCTGCAGATCTTAATCCCCCACTAGGGACGGGGCCAAAAACAATCTGCGCTTTACTCTTACTTTTATGAAAGCCCCAAACCCCAAACCCCATCCCCCCACCACCCATTGACATTCCCTTTCAGCCATGGTCATATTATCTGCTTACTTAGACTCGAACCCCGAACCCCGAACACCGAACCCCAAGCAGAGCCCAGCCAATGCATTGCTACGCCTTTTTGCTATTCCTATAACCCGATCCGAACCGATCCCTTGGCAAATCCAATTTGGCTTCTAAGCCCCCGACATTTTTGTTCTCGTTTATTGATTTTGGCCCTCCCGAATGGGCAAACAGATGAAAGGGTTACAGGAAGTACCACGTACTGTGTGGCTGTCATTATCCAAGAGAACCTGGACGGTAGGGGGCGGGGGGGCTTGGTATGGAAGGTCGAAAGGTTGGAAGCTGGCTGGCTGGAAGGGCTGGGTGTTATGGCAGTTTAATAAGCATTTTAAAAACGGTTTCATTCTTTGAGGGCTTTCAGATAAAAAGGGAAGGCCCCTTCCCCGCCACTGGGTGCATCATTGACGTGTGCCACCTCCCGGAGTGAAGTGGAGTGGAGTGGAGTGGAGAGGAGTGCTGTTGCACTTGGCTTTAACAAGGGTACGCATGTTGAAATTTTAATGCAACGCCCATCTCGGCCAGAACAGAACGGAACAGAACGGAACGGAACGGATGCTTGGATATACCCGTACATAAATTCCGCTCGTGTGGTTTCCAAAATGCATTACGGCCAACAGCTTCCTCCTGGTCTTTGGCCCCGGCTAAGCTAATCAAGGGCTGAGCCAACAATTTACTTAGCCCGGCACTCAGGACCCCCCATCCACTCTGACTCCCACATCATGATGGGGGGTGGTGGTCTGTGGCCATTTCCCGCCGGTGTTTCCATCATATCAGCCTCGGTCTCGCTGGTGGGGTTGGTGGGGCTGGGGCTGGAGCTGGGGCTCCGTTTTAGTGTGAAGTGCCTTACATCCTTTCGTTTCGTTTCGTTTGGTTTCGTTTGGTTTGGTTTGGCTGCGTCTGTCCGACGCCTCATGCATAAACCAATTTGCTTTGCATAAGCCCAGAGAGAGAGGGAGAGAGAGAGGGGGGGAGAGGGAGAGGGAGGTGCACCCCAAGTGAGACCTCTCCTGCAATTGCTGCAATTTTCCGACTTCACTTTATGCATTTATGCGCCTTTGTCTGCGGCTTTGGCTTCGGCTCCCATTCGGCTCTCCTCTCTTTTTATTTGCGAGTATGTTGGGTTTTTGTTTGTGCTGCTCATCGTCTGCGGCGCTGGGTCATTAATTTGGAAGCGAACACCTCTTGAACCACCCCGTGAACCCAATGGAACCCCATGGAATCCTCAGACCAGGCCAATCAGTCGGACTGCAGGGCCTGGGCCTGGGCCTCGGTCTTGCCGTTCGAGTGGTCAGCATGGTGGGAAGGGCCCCGTCTATGTTCTTAACGGCATTTCCCCAGTGAGAAATTAGGAAATTGCATTTTCTGGCAAAACGAACGGACAGCAACGTCGTAACGGAATTTACGCGATGCACTCCAACAGAGGCACGAACACGGACACGGACACGGACACGAATACGGACTCAGAGTCGGAGTCGGAGTCAGAGTCCGTTGAAGATTTGCTATCGGCAACGCAACTGCAGCCAGAACTAATGGAGGAGGCAGGCAGCGCCGGCGGCGGCGGCAGCGGCAGCAGCGGCAGCGGTGCACAGCTTCGACAGCTGGAAATTGCCAAAATGTAAATTTTCATATGCCCAAACGCAGGCGGAATGGGTCGATGGGGGTGGGGGTGGGAGGGTTCTACGAGGCATATAAATTTATTGCCCGCGTACGCGAGGCCCAATCCCGTATCCACACCATCCTCATCATGATGATGATGATCATTGCTGTGGCTGTGCCAGTGGCAGTGGCAGTGGCCGTGGCTGCTCCTAAAATATTCATAATCAACGCGGCATTAGCAATGGCTGCGTTTTCATTTCGTTTTTCGTCCCTGACACACACGCACACACACACACACACACACACACACACACACACACACGCACACATACATAGAGAGAGAAGCGGGAGTGCCTCATCAATGAATCAGCATCGGAGCTTGTGGCATAATTGGGGCTATGTTTTAGTTATGAGCTGTGCCTCCGTTGCGCGGGTGGAACAGAAGATGGGGCGTGGGTCGGGGGCAGGGGGGCGGGATGATTGAAATAGTTGCTAATTTATGGCGTGGCAAAGGAAACGCCACATGCCACACGATTCCATAAAGTTCTGCCTGCCACTGTTCCACTGTGCGATTTTAAATCAATACAAATCGAATGCCGCATCCCGGACCTATGCAATACGTTTTGTCTTGTCTGGTCCTGTCCCGTCCCGTCCTGTCCTGTCCTGTCCTGTCTGGCGCTGTCTTGTCTTGTCTTGCCTTGTGTCCTCTCCTCTGTCAGAGGCCGACGCGTCGGTCGGGGACGACAATAACAGCCATTAAGTGTGGCCAACACGTAACCGGGCAATAAACAAGCGTGACAAATGATGCTGCTAAATGAAAGTTGATTGCCAGTTGACGGCCACACCTGTTTCGACTGGGTCCCAGCAGAAGGAGCAGCATCAGACCAGGAGCAGCAGCAGCAGCAGCACCAGCAGCAGCACCAGCAGCAGCAGCAGGACCAGCAGCAGGACATCCTCCATTCAGCCGGGCCAACAATCAAAATTGTCAGAGCCATCGAAAAAGAAAGCCGGGAATGGAAGAGCCGCGAAAAAATCACAGCACGAATGCCACGCAACGGAAGTTAGCATCACATCGCGTCGTCCTGGTCCTGGTCCTGGTCCTGGTCGTGGTCCTGGTTCTGTCCCTCGTTCTGGCACTGGCACTGGCTATGCGACTGGCTCTGGCTCTGGCTCTCGTCCTGTGCCAGCAATATTAATAATGATGGCGGCGACAAAACGCAAAATGGCCGCCGCACAGTCGTCCCCGAGCCCGTCCTTGTGCCTCCGTCCCCCCTCCCATCCCTTAGCTGTCACGTGTCGAGGCTGCGTGTGATTTCTACGACAGGACATCGAAAACGGAAGCGAATTCCATTCCATTCGGCACCAAAGGCGAACGCTGAAGGTGACAAGGAAGGAGGAGGAAAATGGGTTGTTTTCCACGATTGTTGCTGCAAGATCTCTCTTGTCTGCTGTCCTGCTGCTTTTCATTCAAATTGCATCGTTGCAGGCGCCCTTTTCGGGAGCTCCATCTGTCACATTGTCACTTGGACTTGGCCTGTCTTCCCTGTCGAAGGATCCCTGCCTGGCCTGTCGATGAACGGCTGCCCGTCGCACGTTGCACGTTGCACGCTGCATGCTGCATGCCGGCTGCTGCCTGCTGCACGACGAACGATGAAATAAATAAGTTCACAGCAGGCAGAATGGAAATGGAAATGGGAATGGGAATGGAAAACATTAACGATGCATTGTAAAGTGTCACATTAATTTAAACAAATTGAAAAAGAATGCCCGAATGCGAGGCGGCACGGCACGGCACAGCCCAGCCCAGCCCAGCCCAGCCCAGCGCACAATTTCCCCGACGAAGGAGAGCTCTGATTCCGCACCGTAATCTGCCACAACTTTTAGATTAAAGCAATGCCAATTGGCCAGCCATTAAACGAACTTGAGCCAGTCCTGGCTGGCTCTGCTTGTGGTGGCACTGGCTCTTCTACTCTGGCTATGGCTATGGCTATGGCTCCACCTTGGACAATTTAAAACTCCCTCAGGTTGTCAGGGACTGGTGCGGTCTGGTGCGGTCTGCTCAGCTCTGGTCTGGTCTGGACTGGTAAACCGTTCCCTGGCCATGGCCAGGCACCAGGCACCAGCAAGCAAATTACTAATTGGCAAGCAAAACGCTCTGCTTGTTGTCCAACAAACAACGACAACGGAAAGGCAACGGCAACGGCAATGGCAACGGCAACGGCAACGGGGAGGAGTCTCTGGACTGCGACTGCTCCAAAGCAGCAGCAGGAAGGGTGCCTCTACGAAGGTGGCACACATGGCACACAAGCTTCATTAACTCAAACTATGCTGCATTTTGCGATTATCAAATTGTCTTTACACACATGAAGCCAACGATTGGAGCAGTGTGCACCCAGGGCAGGGCAGGGCAGGGCAGAACAGGGCACAGCAGGGCAGGGCAGGAGTTAAGAGAGAGAGTGAGAGAGAGGTGGATGTAGAGACACTGATGACTGCTGATGGCAAATAGCAAGTGGAAAAGCTGCCCAGGAGTGGAAGAAGGACAGCAACCGCAGAAATATGAAGCGCCAACAACAACTGCAACAACGCCAACAGCAGCAGCAGCAGCAGCAGCAGGAGGAGGAGGAGCAGCAGGAGGAGGAGCAGCAGGAGTGGAAAATCCCCGAAATGCTTTGGGATATTTTGTTGAGCAAACAACCATGCAAAAATGCAGCAGACGATGCGAGAACGATGTAGTCTGCACTCCTGTAGGATGGATGCCTGATGGCTGATGCCTGATGGCTGATGGGAGTTGGATGAGTCGGTTCTTCGCTTTGGATGGAAGGGCGATATAATGTGGAGTGACAAACTGCCCGGACTGGAGCACGGCACCGACACCGACACCGGCACCGGCACCGGCACCGACGGGCCGCATTATCACACCTGACGGTGATTAGAGGGATACACGGACGGTCAGTGGTCTGTTCGTCGTGACTTCTCTTAAATTTGCCCGAGAGTTACGTTGAAAGCAATTGATTGAAAGTGCTTGTTAAACGGGTGCTCTTCAGAGATTGATGGCCGTAGAGACAGAGCCAGCGCCAGCGCCAGAGCCAGATCTGATTGCCACTCCCTCCGACTCTACACAAGTCCCGTATCGTAGCTTGGCCAGGTCTCAGTTTCCGTCTCCATCTCTGGCTTAATGAACTCCGCTCAGGCCGCAAATAGCTCCAGTTCCAACTTGCTCGGAAAAGTCTATGCCCGCATCTGGCCTTCTCGGACAAAGCAGAGCGAAACAAAAGTTTCGCTAATGCCGGATTTGGGTCACTGTGTTGGATTGCAGCTAAAACTTTCCGAACCCTATCCCTCGCTCCCGGCCCCTGGCCCTGGCCCCCTGGTCCCATTCGGAGGATGCGATGCAAATATTTTCCCATTTAATTAACGCATGGAAACTGCGAGGAAGACAAGGACAGGGAGATGGGGTGAGGTGGGGGTGAGGGGGGACGGGCTAGTGTGGCAGGGACTGTCGCAGCAGATTAAAATAAATTGCATAGAAATTTATCATTCGAATCTCCCAGCCAGACAACAACAACAACTTGACACAGTTGCAAAAGTTGGCAAGAAAGTGGAGCTTTGGGTCAGTTTCCCTCTGTGTTTGTGTCTGTGTATGTATATGTGTGTGTGTTAGCCACAATTAATCATAATAAAACCAGGGAGAATCTGGGATAAGGAGAGGGAATTAGGTGGAGAAGGAGCGAAACGAAGCAAAAAAAAAGCACCACAATTTTCTAGCATTTTCTTTGCCATCAAAATAAATGAGCCAATTAAGCGGCGGCCGATGCTACTTCGTACCTCTGTACCTTCTTCCACCCATTCCCATACCCATCCACTATCCATCCTCACCTGATGAGGGTGCCAAGTCCCGCACAAATCCCCAGGCCAGGCCAGGCCAGGCCAGGCCAGACCAGACCAGGCCCAGAACCGGGTCCAGGTGTTGCGCATCATCATCAGCCAGAGAGTTGGAGATGGTTCGGTCCTTTTCGCCAATTTATGCCAAGGCTGTGGAAATTTATTTATATCTCTTTTTTCACTCCTGGGGGACGCTGGCGAGAAGGAAGGGGGGGAGCATGCGGGGAGTCTGCGGCCGCCTTGTTGACTGAGGTTAAGTCGTTTGAAAATTTGCTGCTAATGAAACTAAAAGAGCCGCTAATTGTTGGCCCGTTGTCAACGACGACGACGCGACGGCTCTGTTTCGGTTTCTGTTTCTGTTTCGGGGGTATTACGGTTCGTTTGGCGAAATTAGCTGCGGCTGCCAATAGAAATCAATGCGGGGGCCACACAATCCAGACGCGACTGAAACTATAGAAATATTTGTAAGTGATAAGAGCGGGTCAGGAGGGTCCCCCCTTAACCCTTTTCCGAAAATAGTCCGCCACTAGGCACTCACTTAGAGAAAATCTGCATAGTAAAAAGAAATACTCACATATTGAAATTTACCATTCGGTTTTTAAGTGCAAAGATGGTGCAATTAAATTCACTATGAATTCACTTCGATTTAAGCATAAGTGTGTTTAAAAGTATTTTAATACGGCATATATTTTAATCTAAATATAAAGCACTTCAAAATAAATATAAAATATTGACTTTGTGCATTAATATGTTTCGAATTTATATTTAACATCATAGTGAGTCTGTTTATATTGAACATTAAATGAAATTAAATAACAAAACTATTAAGTAATTGTTCTAGCTGATAATAAACTGAACACCAATACCAATTTAATAAAATTGAATTTAAATATTTACATTTTAATGAAAACATTAAATATAATATGAAAAATATTCAATACAAATTTATAAAAAGTAAATACTTTCTATATATGAAAAATATTTAATTTAGATATGAAATATATATAACTAAAATATGGATAATATTAAATCTACAATTTCAAAATATTCCATTAAGATGGCAAACATATTTATTCTATATATGAATACATTTTATTTAAATAAAATATATTAAAAATATATTTTATTTAAATGTAAAATTAAAATAAAATTAAATAGGAATAATATTTTCTTTTTAATGAAACTGATTTATTCTAAATTTCAGAGTATGTAAATGTATGGGTATAAATGTGTGAATAATAATATTTCGGGGCTTTTTTCTCTGGGTGCACCAGCCGCATTCATTAGAAATCTATTTACGTTCTTAAACACAAAGCAAACAGAACAAAAAATCCCCGCACAAAAGACGAAAAACAGCTTTATAGTAGACGCTAATTACCAGATTTGTCTTTATTGCGGGACGGCCAAGTGTTTTGGCAACTGCGTTGGCAAACGCCACTCATTCTACGCAAATATTTGCCTTGTATTTGGCACTTTATGAGCAGCCGTGAAGAGAACTCAAGTCTGAAGTCCAGGGAGAGTGGGGAAATCGGTAGTTTGATATTTTGGCCCTGAAGCAGAGACAACCGCAAGTCCAGGGCAAAACTATGATTGTTGTGCAACGTTGAACCTCATTTGATTGGAAGGGAAGGCTGTCAGTCCGCTAATCGTCAGTTTTCCACTCGATCAAGCGTTTGATCGATCTCGATGTTTCCAGTTTCCACCGACTTTTGGCGACGGCACAGATTCGATTCATCGATCGGTTCATAATGAGCTGCTGCTGGCAACACGGAATACCTTGTGCACATAACACTTGAGAGAAGCAAAACAAACCTTGTTCTTTTAAGTAACTTTTAAATTTACTGCCAACCGGCGCTTTAACTTAACAACTACAAGTCGCATAGCTTAAACCCAACCTCAACTAATTAGAGCTCTGACACGTAACCTGGCACAAATCATGCGCCAGCTGCTGGCTCCTCCCGGCCACAGCTCCACCTCCAACTCCAACTCCAACTCCAACTCCGTCTCCTACTGCCCCTGCCACTACCACTGCCACTGCATCTGGCTCTGTTTGGCCCTCCCTCTCGTTTGCATTCGCATTTGTTGCCGCCACTTGGGTGGTGGTGTTGTGTCCCTCCTCGAGCTTGGCCGCCTGGACGACCACAAAAGCAGTGCCGGCACCCAGCAGCGAACCGGCCACAACATCCGACCAATGGTGTTTGTAGTCCATGACACGGCTGATGGCCACGAACCAGGCCACACAGAGGCATCCCAGCTGGAGGACGGGCCCCAGAAGACTGCCCCTCAGGGGCCAGCGGCGGTGACGCAAGTGAAGGGCCAGGAACAACAGGCCGTAGAAGGCCATGGACGAATGCCCGCTGGGGAAGGACACGTGCAGGCTCCTCAGCATCTCCTGGGTGGCCCCCGAGAGCTCGGGCCGGCAGCTGTAAGCCTCATGATAGACCAGGCCGTCTCGATGCGCCTCATCCGAGCAGCTGCCTCCATCCGGGAACTGCGGCTGGCAGACGGCGAAAAAATGCGGCCTCAGTCTGCCGATGGTCTCCTTTCCGATGCTCTTGAGGAGATTGTTGAACACATGGCCGTAGAGGAACCAGCGGACGGTGTTCCACAGCGGCCAGAGGTGGCGCCAACTGGAGGCTTCGCCCCGGCGCCAGGCCAGGAAGCTCTCGAGCAGGATCAGGCACAGCAGGGGCAAGTGCACTCCCAGCCAGTGCAGCAGCTGGGGGCTCACGGTGCTCTCGCGATAGGGATACATCAGGGTCTCGTCGTTGCAGAAGAAGCCGCGCTGGGTGGTGGGCCACCAGATGCGCTTGAAGTTCGCCGAAAGGATCAGGAGCAGGGCCAGTAGGGCCAGGTCCACCAGCAGGCGGACCGGAGTCCGAAGTCGCAAACTGAAGCTCATGGCGTCCGGCCTGTTCGAGGTTCCACGCGTCACTGAGCTCCGTCTTGGATCGGATCGTAGTATTTGAGTAATGGAAGCCCCAAGCCCCTAGCCACAAGCCCCCAGCAATCAGAGCTGGCGTCTGATTTGGACGCGCTTGATTCGTGTTATTAATAAACAATTCGCATTGTTATTGCCGTCGTTGCTGTATTTATTATTTATAGACTCCCCAAAGCCAAAGCCGTAGCCATAGCCATAGCCGTAGTCGTAGTCAAAGCCAAAGCTGACTTCGTAAATATTTTCCATCCATCGAGTGGAAACCCGGCACCAGTGTAAACGCACTGATCTGAACTCTCCGGGGCGCTGCTGCTGCTGCTGCTGCTGCCTGGCGCCGCAGATAAGCCAGGCAGCTGCCTGCGGTTCTGCTGCTCCGCTCCTCCACTGTTCCGCTGCTCTGTTGTCTGTTGCCAGGGCACGTGCTGGCGCACCGTCTGGCCCTGGGAATGGTCACCGAAATAACACGCGAGTTGCTTGGGACTGTCCGCTGACGTATGTACTATATGCCGCCGGATCGAATGCCAGCCCATCATCTATCGCAAAGCCCCCCGAAAAGCTCCCCGAAAAAGCTCCCATCACGATCCGCATCGCATGCTCTTGGACTCTCTTTGAAAATTATTAATTGATGGGTCAGAGGTCCATCAAAATCAGATTAGCACAGTCTGATTCACGGACTGGCTTGGGTACAGCGTAGCGCCCGTCTACTGGGAAATACATGGGGCTATCCGGCTGTACGGCTTTCTCACGATGATCCGAAGAGAGGTTCGGAGCCTCTTGCTAGTGGTCTTGCTGCTGCTGCCTCTGACGCAGCAGAAACCCTTGCCCCATTACCCATCCCTCAGTCTCCCATTCGAATCGAATTGTTGATGCGTCATGCGGCCAACACACATTCCTACCACACCACTGGCCCAGCCAGTCGGCCAGTCAGCCACTCAGCCACTCAGCCAAGTGTGACCCCAAAAAACACTGTGCGAAAAATTGTGTCAATCGAACACTTTCGATATATGGAATGGAATGGAATGCGTGGTGGGGTGCGGTGCGGTGCGGTGCGGTGGGTTGACATTGAACTGTGAAATTTCATGTACGAGTAGAACAAAGCTGGAACACATAAATGGCAGATAAGCGACCACCAATCGAACAATGACAGGGAACGTACAGGTACAAAACACAACAATACGGCGACGATTCGGCGACAGTGAAAAATTTTCACGGAATTCTTTGGAGTACTTATTTATTTATCCGATTAATACACAAATAATACGAGAACTTAGACAGTATGATGGCTGGGACTGGACAATCGTACAGAGACATATTCATGGGAACTATACAGATGCAGGGTGAAGATAGGTCTAACAATATGTTCTATAATGAAGGTGTAGATACTACAGATTCAACTCGAGCTCGTCTCGTCTCATCGATACTTTATTTTATTCAGGCGTGGGCCTGTGGTTGGCTTTGGAATTCTCTATACAGGACATGATGATCATCTCTGATCAGACCTTCGAGCAGTACTGATCCTCGTTGTAGCTGTTATTCGGCGAGTAGGGTGGCGGGGTGGTGGGACACACCTCCTCTTGGAGCGTGGCCGAGGTGTTCTGCCGGCGCAGGCCACCCGTCAGGATGCCCGAGACGCTCTCGTAGGGCGAGTCGAAGAACCTCGCTATGTAGCTGGCCGTGATGAGGGCCGCGGCCACGCCGATCAGGGAGCCGGAGAGGACATCGGACCAGTGGTGCCAGTAGTCCATGACGCGACTGAGGGCCGTGTACCAGGCCAGCATCACGAACAGGAACTGGAGCAGGTGGCGGCTCAGCTTGGAGCTGCGCCACGTGAGCTTCCGCTGCAGGTAGAGCGCCACGTAGACCATGGAGTAGAACACAAGGCTGGAGTGGCCGCTGGGGAAGCTGAGCCGCGACTGGCGCACGTCCGCGACGGTGTAGCCCTCGGCGGCGCACTCGTAGTTCTCCACGTAGCGGTGCAGGTTGGCCGGATCAGAGCAGAGGGTCCCGTCCGTCAGCTGGGGCTGGCACACGGCCAGGAAGTGCGGCCGAAGACGGCCGATGGTGTACTTGCCCACCTCGGTGGCGTCGAAGGTGAGCAGCAGCCCGAAGCTGAAGTAGGTGGCCTGCCGGAACACCTCCACGTACCAGGTGGACATCCGCCAGCCCAACAGGTGCACGGTGGTGGCCAGCTCGCCGGCGCGCATGTGCCGCACATACTCCACGAGCACGAGGACCACGAGGGGCAGCAGGCCGCCGATCAGACCGAGCATCACCGGCGTGACCGTGTTGTCCTTGAAGGGGTAGCTGATGCTCTCGTCGCCGCAGAAGAAGCCGCGCCGCACCGGCTCCACGGCGAACTCGAAGATGCAGATGGGAATGACAAGCACCACCATGACCAGCAGCTCCATGAGGAGTCGCCGGGTCAGCTGTCGGTCCTCTGCCTGCCTCTGGCTCTGGCATGCCGCTGTTGGGGAGGCAGACGCACACGCAGATGCAGATGCAGAGACGGAGACAGAGACGGATACGGATTGATCTTCATTCGCGTTGCGCATTTTGTGGATGGATCGCTGGCTCTGGCTCTGGCTTTGGCTTTAATTAGTTAATATTCCGAATTGTTTTTTTTTTTTTATGTTGGTTTGTAATTATCTTTTCGGATCGTTTTTGTTTTTGTTGTTTTTTGTTTTTGTGTTTACCCGTCGCGGATGTCTCGGTTGGTTCGTTCGTTTCGGGTTCGTTGTCAGTGGCTGACTGATCCGGCGTCGTTTGGGTAACGTTCTTTTAATTTAACGCTCATTTGATGTGGGGTCTCTCTCTCTCTATCTCTCTCTCTGTCTCTCTCTATGTCTCTCTCTCTGTCTCTCTGTCTCTGCCGATATTGTTTTAGCTCTCTGTTTCTCTATCTTTTGCGGCAAAGCAATTTGTTTATTGCCTATTTTATTGTTATTAGCCGTCTCCGAAGCTCCAGTGTTCGGTGTTGCTGTTCTCCAGATTAGACAAGCGTGCGTATGCCTCGTGTTGCACTGGACACTGCAACAAAGGGCAAGGTGGAAACGATTAACAGATTCTCCAGATACGGATTTATCATAAATTCTCATTAACAAAAGGCACCGCGAGAGGGAACGGTGAAACCCGATCCCGATATGATCTTCGAGACCCCTTTACCAGGAAACTCGATCCCCTTTTCGTTCAGTGCAGCGTGTCTCACTTGCTCAAACAAGCTCAAGATCACTTTGATAAGATAAATTAAAGTGTTCCAGATAGCCGCAAAAGCTTTGCCCGCACCTCCCTTTAGTGCCAAATCACTGTAATTCAGCGATTTTGGCGGCTGCTCTTGCTGTGCTGTGACGTCCTCAGGCCATCCCCTAGATCTGCGCAGAGAATACCACGCTAATCCAGAGCCCATAAATCTCTTACGATAAGGAAGCAGCAGCAGCAGCAGCAGCAGCAGCTCCCTGGGTCAGCTAGCCGGGCAGTGACTCACAAGTGGCATGCTCCGGAGAGTGGTTACCTATTGTTCTAGGGCAATGATGCATCAAATAGGAGCGTCAATGCACGCACTCCCAGAGATTCGCACTATCGGAGACGGAACAGAACCAACCCAGCACCGACTGCAGCGCCACTAATCTCTGGCCCAAGAATGGCCTCCATTGTGCACACACATACGCACACACATACATATATGTCTGTCCCTATCCATCTGTAGCTGATTTGCTCCCCATCTGATCTGCGTGACACTAACCAGCGGAGCGAGAGTGTGAGTGGGTGGGGGAGGGGGAGTGGTAGTAGTAGTGGTAGTGGGAGTGGTAGTGGGAGTTTCGCTTCTGCTGAACATGTGCACAAAGTTTAACTGTCAATTATATTAAAAAATGGAAAACATTCAAAGCGGGCTGCTGCCTCCACTCGCACTACTCGTATTCGTATTCGTATTCGTATTCACAGACGCATTCATAGTGGGACGTCAAATGGCGCGACCTTTAATTGAATGAATAAGCGACATTTGATTGAATTAAGGCGGCCCGGCCCCGGCCCCTGCCCCTGCCCCTGCCCTGTCTCTGTGAGTGTTTCGCTCTGTAGCTGTGAACTTTATGCTGGAAAATGCGGCACTACTCGCTTATGGAAAAGACTCTCCCTGGCGCTTACTGTTTCTGGTGCCGCTGTTTATTTTAGCACTTGTCTGCTGGCATTTCCAACTGCACTTTGAACCCAGCTCGAAATCGAGTTTAAATGCAAATTATTCGAACCCCTCAATCCGTCTGTCCAGTGGGTGGGTGCTAGCCCAGCTAACCCAATTATTCGCACAACTCACTCACTCACTTTTGTATTGGATCCCTCTATGATCGCATTGTAGGTTGATATCTTCACGTTTATGCATTCCATATGGCTGTCACGTAAACAAAAATTTGTGCAACTTTACGATCGCTTATGAACCTAACGACTACCGTTCCGGAATCCGATCTGTAAACTTTGGAGCGCCGCTTGCCGATCGCGACTGAGCGCGGCGCAGCGCTCGCTCGGCCATCGGCCATCGGCCATCGGTGATCCGGGGTTGACTTTTTGTAAACAAATCCATGGAGTTTTTCTTGTACTGCTGCTGCCGATCATTAACGAACGAAAGAGATGAATGGGTAGAGCGAGAGGGACAGGGTGATGGTAATAACCAGTCGGAACGTTCGATTTGAAGGTGCGCGTGACTCGACTCTCGGATACCCGGTACTCGTGTTGATTCATGTATCTATCGCTAGGTCAAGATACACTGCTCTGAAATCTAGCCGATGGGGATCATTCTTTGTGATTCTGAGTACAGTCGAACTTCTCTTTAACGACAGAAAACCAATTCGGTATGGCGAAAATTCGTTAAACAGAATTCGTAAAATAAAATTGTTTTCAAGTTTATTTTACTTTTATATAATTTGTATTTTTATAGTTCGGGACCTACATAAATTTTTACTTTTGTTTCGGTGGGAAACCATAATCAAAATAATTGAATTGAATCGAAAATTCGTAATTGAGAAATATTCACTGTAAGGAAAACCAAAAACGTACTGAAAATAGAACGAAAATGCAGTGTTCCAGAAATGCCTTCGTTAGAGGGAAGTTCGCTATAGAGAAGTTCTACTGTATTTGGTTTTCTTGGGGTTGTAGATTGGGGGCTACAGAGACTCAATCTTCAGACGGATAGACGGACAGACGAATACGGCTATACCAACTCGTCTTTGGATGTGGATCAAGAACTGAATAATTTCCTTCTGCCTGTTACATGCGCCCACACGAACCCAGTATACCCCCCAGTACTCTCTGAGTAGCGTGTAGAAAAGAGACGGATGAGCACACGAATGAGAGCGAGACGGAGCGATCGTGTGTGTGGACTGTTGTCAGCGGTCAGCTGACGCTTATCAGTGGATGGCGATCGCCACCACTTGCTCTGTGGATCGTAAGCTTTGGTTCCGAACTTGACTAAGGAACCCCTCTTCGTTTGGGGCTTGGCAGAGCTTTCCCCTTGCAGCAGTTCAAATAACAGCAATCCAAATCAAAATTATTCCCATAAATTAAGTTCGTTTTATTCCCCCATCTGTGTATCAATATCCGTAAGTGGCCCTGTTGTAGTACCCCGCATAGCCGTAGATCTGCTCGTTCCGCGGCCACTGGCGCCGCTTCACGCGCACCTCCTCGAACAGATGGGCCACGAAGACAGTCACAAAGAGGGCCAGCAGACCACCGAAGGCGGCACCCGCCGCCACGTCTGACAGATGGTTCTGGTAGGTGGAGATGCGCTCCCAGCACACGACGAGGGCCGCCGAGCCGCAGGCCAGCTGGAGGGTGGAGCGCAGGAGTCTCAGCCAGGGAGCGAAGAGCCTTGCCTGGGCATAGAAGACCAGGAAGGCCATGGCATACCAGGTGGAGGTCACAAACCCACTGGGAAAGGAGTGCCGCACCAGGCCGAGCAGGTCCTGCGAGGCGGCAAACTCGGTGCAGCTGAATTCCTCGATGTAGTGGGAAGAGTAGTTCGCGGCCAGAGACGGGTCGGCACAGTTCTCAGAGCCCTCCTCGCCCCAGGTGGGCTGACAGACGTCGAAGAAATACGGACGCAGACGTCCGGTCGAGTACTTGGTCAGCCGGATGACCAGCAGGGTCAGCCCCAGGCCGAACAGATACACGCCAATGACCTTGTAGCACTCGCTGATGAAGCTCGGTATCCGGGCGCCCACGAAGACGAATCGCTGCTTCAGCTCCGCCGTACTGGGCACGAAGGCGGCCCGCAGCATCTCCACGACGAGCACGAAGGCGGCGGGCAGGGCGACGACGGCGATCGTGAGGTGGACCTTGGTCAGCCAGGGCTGGCGATAGGGGTAGCGGAGGCTGGGGTCGCTGCAGTGGAAGCCTCGCTGGGCGGTGGCCAGCTGCTGGGGCAGCACCACCAGGGCCGCCCCATAGACCCCCAGCAGGATGAGGAAGTCGATGATGAGCCGCGAGAGCAGACGCGTGTTCGGATTGCCGCACATTTTCACACTGAAGATCGATGAAGATCAATGGGTGGATGGATGGATGGACCGTGCTGGACCGTGCTGGATGGGCTCAAGCAGAGAGTTCTTTCAGCTCGGGCCACGGCTCATTTGCATTTCGATCGCTGCGATCGGTCCGACAATGTTGGAGGTTAGTGGCTACCACAAAAACTTGTTTCAAAAACCTTTGTTTGGCTCCAAGTCTCTGCTTTTCAGCTTTTCCCACTGATCTAGCTCTGGCTCTAGCTCTGGCTCTAGCTCTGGCTCTGGCTCTTGCTGTGGGCTGCTGTTTATCGATTGCTCAAATATGCTAAGGTCTCAATAATTTATTCCTAATTTCTAAAGTCGCCGCAGCTGGAACCCATTTGTTTGGATGGGGCGGTGCGGTATTCGCCCGGGTCTTGGCCTAGTCTCTGGTCTTTTCTTCTTAATTTGCGTGCTCTGAACTCGTTCTCTCAGTCTGGACAAAAGCAAAAGTAACTGTAAATGTTTGCAACCCATTTTATCGATCGAGGTTGCGATTGATTCTCCCTGCAATAATAATACCTCTGTTGTAACACCCTTGGAATGTGCCATTACCATAATCCCCAGCCCCCAGATATCTGTTCTAACCGAAGTCTCTCTGTTTTCTCTCTTTGCAGGTAAGCCAGATCTGCATACACACTCGGGATCTCTACTCAAGCCAATAATCTGGTTGGAAGTTGAAGGTTTGTTTCGGCTGGATGCGATGCGACAACTTTCAAATATTGCCAAATATTCGACCGATCGATTAAACACCCTTTACTCGTCTAGCCTCTGAAAAAACAAACTCTGGAACCATCTTCGTGATACGATACTTGAATAGATTCCATATATTTCGCTAGAATACAGACAACAAACAAAAAAAAAACAGGAATATCGTGCAAGTCTTTGTGTGATGTACATTTAATTGTTTAATTGTGTATTTGTGTGTGTGTGTGTGTGTGTGTGTGTGTGTGTGTGAGGTTTTCTAAGTTGAATCAAGCACCCATCTGGCTCTGGCCCCCCCCATCCGATCAGCTCAAGGCACGTATCCGTAATTGTGATAGGTTTGAGCGTACTGGGCCTGGGCCGGATGCGCCGCCAGGTAGGGCAGCGTCCCGAAGGTGTAGGCTGGCAGGGCGGGCGGCTGGCCGGCACTGGAGGCGGCCGCGGCCGGGGCGGCGCCAGCCTGGGACTTGGTGGAGCTCTTGGGCGATACCTGGGGCTTGCGCAGAGTGTTGGCCGAGTAGCCGTTCTTGGGCCAGCGCTTGAAGGCGAACAGATCGGCCACATAGGCGCCCGTGAGGCAGGCGATCAGGACGCCCATTGAGGCCCCGGCCAGGACATCGCTCCAGTGGTGGTGGTAGTCGGTGATCCGAGTGAGCGAGACGTACCAGCCGAACATGACGAACAGGAACTGGAGCAGGTGCTTCAGCAGCTTGGAGACGCGCGTGCTCAGCGCCGCCTGCAGGTAGATGGCCAGGTAGAGCATCGCGTACATGATGATGCTGGCATGGCCGCTGGGGAAGGACTGGTTCAGCTGCCGGAAGCTGAAGTCCGACATGTTGGCGTTGCTGCAGGTGTAGCTGTCGATGTAGCGTCCCTGGTTCTGGGCGTCCTGGCAGGTGCTACCGTCCGGCAGCATGGGCTGGCACACGGCGTAGAAGTGCGGACGCAGACGGCCGATGCACACCTTCGAGAGCATCGTGGTGAAGGCGACCATGGCCAGTCCGAACAGATAGAAGATGGCCTGCTTGTAGAGCTGGCCCAGGCGGTGCCCCAGACGGCAGCCATCCCGCTTTCCGGAGGTCTCGCGCAGGGCGCCGCCCGGAAGCTGCTTGAACAGCTCCACCACCACGATCACCGAGGTGGGCACGCCGAAGGCGATGGCCAGCACCAGCTCGTGGTCGAAGCTGCTGTCGCGGTAGGGATAGGCCAGTGACTCATCCCCGCAGAAGAAGCCGCGCTTGAAGGGCTTCCCCCACTTGTGCAGCAGCAGGCTGCCCACACTGAGCGCGGCCCAGATCAGCAGATCGCAGATCCCGCGGGCCAGTTTCGTGTACTTGGACATGGCTCTGGAGCAGTCGAGTGTTTTTCCCAAAGCAAAAAACCAACCGACGACAGCAGCTGAGGCAACAATAAAGATGACGCTGACGGAGACGGTATCGACTCTACAGACTGACAAACCGCGCTTAACTAACCGAGCGACGAGGCATGAATATCTTGCCTGCCTCTGAGCTGCCAGTTTCGAGCCGCGAGCCGCGAGTTCTCCAACTTGGCCGTGATTTCGGGGGCTCTCACTCACTCACGGTTTTCTCCCTGCCTCTGAGCAGCTGTTCTCAGCTGGTGGCGATGGTTCTCTGCGGTCCGTCAGTCACAAGTGGGTGCGTGCCACCGCCGGATCCCCATCACCCATCGCCCATCGGTCGTTGGTATTGTTTTGTGGGTTGCTTTGGCAACGGCGAAGCTTCCCATCCATCCACCGACATGCCATAAACATTTGTTGTTTATTTGCTTTTTTCATTAATTACAAACGATTTTCGTATGCCAGAGCACAGCCATTTTAAGAGTTTACAGTCGAGAAAAGCATTCGGCTAATTCGCGGGTAATTGAAAGACGAAACCCAATTAGAGCTGGGAACAACTTGTGTTTCCTTTCTCTCAGTGGACTGCAGCTCATATTTCTTCTATTATCTCTCAAATTCCCGAAAAACTACCAAAATAAGCACCTCATACCCATCCATCCTCGAATCTTCCTCCATGGAGAGCGGACCCCATTGTACTTTCATGAGAAACTGGTTTCACTTATTGCTCATAAACCAGGAGAAAATATTTAGCAAAAGATAAGCCCCCATTTAGAGAGAAAGAGTGAACGAGAGAGAGAGAGAGAGAGAGAGAGAGAGAGAAGGAAGGAGTTGGAAACTGGTTTGCCGCCAAGAGATGGGGAGAGAGAGTCTTTGGTTCTCGCCTTTCGCTGCATCTTGTGCAGTTTTTTTTTCGGATGCGTGTGCATAATTTCCTAGTGGGCATCCCAGTGGAACCGAAAGAAGCCACAAACCACACACTGGAATGGTATGGTATGGTATGGTATGGTATGGTATGGTATGGTATGGTATGGTATGGAATGGACTGGACCCAAAGTACGGGTGTAGTAGGTGATTACTCAAGTGTGTTAATTCGGTTTGCCGCTGGCTAATTGTGGCCGCTGATACATCGTGCATCGTACATCGATATCGGTGCGGCTGGGATTTTCTCTTTTTCGTAGCTTCGGGCAATTTCGGTGGTGTGGATTCGATGATTCACGCGAAGCTTTCGATTGAACCGAACCGATCAGATCGGATTGCAGGTGATTCCGTTCCGCCGCACCAGCAGGTGCAATACACACTCCACTCCACTCCGCACAGCACCGTGACAGTGACAGTGACGCCGCCTGTCAGCTGTGCAACTCTGCACCTCTGCTGTGACGCCTTCGAGAGCTTTAAGCTTCGCTGGGGGGAGGGGATCGTGATCGTGATCGCTAGCGTTGGTGGAGGGGGAGGGGGAGGGGCCTCCCGCAGCCTCAGGGAAGAAGAAACTGGTTTTGGCCTGCAGATTCTTTCCGCTGTTTAGTTCGATGGCTTTGCTAATTGAAACGGCCAACAGAGGGAGGGCTGGCAGGCAGGCAGGCAGGCAGCCGGCGGAACATGGATAATTGGCTTTTAAAATTAACGTCCCACTTTTGGCAATAATTATGTGTTTATTTCTACGATTATTTGGTGTTCTCTAATATTTACTTGATAATTTAATAATTATGCTAATTCAATGCAGATTTTGTGCAGGCTTATTCATGGCAAAGATTGGCCCTTCGAAGGGGACTCATGGGTGTTTCAGAGCTTTGCTTTCTGTTCCTGTTAGTTCTATAAATATGAGACATAAATAAATCAGAAGGCTTACGTCACGCCACTGCCAGTGCAACCCGATAACCCCAATAGGAGCCCTGAATAAATGACTAATTGCTGGACGTCTTCGATGAAAATTCTTTACTATGTACACTGAATATTCCAGAGGAACATTTAATTTATTGCGTTGCTGGGGTTCCCGCACTTCGGGTGCATTGCACGTGCAGCGAATTAAAATCAATTCAGATCGATCTTCGTCTAATTTCCCAATCCGCAGTTCATTCACAGTTGGGATAGGCACGCAGGGACCTTGAAGAGAGACATTCCGTACCGCATTGCTACCTGTCTCATTTGCTTCTATACGCTTCCATGCGATCTCGTAGCTGTCGGTTCTGGTACGCGTTCATCGCTGGCAGTATACTTTCAGTCGGAACTGTTTATTCCACCCACCTGACTAAGCAGCCACCAGCCGCGCACTGGCTCAAGGAAGAAGGGCGAGAAATTGCAATTGCCGCAGTACGCGTATCAGCAGCGTTAGCTGATTTCCCCTCCGATGGTAATCGATGGTAATCGGATGGGCGGAATGCTGGAATGCCGGAATGCCAATGCCAAGTGTCACAACGGCGAGCGGCGCGACACTTGCAAAACTCCAGTGCTGGGATCGTTATCAGTAGTTCCTCATTCGCATACTGCGCGGGATCAGCTCGGGAGCGTGATTGCACACGCTCGCTCACACCTCGCCTAATAAATTCTCACACCTTCCGCTTATCAGTCGGTGACAGTAGCCATGCCACAGCCACAGACATAGCCATAGCCATAGCCGTAACCGTAAACAGGAAAAGTGCCAAGAACAGGCGAACAACAGAACAGTTTCTGTTGCACCAGTTTCTGTTCGTTTCACTTTTCGGCTGCACAGGAAGTTCGCCTCAGTTTCGCGCAACCTGAACTACGCTGAAAAGTGTCGACTCAGACCTGGTTGGTTGTTTACCGCCAGACAGGGAGGGGCCGCAAACAGGGACTGACTGGGCGAGTGTTTGTGCATGTGTGTAGTGGGCTTGTGCAACACGTGAGTGATATTCACTGCATCTGCGTATTTAACAAATTATGTCAATAATAAATTTTGATTTAATGTCTGTTCAATCGGAGGTGTCACTAATGAAGATCCCACTGCCATATAAAACCAGAAACCTCTCGGCCTCTCGATCTCTCGGTCTCTCGAGGCTCGACGGCTTCTTCTCGCTGTGGTTTTTGTTGTTCCGCTCACGATGATCATGAATACTCGTTTTTTTGGCGCGTGCTGCGGTCGTTCATTGATACGGCTACGGCGTAGATACAGATACTCGTACGTACCTACGCACAGCACACAGCACACAGCGGAGATCGCGCCAAGGGGGGGCGTATTTCGCAGTGCCGTTGCTGTGCGCGGATCGGCTTACAGTGTTACTGGGTTAGCGGTTTTCCATCTGAACTACTTCGCCACATTTCACTTATTTGGGCCAAGGCAAGGTACTCGTTCTATGCTTTCGGACTAGTTTCGGAGCTATTTTATTTACACATTCTATACTACATAATTGCAAAGGTTTATGCTCATTTTTCGCACTAATTTTTATTCCGAAATATCCATAAAACCGTGCTGCTTCCGCAAATCGAATACATTTTCGGAGTAGCTCTGGCAATCCCGTAGAATAACCACAAATCCACAAATGGATTTGAATAAAAATTGGTACGAATTTCGGAGTAGCTCAGAAAATCCCATGAAACACCAAGAAATCAAAAAATAATTGTTAAATACATTTTCGGAGTAATTCGGAGTAACTCCGAAAATCCCATAGTACACCAACATCAAAAAGCTCAGAAAACTCCGAAATTCCTATAGCACATCCACAAATCCGAAAATGGAATTACTATAAAAACATTTTTGGAGTAGTTTCGGAGTAAGCCCGAGAATCCCACTAAGCCACCATAACACGACGACTCTGTGTTCTCTTTTTCCGCTTGCACATTTTTCAGCTTGACCGCGGGGTACCATTGTCCCTCCGATTTCGAGTAATTTCCTTTCATGGCGACTCCGAAATTAGCATAAATTAACAGAAAATAGTCGCAAGCAATGCAATTCCCCTGTAAATTGAGCAGTTGAAAATTGCCATAAAGAAGCTCGATTCGTAGTGTAAATACAAAGTGGCCATAAACTGGCTACAGTTTATGCACTCCACTCCACTCCACTCCACTGCAGCATTCGGGCCTGTGTTTGCCATCGTCTCCATTACCGCACAGCCTCCGAGTCCGAGTCCCAGTCCGAATCGGTGTCCGAGTCGTAGTAGGAGTGGGAGTAGGAGTCGGACTCGGACTCGGACGCGGACGCGGACGCGGAGTCAGAGTGGAAGTGGGAGCCCAGCCTGAGACCCGCTTACTCATTGGGGGCCCGAGCAACGACCTACATCAACAAATGCCACAAAGGCACGCAGCGGACCGAACGGAGCGGAGCGCAGGGCCAGAGCAAGTGCCAACCGACTTAAGTCACGTTGCAATGACCCACTCGAATGGTCGAAGGAGACGGACCAGGCACTCCTCCTCTTCTCCACACCCATCTGCATCCGCACTTCGAGCGAATGCAACTCTTTCATTATGCGCAAATGCCCAGTCCCAGACAAACAAACCTAAACAAACTGAGCAGAGTAAACCTTGAAACAATTCAATAGTTTCCTCATTAGCAACATTCGTGCCCCGCCAGCAGTGGCAGTGGCAGCATCAGCAGCATCAGCAGCACCAACAGAAGGTAACAGGAGGCCGGAGGGGTGTCGCAGCGAGTGTGGTTGGAGCAAAGTGAAGCGAAGAAATACGAGAGCACTCACTCACTCACTCACTCACTGGGAAGAGAGTCTCCGACATTGCTGAATTGATAAGGAATAGTACAAGTCCCCTTGAAATTCAATATCAATGCAAAATGTACAGAGCCCCATTCCAATGGGAACCTTCGACGACGCGGTGGGCTCTTCAGCTCGAAGACCGTATACCGTATACCGTATACCATTGACCGTAGACCGTAGATTGTGTGTACCGTGACAGAGACAAGCGCTTGTTCAAAAAAAAATCGACGGTACGGCAGTCGCTACCGGCAGCGCCGCGGCTATACACCGATCATCGCAGTCGCTGTCGGAGTCTCAGTCGCAGTCACAGTCGCGGTCGCGGTCTCGGTCACAGTCCCCAGTCCCCAGTCTCAGCGAGCGAGTCACATTCGTCGCCGATCCAACGATCCAAACAAAACGCCAGCGTCGCTCCAGAGCGCTTCATAGACATCGAGCAGCGTGCGGACAAAGCGGTTGGTTCGTTGGTTGGATCGCTGCCTGGTTCATGGGTTGCGAGGCGGCTAGGAGAGCGACTACGACTACGACTACGACTACGACGACTTCGACTACGACTTCCCATCGCGAGTGACTGACAGCCAAACGCTCGTGTCTAAACTGACGGACAGCTGGTCTGGGCCATAACGTTAATTTATTTAATTCCGCTACTCCGAAAATCTCGCGCGCGAAATCAGAAGAGCGACGCCGCTTGTCTGCCACCAAGGAGAAGAAAATCGTCTCTGAACTCGACTCTGGAAAATCGTGCGCAGATTTTTCGAAAGCAACATTCGCCTTGATAAATGTTCGGGAATAAATAAATGCGCCATTTGTGCGACAGCCGAAAATAAACCAAAAATATGTACACCGAAAGTGAATGAACGAGTGCAAAATTTGATTAATCTATTCCGAAAAAAGAAACAAATTGCCACCGAAAAAAAAAAAAAAAAATTCAAAAAATCGAGATCAGCTTGAGCCCAGGCGATAAGAACGCTTCTAATAAAAAACATCCAAAAATAAATGAATTCAAGTGAGGCAAAGCTACTCCGAATTGACTCCGAAAGTCCATCATCCACTACAACCACCATGCGAACATTTAAGCGAGGCTTCTTCTGCTCGGACCTGACCATCCGCTATCCCTACCACGAGTGCACCATCACGGTGCCGATGCTGCTGGTGATGATGCTGCTCCTGCCGATGCTCCTCATCAGCGTCGTGGAGATCATGCGCATCTGCAAGCGCTTCCGCATGCGCCTCTACCTGCGCAACCTCTGGCGCTCCCAGGCCACATTCAGCTTCGGCTTCATCGCCACCTTCCTCACCACGGAGCTGGCCAAGCACGTTGTGGGGCGGCTGCGGCCCCACTTCTACCAGGCGTGCCAGCCGCGCCTGAACGACGGCACCAGCTGCTCGGACCCCCAGAATGCGGACCTGTACGTGGAGCAGTTCTACTGCTCCAATCGCAACATCTCGGCCCGCCAGATCCGCGAGCTGCACGTGAGCTTCCCCAGCGCCCACAGCAGTCTCAGCTTCTACTCGATGTGCCTGCTGGCCTTCTACGTGCACAGTGTGTGGCAGGGACGGGGCAGCATTCGGGTGCTGCGGCACATTCTCCAGTTTCTCCTTCTAATGGCCGCCCTGTGTGTCTCGCTCAGCCGTGTGGCCGACTACTGGCACCACTGGTCCGACGTTCTGGCCGGCGCCGTCCTGGGCGTTGTCTATGCCGCGATCACCGCCATCTATGTGGGCGACATGCTGCGGCCCCAGCGGCCCCGCACTGGGGTGCCCTGCCCGACCGCCCTCGGCTACAGCAGCGGCTGCCACCACCATCACCTCCACCAGTTGATGGCCGAGAATAATAATTCAACCACATCCACCAAGGTGCACTTTCTGGCAGCGGCTGCCTCTGCCACGATGACAACCACCACGCCGCTGGACGATATACACCATTCAAATTCAAATTCCAATTCCAATTCCGATACCGATACCGATGACAACGATGATGATGATGATGTCTATAAGCCGCCCACATCGCGGACATTGACAACGCCGTCACCTTCTGCACTCGACTTGCCGAATGTCGTCTAAGCCGACGGATCGCCTGGAAATCCACAAAGAGAGAGAGAGAGAGAGAGTGAGAGAGACAGCTGGCGAGCTGGAGAGCTGGAAAGCTGGCGAGCCGATGTGATTAGGCTTATCGTCTCGCATTGGGCCTGCCGGCTGCTATTTCGACTATTTTTTCCATTTAGAAATCGAAGTAAACAGAAAATATGTGATAAGCGCGCGGCGCACTCTTTACCTGATATGGCACCTGCCCCCGCACACCGCACCCCGCACGCCACGCCACGCACCGCACACCACACACCGCACTCTGCACCCCTCTGGGCGATTTACGAAATCCGAGGCGACAAATTGTGCAACGAGCAATGCATCAATTTGGTCCGGCGACGGCATCGATATCGGCAATCCAGCGGCCGCACAGTGGGGCAAGCAAACATGGAACTAGGATAGTGAGGCACTCGAACCTTGAAGGTTGAAACGTCCATCCTATTCCTGTTCCTTGGCCAGAGAGCGGGCCGCTGGGAGCGGGTCTGGGTCTGGGCCTGTTCAAGCCGCACAGTGGAACAAGCACAGGGAAAATCGTATGATTGATCGACTCTGTGCCTGAGAGCTCCAAGTGTCAAATCGCTTAGAAATATCTAAGCACCTGCGTTTATCTACTCTACCATGGATATAGGCACCGATAGGACTCGACAGCACAGTGGGACAACCCCCACATCACCCTCCATGGGGCACGGGACCGTGGGGAGAGACTGTATGCAGCAAACACTCGAATATCGAATCGCTCTTTAAGATATCTGAGCATTTCGGAAGCACTTTCGTTTATCTACTTTCGGTCCCATGGTCGCCGGCTGATACCACCATTCGGCCGTTAAGAGTAAGATCAAGCCGCTTTATATCTTGGCGGTGGCTACTGGAACTCCGACCGCACCACCACCACCACCACCACCCGAACCCCTCCCCTTTCTTCAAGTTGTTTTTTTTTTTTTGTTTATTTTTTTGTAAACAATGCCGCAGTCACGTCGCAGTCGCAGTCGCAGTCGCAGTCGCTGCCTCAGAGACCGCAATTGCTGCTGCTGCTGCTGTGCTGCTGCTGCTGCTGCTGCTGTTGCCGCTTTTGAAGTGGGCAGACCGCCAACGTGGAGCTTGCCCCAATCAGCTGCGACAATCTCTTGGCAGCGACGTCGACCGCACTGCCGGCGGTGGCTGGCCGCTCTGGCCTGCTCGGCTGCATAGTTTCCAGTCCGATAATGCATTATAAATAATGTTAAAGAGAAGAAATCACTACAAAAATAAATAAAAGTATCGGATGAATGCGAGGCGCAAGATTTATGAGCGAATCAATTAAATCAAGTTTATTTAATATTATTATTTGTTTTATGTTAATTATGGTTAGCCCTTGACAGATTTTGTTTAATCTAAGTGTTTGCTCTCGGAGCCGAATAAATATTTATTACTAAATTGATTTACGGAGTGGCTGGTGTGGAGTGGAATATTTTCATCGTTTCTCTTGACCAAAAGCATTCCACATCGATTGAATTTGTCCAAGGGTTGCCCCCTCCCATCCCGCACGTTTCCAGGAAGCCCCCTTATCGAGGCTCCGTCTTGCGGCACCTTCTGGCGTAAGTTGTCCATAAACAAAGGCCAGAGATAAGGCCGGAGAGCACCGGCCACCCCCTTCCGATGCAAACGGATAGATAGTGAGATAGAAAGATAAATAAATAACTGTGTAATTGTGGTCATAATGCCCCGTGTCTACGCTCCTGCCAAGGGAGAGAACAAAAGCAACGGGCTTCGGGGCCCCCCCTCCCCCCCCCCCCGCACTAATTGTATATGTCTAAAGTGTGTGTCCCGTATCTAATCGATGCTATGTATTTCATAATCGCAAAGGCTCCCCCTCCCACCCTCCCCCGCACAAATAGCGCAGAATGGAACAGAAAGTAATCGCACTGATAGGAATGTGGCTGCTTAGTACGAAGGCTCTGAACATTTTGTAAGATCTTCCAGGCGCCAGGGTAGGGCAGCTCCTTATCGCAGGGATTACGGAGAAGGTGTTCCCCTAGATGACACCTACATATGTATACTGGATAGGTAGGTATCCCTACCACGTACAATCAGCAGCCAATCAATCATGATAGGCTCCATTCAATTATCGGGAATTTTCTATATCGAGCGTTATTGGTTTGCCTTTTTCAATTAAACCGAATTTCGTCTATTTATAATTCGCTATTTTCGCTCCCCTTCAATCTGTCGCTCAATGCACAGCTTCCTGCCGGTGACCTCCGCTGGATGGCATTCCGCATTTCGCATTTCGCATTTCACTCGACAGCGGCCGTCCAATCAAGCGGCTTCCTCATTTATATTGATTTTCCCCCGTCTCCACTTCCACATCCACATCCACATCCACATCCATATCCATATCCGAACATATTGATATGCAAATGGGGACTCGATTGATGTCTTAAATTTGGGGCACAATTGAGACCCATTACACAGTCACCTAGATATGAGATTGGTATTGGGATTGGGATTGGGATGCTTAGCTGCAGATACTCCTACTCGTACTCGTACTCGCACTCGCACAGAAACCACTCAGCTATCTGTCTTGGGCCGCTTTGAACTACCTACAACAAAGGAAAAGGCGGAAAATTCTTCTCTGCGGCCGAAGCAGCCACCACTCGTACCTACACATACATACACATATACATACATGTACGAGCAGCAGGCACACCGCAACTACTACAAAAGAAAAAGCCATAGAAATAAAACGCAAAACTAAAGCCGAGCAATTTATTTTTAAGCACACATATCGAAGGTATGTACATTGTACAACCGAAACCGAAACCGAAACCAGAACCAGAACCGAACCAAATCGAACCGAATCATCGGTACTGAATGAAATCGAAGGAAAGCAAGGAACCAGGGCATACCGAGGCGGATCCAAATCCAAATCACTTTGCTAATACAAAACAATTGTGTGCAATCTTGCAGATACATTTCGGTGGGGTAGGGTGGGCGGCAAGCGAATGGTATAGGGAGGGGGATGCCGATGGGGATGCGGATAGGAATGGGAATGCAGGGCACTGCAGCAGCTGCATCTTATATTTTTCCAATTACAATATCGATATTTTTTGGCTTTTTACCTTTTCCCTCTGAGCATACTCGTTTTATTTATAAATGCCAAAGATGCCATGCAATGGTACAGTGGCACTCGGAAGGGAATCAGCAATGAAGGGTATTGCATTTGCCATGGCGAAAAATATCCATCCCTCTTGCCCCACTGTCCCTGCAGACTTTCTTGCAGACTCTCTTCGGCGAATAGAGAGTACTTTTCCGTCCCTTAAACTTCGCTTTCGTTCCACTGTGCTGTGCTGTGCTGTGCAGACTCCCTCGCACATCGGAGCATAGTTTGTCTCCGCTTCTCTATTGACATTTCCTCAAAAACTTTTCTCATCAATTCACGTCAGTGTGTGCGTAAGTGTGTGTGTGCAAGCGTGAGGATGCCTCTACGTGTGTGTGTGTGTGTGTGTGCGGGTACTTGTAAATACGACAACGTTTATTGTCATTGGAATTATTACTGCCATATGCGAGTGGCAGGCAATCCCCAAGCCCAAGCCCAGGCCCAGGCCCAGGCCCATGGCCAGACTAAGACTCAGACCCGAAGGCAGTCTCCCCACAGGCAGGAGGGCAGGCGGGCAGGCGGGCAGGTCTCCCAATCTCCGAATCTCCTCGAGTTGGGGTCTGTCTTCATTGTAGTCGTAGGTAGACATCACAATGGTTGCCAGGGGAAAAACCTGTTCTGCAGTATGGCTTTTCTTTGCTCCACCCCCTCCCTCTCAGTTTAGTGGGTGGGTGGGCGGTGCGGGAAGAGCCAAGTCTTGCGTATTTGTGTTTTTTTTTTTTTTTTTTTTTGGCGTATGCGAAAATTTAACGAATCATGAAATACGATAATTGAACCATGCACAAGAGTTCGTCGTTGCCGTTGTCGGTGGCATCTTCAGCGGCAGCTCCATCTTCGTCTGCCCCATTGTTTGCACGTGTGTGAGTGTGTGTGCCAGTGTGTGTGCGTATCTGCCTCTGGCCCCACTGTTCGTTGCGTTGCGTATGTGTGTGGCATAATAAAATTTTATTGTAGCCAAAAGTTGGCTACCACTTTTTCCATGGCACTGAGGCCGTAGTTTTTCGTCTCGTGTAATTGTTTGTGGTGTGCGTTGCCAGTCCCCTGGGTGGCATGGGTGAGGGGGGGAAACTGGGGCAAGAATGAGGCTAAACGCCCACATAGTTAGAAATTAGCGTGATGTGGGTGGCAGAGTGAGAAAGAGAGACTCCAGCTGAGGTGGATGCTGCCACACGCGCAACAATGTCGCATCATCATCATCATCATCATCATCATCATCGTTATCGTCATCGTCGTCGTCATCGTCATGATGGCGGTCTTTGATTTCGGTTCGGCAGTTACTTTTGTGGCGTTGCCTGTTTTATGGCATACTTTCGGGCGGTGGGTTAAATTTTATGGAACCTTTTGGGGCCTAAAGAGATACATATCTCTCTCTCTCCCGCTAAGACCCCCTCCGAAAAATCAGAAATAATAGATTGCGGCTTAAGGTTTTTCCCATTCATTTATTATCTCAATTCACTGTCAATTTTCCTCGGGCAAGGTGCTACCATGGCAGTACTGGTAGTGGTAGGTTCCTACGCTCCTGCATACTCTCGGGCAGCGGATTGGAAGCCCACTACTGCTCCCAGCCGACGCCCGAAGCTATGCAAGCTCTGGGCTCCATCCGGATCCGGACCCCCTCTCAGCGAATCCGATTGCGCGAGCCCTGGATTTTCTTCAGCTGCTTCTCCACCTCCTTCAAGTACTTCTCGGGCAGGCAGTTCTCCCGCATGGCCGCGATCTTGGAGCTGATCACCTGCTTGATGTTGGCGTCGCGCTGTTGCTCCTGGTCCAGCCACTTTTGGACACGACCGGCCTCGATTTTGGCCAGGCGACGGCGCTCCTCCGCCTTGTCGGTCATCTGCTGCTTGAGATCCTTGCGGTAGACGAGGCGCTGCGAGTCGCGCTGACGATCGATCGCCTTCTGTTTGTCCTCCTCCTCGCGCATGCGGTCCATCACCTTGTTGAACTCCTCCTCGGCGTGGGCGATCTCCAGGGCCAGGCGGTGCTTCATCTCCTGGGCCTGCTGGGCGCGCGACTCGAGCAGGTCCCGCTCCGTTTCCCGCTTGGCCATGGCCGCCTCCTTCTCCCGCTGCCGGTACTCACGCTCCACGCGGTCGCGCTCCTTCAAGTACTTGAGCTCCTCGTTGGTGTGGCGCGTCTCCATGGCCTCGGCGGCCACCGTGAAGATGCGCTGCTGTCGGCGCTCGAACTCCTTCTTGGCCAGTCGCTTCAGCTCCTTCAGCTGGCGCTCCTTCTCCTGCTTCTCGCGCATGTAGGCCATCACCCGGAGGTCGGCCAAGCGCTCCTGCTCGGTCAGCATGGTCTTGAACACATTGGACATGTCGCGGATCCGCTGCAGCTCCTCGCGGAAGCGCTGCTTTCGCACGTGGACAAAGTTGCGCTGGCGCTCCTCCTCCTCGCGCACTAGCTCCGTGGCCTTGCGGATGTCCTTGGCCTCCTCGGCCACCCGCTTGGCCTCCAGGTAGCGCCGGTTCTCGCGCTCGCTCAGCTGCTGCCGGATCTCCTGGGCGTACTTGGCCCGCTTCTCGATCTCCAGCCGCTCCCGCTCATCCTCGGCGCTCAGGGCCTTGCGAGCCTGCTCGTTGACCATTCGAGCCAGGCGCTCGTCGTCCTCCCGCAGGGCCTTGGCCAGCAGATGCTTCTCCTGGATCTGGGCCTCCCTCACCGCCTTGCACTTGGCATCGAGGATCATCCGGTTGATCTGCTTCACCTCCTCCTCCTGCTCCTGCTTGGCCAGGAAGGCGCGACTCAGCACCGAGCCTTTCTCCTCCAGAATCTCGCTGTCCACGCTGCTGATCTTGTCCTCCCCGGCCATCGCCTGTCGCGCCTTATCGATGGCCTTGTAGCGCTTCCTTGTCTCCTCCACCAGCTGTAGCTGCTGGCGGTGATCCTCCTCCTTCTGATCGATCTCCTGCAGCTTCTCCTGCACGGTCACCACCCTGCCCTGATCCTTCAGTCGCCTCAGATCGTTGGGTCGCAGCACGATATGCTTCGACCCCTGATTGCGCTTCCTTTCGCGCTCATTCTGCTTCAGCTGCTTCTGGTCGTAGGCCGCCGACTGATCGAAGGGCCTCCGGAAGGAGACGCAGGCATGGCTGGAGGTGGAGGGTCGGAACCCCCCCGGCGGTGGACGATAGGCGGCCGTCTGCGCCCTGGCCCGAGATCGCAGCTCCTGGCATCTCTCCTTCAGCTGCGACTCGGCGCTAACGAACCGCACGTTGGAGGCGGAGAAGCACGGCATCCTCGGCCCAATCGGTGGTCAATGATTGGTAAAAAAAAAAGAAGGAGGATACAAGACTCTGCAAACAATTTTAAGCAACGAGCACAGAGAACTGGGTGTAGAAGAATGAGACTTGGAGCTTCGGGGCAAGCGAAGTCCGTGGGTGCCGGCGGTCGCTGTGGCAACTCTCTTTGGGGCAGGCCCCCAATTTGTTTGCGTAACAAGCGATGGTCACCCTGGCAGCGCATCGCGGGTAGCGATGGCAACTCGAAAAGGTGCGAAACTGTTTTGGAAACACCTTACGTAACAATTGAATAGGAAGGCGGTAAGGGCTTGGCTTTGGGTGTGGGTTGGGGTTGGGGTTCGGGTTCGGGTAGGGGCTGCGGCTGCGGCTGGGGCTGGGGCTAGCGGGAGGAAAGCAAAGGCAGATAAACACATCCGACATCTTTGAATTGAAATACGATTTCCGTCCAGTTGTTACTCTTGATTTGCTTCCCAGCGAGTATGGGGCCCTTCTTTGCTCTCTCTCTCTCTCTCCCTCTCGCTTATCTCTCCTGCCCACTGGTCGTCGTCCTTCGTGGGTGGAGCATCAAAAATGCAACCAAGCATAAATTTCGGGGCTCTGCAGCAGCTCTATGATTTATGCGTCCTGCTCAAGGACAAAACGTCGAGCACATCCTTACACATGCGAGCCTCGGACCCAAGACCCCATGGACCCCATGGACCCCATGGACCCAGGACCCAATCCTCTGACCAGTCCAATGATGTGTGTGAATGTGTGAAAGAAGTCAGCAATTATGCGGCATAGAAAAGCAATAAGCCAACAAAATTCACACATTGTGGACGGAACCCAGAAGAACTGGACATTTGAGATATCAAGAGGGGAAAGCCCCCGGCCTGCTCCAGTTCCCTGCCGACCATTCATTCATTCAGCCGTCCATTCAGGCCATCCATCTGTCCATCGGTCCAGTTCGGTCCGCCCACACCCACCCACTGGCCAATGGGGCGTGTTGGAAAGTCTAAGCTGGCAAAAGTTTACGGCCACACATACAAATTAACTTGACCAGAGCAACAGACGAGAAAGTCCAGTGCCACGCCCACATTGTCAAACACACACACACACGCACACACACACCCGCCCACACTAATACACTCCCAGAGAGAAATAGAGAGATAGAGAGAAAGGGAATCAGAGCGCAGGGATCAGGGCTAGTGTGTGGGAGAATGGAAATCCAAAACCAAAACGAGCTCCAACCATTTTTGCTGACTTTAATAAAAAGTTTTCCTTTTTTCCTGATGTTGCCCCAAAAAAAAAAGAAAACCAAAAAAAAAAAAAAAACTTTCTCCTTCTCATCCATCGGACGCTTCTAGTTGGATGCATTGAGGCGTTAAAGTCAACTTAAGCTGAAGCCTGGGACCTGGACCTGGACTGGGACTAAGGATGGGCGAGGGACTGTGACTGGCACTGGGACTGGGACTGGGAATGCGTATGGTCCGGGCTCAGTTTCCCCATTTAGCGGCGGCACACCAGGGGGAAATGCGTTGGCTGCCAGTCCGCAAATGTAAATTGACATTTTCGAGTGCACGATTGAGCAAATGAACGCTTTTTTCCTCCTCCTTCCCTCGCTCTCTCTCTCTCTCTCTCTCTCTCTCTCTATACATCTCTATGGATCTATGTCTCTGCTGCCTTCTCCGATTCCGATTCCGATTCCAGGGGTAATGGCAGTCAAGTTGTTGGATTAGCACTGCGAGCAGCAGCCCAAGGAGACGCAGACGGAGACGGAGATGAAGATGGAGATGGAGACGGGGTAAGGTCATGCATGGGCTGCTTGATTATATGCAAAGCATTATTAGCCAGGCGCTGAAAGCTGGCAGGAGGTACAAGGGCCAAGCCAGAATGGAGACAGGAGAAAGGAGCCTTCTCGAGGGCTCGAGGACATCATTAGCATTCTTAAGTCCGAGCTCAGGCCTTAATTTATGCGCTCAAGTTGTGTGTCCGGCCATGTTTAGTCCGCCCCCGCCTCCATCGTTAATTAAACCCGACATAAGTCCGCCTGTGGTCGGGGATTAGCCAGGTCTGGGGGAGGGGGGGAGGCTAGATTAAGTTATCGCATGTGTGGACCACGACGATTCTAACATCTTTTTATCTATCTCCTTGCAGGTGAGTGTCCGTATCGGGTGTGTCCACCCAGTTGTATCTTATTTGTGCGATACGGGCAAGGCAAGGGTAAGATTCGTCCCAACTGCAGGCAAGACAAATGTTTCTGCTTGGGAAAAATCTAGGAAAATCATCTGCCAAGTCACAGAGATCCAAGTCCGGACGGAGATGGAGATGGAGACGGAGACGGAGACGAAGACGGCAACTGAAATTGACAGCCCTCAGACTCGAGCAGAAAACTTTCTCCTCAGCCATAGCCATGCATTTTCGAGTGTCTAATGCTGTGTTACGCATACGCCATGTTGCCAGTTTGCCATTTTACCATTTCACCATTTTGGGGCAGACAAAAGCAGGAGTGAAGTGAGGAAGTGGTGGTGGAAGGGGGTGGTGGACCCAAAGGGCCCATTACAAAAGCTTGAGGCCTTCAAATGCCTTTTGGCATATGATTCATTTGGGGTCCGTTCACTGGGAGGAGTCTCCCAGTGCCAGACATACACCGACTTTCATCTGCGTGTGTGTGTGTGTGACTTATTTGCATAATTTACAGAGGAATGAGTAAGCCACTAACCATCGCTATTTCTATCCTACACTCTCCCGATTTCCCACTGAAGTGAAGAGTTTATAGAAATGTTGTGCCCTGACAGACATTCGATTTCCGGTTGCATTTTCATAAACATGCTCTGGAGAGAGATTTTTTTACGAAAAACTTTGCATGAAATATTGATCGGATGGCAGGCAGGCAGGCAGGCAGGCGGCAGGCAGCTCGGCAGCTCGGCAGCTCTCAAGTTCAACCCCTCTCCCCCGCCAGAAGCAATTTCATACAGTTTCCTGTCATCGTCTGAGGCATGGCCCAGGACAAACAACATCACATTTATATCACATGGAGGAGGACTCCAGGACTACAGGACTCCAGGAGGCCAGGACTCATACGCACACATGTTTCATTCCCCTCTTGTTCCGGTTCTTGTTCTTGTTCTCGTTCTCGTGCTCGTTTTTACTTTTGTAAGTTTATTTATTTGCCCACATATTTCGTAGTCGCACCGTTAAACTTATGCTTTGGTCAATTTTTTATTGCAAATCCCAGCACTTTGCATCTTTTCGCACATTCGCATTTTCATTGCGAATTAATTCTGCTTTTTCCTATATTTTATGTGCAACCTTTTTGCACCGCGTGGCGAGGGGGGCCCCGCCCGCCTCTGCTCTGATTTATCTGCGGCATATTTCTGGGCCAGAACTCATGCTAACCCAAATCCCTTGATTGATTGAACCAAATGACACACAGAACTCTCGGATAGGCTGCTGCTGCTGCTGCTGCTGCTGCTCCTCGACTGGTTTATTTACTTGAGCATTTGGTTCACAATCAAATCCAATCCAATCCAATCCATTCCAAAGTCTCCGTCTCCGGTCTCCGGTCTCCGCATGGAGGCAATTATTTTGCCCTCTTGTGTCAATGGAGTCGGGGCAGAAAGTGGGAGAGGACTAATTAAAATACTCAAGTGCCGTGCCTCAGACAGTCGCTGGCGAAGAAGTCATACATTCGACTTGATTCCATATATATAGTGGTACTCGTATTTATTATCAATCAAGCATTCCCTGACCCAGATACCCATGGAAATCTATCGGGACGGGGGTCCGTGTGCGGGTGGGTGGTAGGGAGAGAGGTGGGGTGACGGCTGGCTGTATTGAGCAAATGCAAATAGCTTCCATTTCCCATGATGGATGGAGTCTTAAATCTTCCACTCTTTCGCCATAACTCACCAGAGAGTTCCCATCGGCAATTGCAGCGACAAACAAAATTTCTTCGGAATAAAATTTTAATCATTCCGCAGACCAAACGGGTTCCGCTCCTCCTCTCCTCCACTCTCCTCTCCTCTCTCCAGGGACGATTCACTCCTCGCATGGACGACATGGACGGCAAAAATATAATTTATATTTAATCCAGCACACAAACAAGTCATTAAGCATATTTGGCCAGACCAAGGACCGGAGGGACTGCTGCTGGGTGCTGGGTGCTGGGCTCTGAGGCCTGGCCTGGCCTGGCCCAAAACCAAGGGCACTGACATGGGGCCGCTGCATGTAAAAATGAAATTTATGAAGACTGCAACAAAGAATTACGGTGTCCCTGTCTGCGGTGTCCGACCAGGTTGGGACAGGCACTGGGAGAGGGACTGGGAGGGGTACTGGGCCGTGGCCATGCCACGGAATTGCCAGATTGGTAACTGTTGTGGATGTCCCGTCCCGTCCCTTTCCCTTATTTATGGCCATGTTGATAAGATGTCAGGTTCTCTGGCTTGTGAGTCACTTGGTCCACATCCACAGTCGACAATCCACATCATTGATGCGCAATTTGTCATTAATTTTTGCGGTTCTTAATAGACTCGATTCGCATATCCATATGGCGTGTACGTACATACGTCTGTGAGTAGTAGTATAAGCCAATAATTGTCTCGATTTGAATTCACTGCACTGGCCGCCGCCCGCTGAATCAACTACGAATTCGCAGAAATTCAATTGAAATGATTTGAATTCATATTCATAAGGCATAGGCCAGAGAGCGCACACACACAGCGAGAGATACTCCATACGTATATGGGGAGAGAGAGAGAGAGAGAGAGAGTGCCTGTCCGGGAAACCACATGCGTACGTGCACTGTTCCATGGAGAGATCTGCCGTCATGTCCATGCCATGTCAGGGCTGGCGCCGCCCGAACCTCGAGCTCTGGGCCAGCGCCTCAGAGAGCCACAGACCGATGACGATGACGACGACGACGACGACGACTGCGACTGCGATTGCGATTACGTGATGTTTTAATCAATTTTTGTTTGCCGCATTTGCAAATTGGCTGCAGGAAGGCAGCGGATGCGAGGAGGAGAAGTACATATAGGTAGGGGTTCGAGGGACAAGGGACGACAGAATGTTCCATGTAAACAAAGTGAAGCTGCCGAGTGCAAAAATTATGGCAGAAGCGCCGACGAAAATGTTTATGCAAATTTGCAAATGTTTTAATTGATTAACGACCAGCAAAGTGTGCCGGGGCAATATCTCTCTCTTTCTCTCTTTCCCCCTCTATCACTCTCTCTCTCTCTCTGTGTCCCTGTCTCTCTGCATTTTTTGCGGTTGTCATTGCATATTCAACGGAGATATTAAAAATTCTTTGGCTGTAAATTTGCTTGAAGAAATATTAATTGATTGTCGAGCAGACAGCAACGAAGCGATTACTGAATTTTAAATTTGACTCTCTTCAATTTACTCTGCAGCTGATTGGGTTTAATTAAAGGCAGATACCACTCCGAGATGATCTATATTTTTAAATCCCGAAATCTGTGAATATTCAGTGAATGGTTTAACTTCGGAGTTTGCAGGAAGCTCTATAATATATCATTTTTGACAGCCTTAGGATATATTATAGCCATGGCAAAAGTTCTGTTGCGATTAAAGAGAACAATTTCAAATATGGTAAAAAAGTCCATCATGGCAAAAGACATTAAAATTCAATAGAAACAGTTTTTCATTTAGCTATAATCCGATTTTATTTTCTAAATTTATTGAAACTTAACTAATCAACTTTATTATGAAGACCTATTAAAATACAATTATTTGGTAATTTGATGATCATGTTTTCTCCTACTGTCATCTCATATAAGAATGATGAACTTTAATACAAGTTGTTCCTCAAAGTCTGTCTAACATTTTGAACTATCTAAAGAAATCGCAGAAAATTTGCTAACCTAAGATTTTGTACTTTTATTACCACGGAATTCGATAACCAGATGCATCTGCCTTCCAACAACAAAATAGTCCTACGCCATTCTCAGAGTTTGGAAATTGTATATCCCAACAGGAGTACTTATATCCTGACTTACATCCTTAAAACCGTAAGTTTGATTGGTTTTTTGTTGTTAAGATAGGACTATCTAATTACTTTTCAAATGGAAACATTCGTTTCTTCAAAATGGAACTTGCCTGAATGGATCTACCAGATCTTTAAATTTTGAAGAGATAAATAATAATTTTAAATTCAGGACTTATTACCCTCAAAGGGAATAGTTGAAGATGAAAAGTGGAAAAGAAAGGAACATTCTCTAGCTCCAAGAATGTAGAGTTTGACTCTCATTAACTTTGGATAGCATTTCGTAAAAGGGAAATTGGGCTAAATGGAAATCGGGGAAGCTGTTTTCATCTTCTTTGGGTAACCTCATTGCCTATGGAGTCCGGCCGTAATCCCTCTTTGCCACAGCTGACGCCCTTCTGACGCACGGCTGTGGTCACTTCACTTCACTTCGCTCCACTTCACTGTCCAGGAGCCTGGGCCAGGCTGGGGTCCGACGTCCGACGTCCGAAGTCTCTCTGGCCATTAAAACCAAAACTCAAACTTGACCGCCAGAGCCAGCCACGTCAAGCGCTTTGCAGACACACAGAGCACACACTCTCCAGGAGGGACTGTACTGGAGAGTGCAGAATGTTGATTGTGGAGTGGAAGGTGGGGCGTGGGACTGGTGCTGGGACTGGGAGGGACTGGGAGGGACTGGGAGGTCAGGGCGGGACAGGACAGGACTCAAACGACGGAGCATAAAGCCCCCAAGTTGAAAAACCAATAAACAAAAACCGAAGCCTGCGGGGAAGAGAGGTCAGGAAACGCACTCTGAGGACTTGGCCGGGTCCGCCGAGAAATAAATTACATACAAAATAACTGCAATACATGTAAATAAAAGTGGGCAGCCCATCAACCCCTCCCCCTCCCCCATCCGGACCCACCTCAGTGGCTGCCACTGCCACTGCCACAGCCAGTGCCAGTGCCAGTGCCACCCTGCCACACGGTTGGAGCCTTGGGTGCTCTGATGCTCTGGTGCTCCGGTGCTCTGCTCGGGTCTGCTCTCCTGGCCGTGTCTGGTCGACGTCAGCGTCTCATCAACTGGCAGTCGAGTAAAAAGTCAGCTCAGGGAGCAGTCAGCAGCTAGCAGCCAGAAGGCGGCAGGCGGTATTCAGCCATTGTCCTGGGCATCCTGCGTGCGTGTGCACTTGTGTGTGTGTGTGTGTGGTGGGACCAAAGGACTTTCAAGCTTGCCACATGGCTGCTGTCCGGGGTAGCGACATTTTGACGGCCCCCAACCATGGGGCGAGGCCTGAGGCCCGAGGCCAGAAGTATCACTTGTCAGATTAATTTACGTGTTTGTCCTGCCGCCACAGCGGAAGGAGCCACCCAGGACTACAGCTCTGTCGCACTCTCATCCTCTTTCTCTCTCTTCCTCTCTTCCCCTCTTCCTCTTTGGTGTGTCCTGACAAAGAAATCAGCTGCTGCCTCCGCTCTCGCTGGCCCTGGCCCTGGCACTGCCACTGCCACTGCCACTGCTGCTTCTGTGGTGTTGCACATGCAAAAAACCGGAGCTGAGGCATGTCGCCGTCGCATTTACTTGGAGTAGCCACCCCGCAGACCGCCACTCAGCCCCCGCCGGTCTATGCAAATGTTGTGTCCTTTAATATGCTCAAAATTTAAATGGACAACGCAGGCGGCCCGGCTCGGCCCTCTCCACGGACGTGGAGTGTTTTTCCAGGCCGTACATAAATGCAACATGCTTTAATATTACCGAGGAAGTTTCTGGCCGGACGACAACGACAACGCCCACCCGGAGTCGCCTTCTGCCTTGGTGCAGGCCCCTGCCCTGTTATTTGGCATTTTTCAATTTGTAGCCAGAAAGCAGCCAGGGCGTGGGAAGGAGTGGGGTTGCCATGTGAGCAGGGGCAGAGGAGAGATGGTGACCCCACGAACCCCATATTGGGTGTGGACACAATGGGCTCAAGACGATTACCCCTCGATAAATGATAATGGATGCAATTCGATAGTCGTTAATTGAGCAATTATCGGCATTTCATCGGATATTTCATCGTGCTGATGCTCATTTGCGCCTAAAGAATCCATGATTCAAGAACTGCATATATGTACATTTTACTCGGACGGTTGTCGATTATAATCGATTAACGATAAGCGAGAAAAATCTCACATTCGATGAGGATTTTGCATGCACCAGCGAGAGATCGAACAATGTTCTCGATTCAGTCAATAACTTTGAATATTATACGACCTATGACCAGCACAATCGATTGTCGATTCTCGATTGTCAGGTGGGTTTGGCTCAGCCAATTTCGGATTCGATTCGATTTATCTACTTGGCATCCACTGTATCATCTCGCTCCCTATCGCTGTCGCTTGATTTTAAGTTTTAATTTATGCAAATTGTTGCTATTTGTTGTCCTTGTTGCTGTTATTTTTACACATGTGTGGATCCCGCTCCAGTTTCAGTTCCAGTTCCAATTCCAGCCCCACACCACACAACACCACACCACACCACACCACACCACACAACACCACACACCCCACACCCCACTCCTGTTGTTTGTGTATTAATGTTTGCTTTAGACGAATTTAAATTCTGTCTCCCATCTCCAGCTGCTCTCCCATTCCTCGTCCTGGTCCTGGTCCTGCTCCTGCTGCTGCCATGGCACACACACACACACACACACACAGACACAATCAATTGCTGGCTCCACTCTTCTGCTCGGTTCGCTGCCATCGATAAGGATAATGGAAAATTTATTAGTTTAATTGAATTTCTAAGGCGGAAGTTTTACGTTTACGTAATGATATCGCCCGCCCCCCACGACCGTTCTCTGTCGCATGCTGCCAGGACCCGGACTCCTTGTTGTCGTTGGTGGCTGCGGCGGTTTGTGTACATTGTCTCCATCTCCAGGACTCGTCCTCTTTCTGCTGCTATTTTCTGTTCTCTGTTTTAGTTTGAGGTTTTGTATGGTCCGATAATTTATTAATGAATGCATTTGCCTACCACTTTTTCTGCTCCTATCCCCTGTCCCTGGCCCCTGGCCCCTGGCCCTGGCCCGGGCCTGTCTGGCGGCAGTAAAGAAAAAGCTGAGATTGCCTGGTTTTGTCTGTGGAGAGCTTTCCAATTAGGAAACTCTTTGTGTGTCTGCCGTCGCATTCCCCGATATATCCAGCTTGAATTATCGCAGTTCTTATCGGAGAGCCCATGCCCCATAGCCCATGCCCCATAGCCCATAGCCAGGAGCTGCCTTGGCCCGTGTACTTCCGCCTAGAGTTCTCATTTCCGCTGGCCCTAAAGGCGGGCTAGACAAATTTGTTCTTCCTCTAGTTGGCGTCTAAGCCAGCTTGTTTATATCGAATTTTTAAGGGCATCGAGTTAATCAGGAGAAACATCAACTGGAACCATCGGTTGCAAAAGCCAAAAGCCAAAAGCAAGAGCCAAACAAGGGGCTTAGGTGGCCTGATAGACGGATAGCAGACCAAACAAAACACTTTGCTGGAGCTGCTTTTTGCTGCGAAAGCCACCAGAAAAGCGCTGACTGAGTGACCTGAAGCGCGGCACACCAGCAAGTTACAGTACAGCGGGGTGTGGCGGTGGCGGTGGCGGCAGATGGGGCAACTGCATGGCAAACGGTAGCCAGTAGCCGGCCAAGTGGCAACCCCTTTGCTGCTGCTGCTGCTGCTGTTGCTGCTGCTGCTGCCCTCAAGTGGTCAAAAGTGGCGCCCTAGCGCAAATGGCAAAAGCCAAAATGATGAAAGTGCTGCGTGCTCCCATCACCACCCCCATCCCCATCCCCATCTCCATCTCCATACCCCAATACCCACCCTTCAGCCCAGTCTCAGGCTCAACCCCATCGTTCTCGAGGTTGTCGTCGATGTGGAGCGCACATCAAAGGTGCAAACTGGCGCTGCAGGGATTGGCACTCGCTGGGGATGGTGTCGGGAAAGTCGGGAAAGGGTTTGGGGGGCATGGTGCAGGACCGGGCTCCTGGTGCGCCACTTTGCATAAATGACGGGGGACGAACGGCAAACGGCAAACGGCGAACGGCGAACAGCGTCTGAAAATAATAAACTAGGAATACGCATCTGGAGGAAAGGATGGAGAAGGAGGGATCGATGGACGGTAGACGGTGGACGGTGGGTGCTGTCGTTCCTGTCGCTCCTTTCGTGACCTTTTAATGTGGTTTGCCAGGCAGACACCCCTGCAATTTGCAATTAATCAGCAAACAGGCAAACACGAGTCCTGCTCCTGTTCCTGTTCCTGCTGCATTAACTCTGGCCCAAGTCCAAGTCCCAGACAGATAGACACATAGCCACATATACCCGCTATACCCCCTATACCCGCTATACCCGCTATACCCGTTATGTTGCAAGTTGCACACTTTCGGGCGCGGTGCATCAAATGGAATCGTAGTTGCAGGCACATAAATTAACACACGTTGCACTCCTCGAGGTCTGTCTGTCTGTCTGTCTGTCTGTCTGTCTGGCTGCCAAGGGGTTAATTTTGTAAAATATTTTAATAGCCCTCGCCATGCGGGGCAACCCTTGCAGCGTGCCTCTGGACTGGAGTTGTCCCTTTTAATTTATTTCGCATTTGGCAGCTCTAAATTTCGTTTTGCACATTAGAGTCAATACGACCAGGAAACTGCATTATCTGCATAATCCAGTGGATATAGCCCCCAACCCCAGAGGAGTCTCTCCAGTGCTCCAGTCAGAGACATGCAGAGTCGTAAAATGAATTTTAAATGAAATACAAATTTCTGTTCACCCGCGAGAAGGGAGAACGTTGTGAGGCGCGGCAAAGGCCGCGGCTCTACTTTATACCCGGTACTCAGACAATATATATGTGCCCACGATTTATGCAATTTATTACATGTTCGAAAAAGGGCTGAATCGAATTTTAGCATGGCCGGATATGTCGAAGCCTTGCCACAGATGTCCGGCCTTCCGGCAGCTCGACTTACTCTGGAAGCCTTTGACCGTGCAGCGGCCGTAGGATGTTTCCACAATGCTGAAGAGTTTCGTCTAGAAAAACCGAAAGAAGGCTATCACAGTACGAGGGACGTGATGCCTCAGCATCCGCTTGTGATCGCCGCAGAGAGAACTAGGAAGGGCACCACAAACGGCAGAGTCCAGCCCCAGCCTACCTTCCGAGCGCGCCAAGTAGATCTTCGGAAAGGGGACAAAGTCCCTAATAACCGAAACCACGAACAGGCTGCCCAAGTACAAGGCCACCTTGTGGCCAAATGTATAACTCCCGTGACTAGAATCTAGTATATGGGGATACTAGTGGGGGCTTCTGTGGGTCTGGTGTCCCGAGCCTCGGACCGAGTTACATCCGGACCGGACCCCCTGGTCGAAAGTTCATGATTGATCCAGAACTTGTTCCAATGTTCGGACGCAGCGGTCGCCGAACGAAGACAACAGACTGACTGAATATTATTGAAATCCCAGTCACTAAGAACATAATCTACGTTGAACGACTGCTTTGTTATACCCGTTACTCGAAGTGTAAAGGGGGTATATTAGATTTGTTATGAAAATGGATGTGTGTAACGCCCAGAACGAATCGATTCCGACCCCATAAATTATATATATTCTTGATCAGCACAATAGCCGAGTCGATATAGCTGTGTCTGCCTATCCGTCCGTCTGTCCGTCTGCATTCAGCGACTATATTTCAGAGACTATAAAAGCTAGAGCAACCAAATTTTGTATCCATACTCCTGTCACATCACACTGTTACAAGTGTATTTCCAAATTTCGCCTCGCCCCCCTCCGCCCAAACAAAGAACGAAAACCTGTGGCATGCACAATTTTAAAGATACAAGAAAACTAAAAACGCAGAATCATAGAGAATAACCATATCTATCAGAGTGTTGAATCTGGATCAGATCGGATCATTAATATATTAATATCGGTGTTAGTTTCGGCTCGAATTATTCTAAAATTGTTGCCATAATTCATGAGACAGATGTCACCGTTTATGGTTATGGCTTATGGAATGATTTCGTATGAATTTGAATGGCAACAGGAGGGAGGGAGTAGGGAGGGAGAGTAGTAGTTACACACATCCATTTTTCCCAGAAATCTAATATACTCCTTTACTCTTCGAGTACCGGGCATAAAAATAAAAAATAATAAATGACAATTTTATGGGTAGGCGACTGCCAGGCAACAGGAGGAGGAGTGGAAGGAGGAGACGGGGGGCGGGGCTCCTCAGTAGGTGTTTGTCTACTTATAAGACAGAGGACACCACCCAAAAATCCACATCCACATCCAGCGTCAGCGTCGGCGTCGGCGTCAGCATCAACGTCTGAGCCTCTCCTGAAGAGAGCCTTCTTCCGGAGCACATGTGTGGAATTTTGTTGCCAAAAGGCAAGCCGAGAAAATAAGTCATTAAAATGCGGATTACCAAAAGCGTAGAAGTGGATTTCTGCATGTTATTTGCGCGATGCGGTGCAGACTTTAGACTTTGTTAGGTTACATTCCCTGGTCGCCCTGGCTTGAGACTCTGTGGGTCCCGTCACTGGAGCTCAGCCGTATGACTGACAGAGGACCCGGCAGGCACAAGAACAGCGAGAGAATCTGCTAAGCCCTCTGTCTCTGCCTCTGCCCTGCCCCTGCCCCTGCCTGTGCCTCCTCTCTCCCTCTTTCTCTGACAGCTAGGCGGGAACCGAGACAGCGACTGGCATGGGATGGCATGAGGCATGAGGCAGGAGTGGATTGGATTGGATTGGAATGGTGTGGAGTAGAGTGGAGTGGAGTGGAGTCGAGCCTCTCCAGCAGGCTGGCGGAATATTTATTAATGATCCTTTTTAAGATTTTGCGTGGCAAGACAACATAATTCATTTCACCCATAAACCAAGTCAGCGCCAGAAATAGTTGCTTCATAACTGGGGAAAGTGATCTATGAAATGGGAAATATTTATGGCCCCGAGCAACTATTTTTGCCTCTCACCTCACATTCTCCCTCTCCCTCTCCCTCTCCCTCTGCTCGACTCATTATCTAAGCATCTGAGAATCTAATAATTCCCCAGATAAATCTCCCACATGACCGAACCCTTCGAACCCTCGTTACATAAATTGGAACAGCTATCCGGAGAACGCCTTTAAATGCCAATTAATTTCGGCCCGCCGCAAACTGTCAAAGTTTCGGACTCTTACCGCTGCTGCTGCCGCTGCCGCTGCTGCCCCTGCTGCCGCTGCTGCTGCTGTGGGATTCTCGAGAGGAATTCCGAGAATATCGAAAACACACACTTCTCTCAGGCGGGCAGGCGGGCAGTATTTGTATTTTTATGTGGATTATTTTTGCATCTTCTGGTGTCTTTGGCTTCGTATTCTTTAATTTTAATTTTTAATATCAGAAACGTAAGAGAAACATAAAAAAGCGAAGCCGCCTAAAAACCCACGCAGCGCTGTCCAGGTTTTTGTCAGGGGTTTTTGTTTACGATCTTTTAAGCCTGGTTTATGACACCGCCGCCTCGATCGATTCATCCGCAAAATTTTGTTATTTTATTTGCCTCGAAATTAGCAATTAATTTTGTGGCGAGCCAAGAGACAAAGGGGCGTGGCGCTGGCCGGCGGTGACTCAGCGCTTGCCTGAATGAAGCGAGTGGGAACGCAGCGCGCTGGGGCATCAATGGGATGGCTGGGAATCGGGGTGTGGCAGCAAACCGAAGGAGGAAATTGAATTGCGAGCCGCCGCACATCAGGTGCATTCCTCTGCCAAATGTGGAGTAAGGTCAAGCATTCTCGGAGGGAATTCTGCCCATTCTGCCCAGCGAATCGCATTCGTTCCCCGCAAATCCGCTGAGCAATGGCACTGCATAAATATCTGCGAATCTCTTAGGTTAATCAGAATATGACAGCTAATTTTTATGGCATCAAGAGTGCATGTCGCAGTCCGGGCACCATGCGAATGGGAATGGGGATGTGAATGGGGCTGGGGAGGGGGTTGGGGATGGGGATGGTGCCCTGCTTTCAGCACGGGACCTAATCCCCATTTAACATGCATACGCGAATGTGTCGCGCCTTAAAGACGCCATAAATTTTCATTTTCAATAAAAATAACGAGGAAATGTATAATTTTTCTTCTCTCCACCACCCCATATGGCAGCAGGGCAGGCAGGGCGGGGCAGCGCGGGGCTGGGCAGGGCTGGGCTGCAAGTGCGTAGAACAAAGACCCCGGTACCAGAGACTGGAGCGAGGGGCCGTGAAATGCGTTCAATAAATTTCGCAGTCAAATCCGCCACAGATTCAGAGTCAGAGTCGGAGTCGGAGTCCAGGAGGGAGGGAGTCCACCGGGCACTGAGCTTCGGGATCCGGCGACAGTTATATGCGCATTATTTTTTCCAGCGTTTCGTTTTTTCTTTTTTTTTTCTGCGATTTTAATGCGAAAACATTTCCACATAAGCGATTTTTCACGTAAATCAAAAGCCGGCTCGATGACGGGGGAAGAATGGGGTCGACTGGGGCTTGGATTGGGGTTGAGACTGGGGACAGTGGGGACAGTGGGGACAGGGGGTGGACGGGACGGGACGGGGGGAGTGTGGGTCGGATTTCTCCTCCCTGGGACATGTGTCGCATGAGGCCTTTGCGCTGGCAGATCTGGGCCCTGCTATAAGATTAATTCATTTGCTTTTTGCTCGAGTGCAAATTACAAAATTACTTCATTTCCTTTTGACATTTCTCAATTTCTGTTGAATTCCACGCTATGGCTGCATTCTGTCGCCAGTACTCTTGCTCTCTCTCTCTCTCCCTCTCTCTCTCTCTCTCTCTCTCTCTGTCTCTGTCTCACTCTCCATCATAGATAGACGCTTTTGTTTTTCACGTGAATTTAAATGTATAAATATTTAAGTATTATGATAGACGAGAATGGGACAGCTGCTCGTCGCGTCGCGTCGCGTCGCCTCCCGTCTCATCTTCCCTTTGCCACGTTCTGTCTGCAGGTTGTTGGGCAAACAGAAACGAGAACCAGAACCAGAACCAGACCCAGACCTGGACCCACAGCCAGAGACAGAGCAAGAGCCAGAGACAGGGCCAGAGCCATATCTATACCCATGGCCACATGGATGCCCATAGCCATAGCCAGAGCCAAAGCTGTCGGCCAGACAGTCGAGTATCTGGCACAGGCACAGCCACAGCCACAGCCTCAGCCATGATAAAAATGAATCTTTGATGTCATTTGGGTTCTTGTATGGAAATTTGTTTTAATGAAAAAAGGTTCCAGCAACTGTAGTGCTGCTTTTGTTAATGAAATTTGTTGCAAAAGGAACGGGGCATGGGGCGTGGGGCACTGGGGCACGGGGAACGGGGAACGGTTACGGAGCAGACGTGGCTTTATTTGCCAAAAATATTAAATGCTTAAATAAATCATGAGCCACTGTCCGTGATCTGCCAAGGGACTCAAGATGTTTGTGGTTTGCATTTGTACGCAGACGCCGCTAGGTGCACTATTGATTTGATTTTCGGGGGTGAAAAGGTAGAGGTAATCGTTAAACGATTTCTCGAATGATATGGCCAACACCTTACCTGTTGCATCCCATCCAATTAACGTCAAAATAATGCCACATACCCGTACCACGGGCTATCGCAGAGGCGGCCCAGTGCTGGGGCACAGAGAGCTGGGGAGTCGTTTAATAGGCGCATCAATCAGTTAGGCGTACTCATAAAACACCAGAGCCCGAGTGGAAATAAAACATATACATGCATAGGCATTGGGGGGGGGGTGGGGGAGGGTTGGGGAGGGGCTAGACGGGGCAGCATCCATGTTGCACATGCACATTTTCATCTTTCGTTTCGTTTCGTTTCTTTTGAAGTGGCAGCCGCCAGCCACACCACACATGTATCTGCAAGATACGGATAAAAAGCGAACAGCGAACAGCGAACCCCGCCACCGCCTCACTTCCCTGTTCGACTGGCAGTCTAGGCCCCGCGCTTAATTGTTAAGACAAATCATACGCTAATGGCCATAAAGCGAAGTGAGCAACGCGCATCCATGAGATACGTGTCTCTCTCCAGCTCCAGCTCCAGCTACAGTGCCTGCCTGCCTGCCTGAGTACTCCTCCAGTGAACACATTAAAAATTAAATAAACAATTTGCTGCAGTTTCATTGGAAAATGTGTGATTAAATGCGGTTCGTTTCGAGGAGTTTTCCAGGGCCCGGCCTCCCCCCGCATTTTTATGGCCACCTCCTGTAAATGTTGTACTTTGACTTGGTGCTTTTTCTGTTGTTTTTTGAAAATGAAACGTACTTGTATTTGAAATGCATTTTCTGGTTCGGTTTTGGGCCATCAATTTTATGGCAAACGGATGTGTTATGGGTTCCAAGTATGCATCAGTCACTGGCAGGCAGGCGGGCAGGCGGACAGGCAGGCAGGGATGGGTTGCAGATGCAGATGCAGATGCAGCTCCCCCACTTCCACTTATCTACCGCATGACTTTCCCAAGCAATTTTCCCTCCCCCCCAAACTCGCATTAAATTAATACTCGGCCAACAATTTAGGCAAATCATCTTGTCAATCCCGCCACTAATTGGCTCGACGACCGTTCGCCGATTTCGGGGAGAAAGAAATTGCGGCCGCAGGACATGCCTAGGAATCTGGCCAAATCAAAGTTAATGCAAGTGCCAATTGCCATGCTCCATGCTGCCATGCTCCATGCTCCATGCTCCACGCTCCATTGCTGCCCCATGGATCGATTGCTTGGATGCTTGGGCTGCTGTCAATCAGCCGGTCGACTGTAACCCGTTTTTATATACGCATGTATACGGAATAAACTCTTCTTTTCTCAAGTCGTAACTCTCGGAAATTTGTTTCCGCTTTTGGTCCTGAAAGTGGCAGGCACTCCCTCATTCCAGCCCATCGGTTCGGTTCGGTTCGGTACGGCTCGGTTCGGTTGTCCCCTGGTGCGTTACCAATTTTAAAGTTGGCATTCCGCCTCGGCCCAGGCGCCGCCCTTTGCAGCAATTACCAAACCGCACAACAATCGTTCAATGGCAGAATAAAAACGACTTAAAAATAGACAAGGGAACAAGACACCAGAACCCTCTGTGGATGAGGTGGAGATGGTGATGGAGATGGAGATGGAGAATGGTGAATGGGGGTGGAGATGGTGGTGGAGGTGGAGGTGGAGTACGAACAGACAGGGGAAAACCCAGAAAATTGTCGAATGCTCTTGCAGCTGCCTTCCTCTTCCTTTTCCTGCTGGCTGCCTGGCTGGCTGGCTGGCTGGCTTCAATTTCGAGACAATCGCAAATTGACAATCAAAGTCTTCAAAGACAGTGAAAACTGCTGCGGCAAGACAACAACAGCCGAAAAACATCTGAAAAGAGCCAGCACGGCATCTTTCTCTTAGATTTTCTCATATGTGTGTGTGTATGTAGTGTGTGTGTGTGTGTGTGTGTGTGTGCCTGTCTGCGACGCAAAAGCATTTGATTTAAATTGAGTTTGCGAAAATTTTCGTTGATTTGATTGAAGCAACTAAACTTGCACCAACCGAAACCAACTATGGCCCCCACAACGAAACAAGGGAACAATGTACTATGTGTGGTAAGGGTACGGGGAGGGGGGGTGTGTGGGGTGGGGTGAGGGGGGTAGTGACTCGCGCATAGGTGACTTGTGGGTTCACTTGTGGAAGGAGAAGTTGCAACTTTGGCTCTGGTTTCAGGGAGAGGGGAGAACTTTTCCGCGGAGCTGCCATCCACCGCCATAGCAGGCAGCTTCTGTTTGGTTAGCAGTTTGTTCCATTCCACTGTTTTAATTGCTCAATTAAGTAACTTAACCTCACTCCGATAGGCCCTAGTGGAACGACGTGTGTTTCTTGACTATTTTCCGAAGGATATGAAATTCTAATCAGTTCTGCTGTAAGCCCTTTGCCAGTCGAAGTACTTGGACTTTGTGAATGGCAAATGGCAAATGGCCAGTCACATGTAAGCGTCGAGTGACAAATCTCAGTGGAACCATCAGTCATTCGAAAATGCGGATACCGGGGCCATTAGATGGCTCTTTCTTGGGATATGTCTGGGATCCCTGTTCGTTCCATCCATCCATCCATCCTTTCATTGACACTTACAATTGCGCCGGCATTAAGGACCGCTGGCCACTTTCCTCTAATCTCTAATGTACCCCCCGGCCACTCATAAACATTTTCATTCCACTGCCGATGCCCCTGCCGATGCCTATCTTAGCGGCTTTCACCGGCTCCAGCCGCAGGCCTGGTGGACACAGAACAGGGAGGCGCCTCTTAATGCAAACCGGAGTTTGGTCGAGTTGGCGGTACAGCAATTTTGTCACCTCCATGATGAGCGTCGCCGGCGTCACATCATCATTATTATCATTTTATTGTCATCCAGTTTCGGTGCCCAAAGGAGCTGCCGCTGCCGCTGCCGCTGAAGCTGCCGCTGCTGCTGGAGATTGTCGGATCAGCTCGTGGGCAATCTGGCACCCACATGCTCCGCGCCGCCACTCCGCCGAACTAAACGACCCGGCGAGTGGCTCATTAAGTCGTAAAAACATTTTAATCGCCACCATCGCCGTCGCCGCCGCCACCGCCGCTCTCCAGTCTTCAGTCTGCAGTCTCCAGTCGCCATCTCCCAGCTCTGTGGTCCGAGACTCACTTGCGAATCCATAAAGAGTTAATAAAAACACACAAAATCACGGCGTGCCACGACACTGGTTATAAAAAATAAAGAAATTTATATTCCTAACTTCTACTTCCACCACAAATCGTCCCTGTCGACTGTGTCGCTGCTCTGCTCTGGTTTTTCTTTTTTTTTCTTTTTTTAAATCCCATACCATGGAGACGTTTCATTGCTCATCGAGAACGAACGGAGGGCGAAAGACATCCGCGGAACTTGTCTGTCTGTCTGTCTGTCTGTCTGCCGGTTGTGCTCAGCTCTGCTCTGCTCTGTTTGTAATATGAAATGTCTCATTATCATTTGTCGGTTTGTTTATTTTGGGACTTGGACGCGGGACAAGGGCCACACAAGGGCTGAGGTTAAGCTCGGCGGATCTATGTAGAACATATATCTACCCATTTAATAGCCATCGATTGTCGTTGTTAACATAAACTTGAGCTTGTAGACAACCGAACAAAAAACTTCTACAACAGAAATCCATTTAAAAACCCAATAACTGAGAGAGCGAGGGCGAGGGCGGGGGAGATGGAGAGCGAGAGCGAGAGCGAGAAGAGGCTTGTGGACAATGTGGGGAATGTGGGGAATGCAGGAGTGGGCTGCCCCCTCCCCTGTTGCTGGCAACCTCAAGCCGGCGAAAACCTTTCAGTTTCGATTTCTGTCGACGCGTCGGTCGGTCGGTCGGTCGGTCGGTCGGTCGGTCGGTCGCCTTGTGGCCCTTTCATATAAATTATTGCGACACGAGTGTTCATTGCGAACACGCCCCCAGAGGAAGGCGATCCTGAACTTTTGGGCATCGCATCGCGTCGCTTAATTCTCGTTGAATCGTGTCGCGGAATGTTTCGATTCTCGAACTGCGCTTTGCATGGACGTGTCCCCAAGGTGCGTCCCGAGGGCCACCTCCCTCCCTCTTCCCTGTTGCCCGTTGCTGCTGCTGTTCCCGTTCCTGTTCCTTGGGTAACTTATCCTTTGTCTACGCTCTCGCTCTCCTCCTCTTCTCGGCTGTTGGCAGTCGGCATTGTCTGGGGCTCGACGTCTAGACTTTTGGCATCCATGTCAAGGATTTTGCCAAAAATGTAATTTTTATTGTTTTCTGCGCATTTCTGGGAGTCATTGAAAGTTTTGCGCCCTTGGAAAGGGACTCTGCAATGGAACGGAACGGAACGGAACGGAATGGACAGGAAGGCCATTGCCAGGGCCATTGCCATTGACAGGCCTCTGCCATTTGTTCGGGGGCAGATCGATAAGGAATCTCGTGCTAGAAAGGTGGAAAATCTCAAGCTGCGGCTGCGAGAGAGATCAGCGTTCGAGAGTTCATTACATTCCATTAACCATTTCAGACGGAACGGGGGGAGAGACGGGTCTGACGGGACCTTCACCCATGCATCATTTCCTGCTGGTGCTCCCCAACTCGCCCATCTAATCGCTACCTAGGCAGACAGACACACACACACACATGTCCATGAGGCAGGCCCAGGCCCAGGCACAGGCCCAGTCCCAGGCAGCCAAGCAATCAACTGGCGACCCCAGAACACACTCGAGGCTCTGCCCACACTCTCTGACCAGTTTGCGACTCCACTCTGGGCTCTGGGGTCTCGGTTCTTGGGTCTCGGTTCTTGGGTCTTGGGTCTTGGGCCTGGGCAAGTGCAGCCGAAGAGGACAGCGCCGATTCGAGACTTGTGGTTTATGTTTTCCGCATGGAGGGATGGATGTGGCATGCGGCGGTGTAGATCTTGCCGCAGAATAAAGATCTCATCAAGTGCAACATGCATCGTGCGTTTTGGAGGAGCTCCTCCCACCTCCTCTCTGCGTCTCCCTGCGTCTCCCTGCGCCTCGGCAGCCTCTTTTCTTGGGTTATTTGTGTTGTCCTTTTTGGCTTTATCTGCGGCCTTTAATTTATTAATATTCTCATGCACTTCCCACTCGGTTTCGCATCTACCCCTCCACTCATCCCCTCCGCCACTCATCCGCCACCGCCCCCTGCTCTCTCGAGCATGCTCTCTCGGTATAAGTTTTTCAATTTGCGATCTTTGAACTGTAGACAATGAATTCTTTATAGCTTAACCTTGTCTACCGCTTGTACAACATAGCGCAGCAGCAGCAGCAGCTCGCCCCCCTCTCTGTGGTGCAGCGTTCTGTTGCACTTTGCGCCGCAGGTGAATGGAGGTGCCTCCACTCTCGGACACAGAAACCAAACAAATATACGAACAAACATACGAATGTCTCTGGGATGTGGATTTACTTTATTCATTTCTCATGTGCGATTTCCTGTGCCCAGCCCCCACCCCCCCTTCACCATGCTAACGGTAACCCCCGAACTCCCAGGGATCTCGGGCATCTCGGGGAACCTTCCTGTCCATGGGCAGTGTGTCATTGACGACCCACTTTAATGTTTTATTGAAATTAAATCTGATAACTGACGGAATAACAATTGGCCAACACGAATTGGCCATGAACTTCTTGCCAGCCATCCAGCCAGCCAGCCAGCCAGGCAGCCAGACAAATTGAAAAGTTGAAAAGTTGAAAAGGCTTCAAAGCTGAAAAAATGATAATGAACTTTTTTTCGCGGGGTTTCTTTGGGTTTCTTTTGGGTTTCTTTGGCGAATGAAAAACTAATGTCGCCCCAACACGAAACCGAGTAACTGCCAAAAATATATGTATAAGAGAGAAGCGAAGCGAAGGAAACAAATCAGAAATCCCAAATCCGAAATCCGAAATCCGAAATCAGAATTCCCATAGCATTGAACACCGACGACGGTCAAAGCGATCACGATGCCATGCTGACTGGCTGACTGCCTGGCTGACTGGCTGACTGCCTGACTGGCTGCTTCTTGGTCTTGTGGCTGGGGGAGAGCTCTGAATTTATTGATCATGATTATTGGAACGCCGCAGCACACCGCACAAGTCGTGGAAGGCAGCCAGGCCAGCGAGAGCCGCAGCCAGAGGGCATCCCAGGAGGAGATGCGCAACCTGTTTGCCCCTTCTTTCGAGGCTGCGACCCGGCAATTGCGCAATGATCGCTGGAGACACCCTATAGCCCCCCAATAAGGCGACAGAGAATGCCCAGGAGGATCACTCTCTTCAGCTCTCTCTTCGAAGAACTTTCTGCATCTGCATCTGCAGAAGGTATCTGATCGGTCGAATCGAGCAGCCCCAGCCCCAGTCCCAGCCCCAGTCCAAGTCCAAGTAATTTTCAGACAATTTAAGGTGCATGGGTGGTGGAGTCGACATATCTGCTTGGCCCCTGCCTGCTGCCTTCTGCAGTGGAATCGAAATCAGAAATTCATAAATAAACTTTGCCTTTTATTGATAAATCAAAGTGAAGTGCAGCCACAGCAGCAGCCAGCAGGCGGCCCAGTCTGCCTCGTGTAGCATGCGGCACATGTGGGCAGGGCAGTGGCAGCGGCATGGGCAGCGGCATGGGCATGGGCCAATACGAGTAGTATTTGCATGACCAGATGGAAAGGAAGGAAAAGTAAAAACATTTTAAGTAAATTCAAGTTGACAATCGCCGGTAGTTGCGGAAAATGTTGATCTAGAGTGCTCGAATCCAAACCGCAAGATTTTGTATGGCTCTGGCTCTGGCGCTGGCTCTTTCTCTGGATCGCTGATTGGAGGCCAGAGCAGCTCTTTCTTGGCTAACTGACTCACTCACTCACTGCTGACCACATCAAAGCCGCATCCAGTCGAGTCGAGTCGAGTCGTCAACTGCTTTACGACTCTTTTCCTCTGGGCAATCTCTTTGCGACAATCGACAAGCGGACCAGTCCAAATATTTACCCGTACAAACGTTCGAAAATCTCTAACAATAGCCGGCCATTTAATGGCTTATTAGATGGTCCAGGCCGGACAAAAGACGCTTTTTGTTGCATTTTCCCCCCAATTTGAATCGAAACAATTTTTTAATTCCGAACCATAAAACGGCAGGAGGCGGAAAGGGGGGTGGGGTGGGGCTCTGATCACTCTTTATGAGTAATCTCCCCCGAAACAGTCATCGGAACAGGCCAATAATGAACTCTTTTACATCATCTGTGTCTGTGTGCCGTTTATTCAATAATAAACCCGAGAGACCTTAACACTTGGTGCGCGTCAATCGAGGGATTTGCCGAGTGACAAGGCCCCTCCCTCCCCCCTGCCTCATCTGGGACTGGGACTGGGACTGACACTTTTCCCGAGACGAAAACTGAGCTGGAGACCCTTTGGAGCGTATGCTAATCTGGCTAGCGGTTCGGGGAAAATCAATCAATGCGCCCCATGAAAGGCATCAAAAGGTGGTCTGCAGAGGCGAGAAGTTGTGTAATCTGATCTGATGGGTCTTGTGTACCATTCCGTTGCGTAACGAAAGGGATGGATGGGAAATGAAAGTGTCTGCGAGACACTGCGATGGGAACCGAAGCCCCAGTCCAGCCCTCTCCCTGCTCAGGCATCCTTAAAGACGCCCCCCCCCTCCTTGGAGGTGTGCAACTTTGGGCATACTATAATCTCATCAGTGGAGCACAGGCCCCTCACACCTGGCCGGTGGTGTGGGGGGTGGGGTGTGGTGTGGTCATGTCAACGTCCGTATCCATAACGTTTCATTTCGCACTGCAGCTAATGAATACCGCAGACAGTTCTACGTGCAACGTCCAACGTCCAACAGCCAGCTTCAATGCCAGTTAAACGACTCCAAATCCATACGAATCCCAATCCCACTCCCACACCCCCTCCCACTACCACTCCCACTCCGGCTGGCCATTTGGCAATTGGATTGCGGTCCAGGCTGCCAACTCAACTTTACGGTCTCAACTTTTGGAACTGCGACAACTGCGCAATGCGAAATGCGAAATGCGAAAAATCCCCAACAACCGACACCTACAACCAGACCAGAGACCAGAAGGACCAGAAGGACCTGGGACAGGCCATACCCGAATAACAGAAAGACAGGGAAAGAGTGTTGTGTGTCTGTGTGTGTGTGTGGGTGTGTGTGTGTGTGTGTGTGTGTGTGTGGAGCGGGACGCCACGTCCCGTCCAGAAAACAAAAGTCAGCGTATAATGAGATTAAAACTTGAACTTTTGGCAAGCCCAGAAAAGTTTCGACAGCCAAGAGCCAGGAGCAGCGGCAATAGGAAATGTCGAAGGAGGTGGCGGGAGGGGGCGGATGAACGCTGAACGCTGAAGGATGAAGGATGAAGGAGCAGCAGGTAAATCATTTTACGCACCCGCAACCAAAAATGAACTTGGCCAACTTTTGCAATATGGCAGCACCCTCTGAGTTATGGATCGAAGTCGCAGGAGGATGGTCCAGGAACACCCCACCCTGCCCACCCCCAGCCCCAGCCCCAGCCCCCTTAGTCATTGCATTCATTTCTCATTATCGACATTCGATAAAAAATGCAAGCAAAGTTTTTATTAAAATATTCCTGGTTGATTTTTTTTGTGCTTTCCGAAAGGTATTCCTTTGATACCTACTCTATCCCCAAAATCCAAGGGGTGTGCGAATATTGTAGGGCATTTTGTGGCGTTCATAATTTCCATTCAAATGAGGGCTAATCTTCAGACAGCTTTCCATCGAAAACAGGTGGGAAAAATCTCTGTTTTAATGAAACAAAGTTGTATTTAATGTATATTAGTTTCCCGAATATTAGTCGATCTTTGTCGGTCTCTGGCTGGGATCCGCTTGCGGCAGGCTTCAGCTGCGGTGTGGCATGGCCCACTGGATTCTTCTCGTGTTGGAAGAGTATTCAAACTTCGTCTGTTCGCCATCAAATGTGGCTTGTTTTGAATACTTTTTGGCATTTTGCCATTAAGCAATTTGAAATGTGTGTGTTTTGGCTTTTTGGCTGCAAAGTTGCAGCAGACGCCATAAATATCGGAGCACACACCCACGTAGAGTCGTCTCGCCTAGTCATCGTCCTGGCCTGGCCTCGCCTGGCCGTGCCTGGCCCGAACTGGACTCTGTATTGGCTCTGGATTCAGATTGAGTTCGTGATCTAAGGGGGAATAGAGAGAGGCGGGGGTAGAGGTAGAGGTGGAGGTGGAGGTGGAGCTAGAAGGTTGGAGAATATACGGGGGAAATTGACGTCTAACCAAGCGTGTCCAATAAAACGTCGCCTTTGCATTTGTTTTGATTGTTTATTACTGCGGTAACTGCGACTCTCCTCCGGGGCGAGTGAGAGACATGGAAAAACAAAAGAAAATGGGAAAACAATGACGCGTTGAGATACAGATACAAACGTATCCACAGCTTGTCTGTCCATCTGTGTGTGTGTGTGTGTGTGTATATTTGGTATCAAATTTGTTGGAACACGCTTTCGTGTGGGCCACACGATGACCAGCAACCAGCCACCAGCAACCAGAGCCATGTCTCTGTCCAGTCCAGTCCAGTCCATTCCTTCAGCCACGACTCACTTTCTTTTGGCTTTGGTTTTAGTTTGATTTGTGCTCTCCTGGCTCCCAGCTTGACAGGATTTAGGGGCGAGAGTGCATCGTAAAGCAGAGACCAGAGACCAATGCGGGGGCTTCTCTCCATTAGTTTGCCTATCGATGGCCAACACTTTGGCCTGGAATCAGTTGAGATCATCGCAGTTCTTACTGGGAACGAGCCCAAGTCGAAGAATTCCGAACGGGCGCTGGCTCTGGCTCTGTCTCTGACTCATTTCCCCCCATGGCGTTTCACTTGTCAAGCTGTCATTTGGCGCGTCAAAAGTGCCAGCTATAAAGCATATTCATATGTACAATATGTTGGCTCTAGAATCTAATGCTCCCCGAGACCCTGCCCTGCCCTGCCCCGCCCTGCCCCGCCGAGAAGCGTATTCTTTTTGGGCCTTTGTGCCACGCAAATTGATTCACAACAAAGGCAACGCTTCCATTCTCGAGCCTCGGAAAAAGCCACAGAACAAAACAGAACAGAAAACTAGAAAACAAGAAACAAAAGAAGGAAAATTATGCGAGTATCCACAGACGAGTACGTATATTATGCTAAATTAATGCAACGGTGTGAGTGTGCATGACTATTCCCGATTTTCCTGGAAAAGCTGGCAGCACCACGCATTATGTATGCCATGCTTCTGCATCGATAAATCAGTCAAAACTGTCAAATGCATATAAATTATATGCAAAAGCCCAGGACCACCGTCTGTATGTACACCCCGCACAGTGGACAGGGGACAGTGGACAGCGGACAGTGGACAGTGGACAGGGGACAGCGGACTGGGCCTAGTGGACAGTGGGTGTGTTCCACACTGAAAGAAATCAGCCGGCTTTCAGCACTGCCATCAGCAGTTGGCAAAATGCTACGCTGCGGCTCCTTCTGCGAGTGCATTCGGGACCCGATTCGCGGTTCCCTGTTAGCGTCAGAACAATAACAAGCCACGTATTGCATAAATGCAATATATGTATGTATGCACAAGGAGCGACAGAGCGGCACATAGGCACAACAGGGACAGATAGAGAGAGAGAGCGAGAGATGGGAAATGTGCGTGGGTTCTTGCTGAGGTAGAAAATGCCCACGTAGGCGGCCAAGAGATGAGCGAACCTATTAGAACTTGTTGAGTGCCATTCGAGTGGGGATGGGAGCTGGTAGATGGTAGCTGGGAGCTCAGAGCTCAGAGCTCGGAGCCCACAGCCCAGAGCCCAGAGCCCGGAGATGGGATATGGAAGATGGGTGATGGGTGATGAGCGGACGTGGGCCATGGCGGAGTTATGTTAATGGGCAATGACTGTTGGGATTTCGTATTAGATAGGGTAATGTGAATGCAGTCCCAGCCATAACAGTTAATGCTTGAGATTACCGCGGAGCGGAGCCAGACGGATCCCCACATCCAGAGCCATCCAGAGAGAAGGCGTGAAAACGTTTACGATAATGTGTTTAGTTCAAACTGTGTGTTTGTCTGTTTGTTTGTGTTTGCTTGTTTGTGGAGAGATGATGATCCCCAATGGTTTAGCCATTCCCATCCCCATCCCCATCGCCATCGCCATATTCATATTAAATTATGCATTCTCCCATCAGCACGATCGCATATCCGTCAAGGAATACTCGTAGCCCTCGCCAGAGCTATCAACCCATTGACATCTCGAGTGCGGTTCTCCGTCCGATCCAAACCCATACCCATACCCATTCCCATCCCATTCAGTCCATCCTCGTGGACTAATTTACATACGTAACTCGCTGCTGCTCCCTGTCTCCCTGGCTCTCTGTGGGCTGGCTGACCTTTTCGAGTTGATTTTAATGATGCTGTTCGAGAACGGTAGAGATCATCATGAGTCCCCCTCCCCGCCTCTCTCTCTCCCGCTCTCCCTTTCTCTCTGGCCGTCTGGCTCTTGCCTTCTTAGATGCATTCTCAACTGATTCCAGGCGATGATATGCCAAACAGGCCAAATGCAGACGCAGACGTAGGCACAGACACAGACTAGTCCTTCTGAACGCACTGCAGCTGGAGATACACTCACGGAATTTCGGGTATCTAGTATTTCTGTGGTATTATTTACTTTTCTGGTTTGACATATTTAAAGTATTTCCCTGCTTATCGTTGTGGTTCATTTTTTAAAGCATTTCTCTGGTAAAGTTTGTGGTTAATTTTTTAAAGATTTTTTTTTTTTTAGTATTTTCCGGTATTCCTACTATTTTTTTTCTGGTATTATCTATAGTATCTACACATGAAGAACTGCATCACTACTTTTAAGACTTATGCATATCAAATGTTCATTTAAAAGGGTTCCAAAATCATTTAAAAAAGATATATGCTGGTCTAAAAAAAGTCTGGCCTATTGGAGGTTATAGTTTGATAAACCAGTTCCAGAATATGATACATAATGGACTCAGAACTAGTCCGGAGAGGTCATCCTTGGCAGAACTCCTTTTCGGAGTTGCTGGAATTTATACCCTCGTTAGGGTATTCCTCGTGGCCATCATACTCGATTGCGAATGCTCCAAAAAGACACAAAAAAGAGAAGGGTATCCAAGGAAACCACCGATAAAACCACCAAACAAAGTCTCTTTGACGATGATTTGAAATAATGCTGCACCATGATGCGGCACAAAATCCGTGAATAATAAATCAATAACTCCGTGAAAGGGTCGGAGGAAAGCCTCTACTTTTCTTCTTTTTTTTTGTTTTTTGTGCGTGATTTGTAAGAAACATTATTATGTAAATTATTGTTTTACACCGCGACCTGCAAGATGGATACGTATATTTTTTTTTCGTATTTTTGTATTTTTGTTGGAGCAATTATAGCTGACCAAATATTTACGCAACAATTATGATTTCTATCTGCTCCACCCGGCGGAGGGGCGATTGAGAGGTCAGCTCTGGCCTGAGAAAGCCATCTGTCTGGAGAAAATCTCAATAAACGATATGTGCCCTCTATAAAGTCTGAAAAAGATGGAGCTGCCCCTCTGGAGCTTCTGGAGTGCAACGGAGGAGGGGGTGGCGTGGGGGAAATCCGGTAAACAGTAGCGACAAGCGGCAATTGACAGCTGCAACAGCTTATGACAAGCTGCAAAGAAGCGGCAAAAGGCGAACAAGAGGAAAACAGCAAGCAGGCAAGGAAATACTGCATGACGCCAGGAAAAATGCAAATGAGGCATGCGACAGGAGGAGGCGTCGGAGGCGTACGAGGCCTAGGAGGCGTAGGAGGCGACAAAACTCCCCAAGTCCGCAAGGAGGACAGGAGGATCACAGATCTGTCGTTGGAAAAGAAAGTTCAAAGTCTCAGCATTCAGTCTGCTTTGGTAATTTGTGCCAACTGTCAAAATAATGTAGTCAACGGCCTGATCCTGCTCGGATCCCCCACTGTACCCTGTGTACCCTGTGTACCCTCTATTGGCCCATTGGAGGGGGAGGGCCCTCTCTGACGCGAATCACGCGCAATGAGCAATTAAATATGCGCAGTCGTGTGTGCCACAAACAAAGAAGATGATGAGGATGCTGAAGCTGAGGCTGGGGCTGGGGCTGAGGCTGATGAAGAAGAGACCCCAGTGACTGTGCCTCGTCACCATCATTCACATTCACATTCACATCCACATCATCATCATCATTATCATCTTCTCCATTGTGATCGGCGCACGAGGCTGGCTGGCTGGCTGGGATGGCTGGCTGGGATGGCTGGGATGGTTGGCTTTCTTCAATTCGTTCTGCTGAAGAAGCTGCGGCAGCTGGGGCAGCCGGGGCAGTCGGGGCAGGAGACAACTGCCACATGACCCGAATAACAATACCCAAGAGCAGTGCAGTGCAGTGCATTGCAGTGCATTGCAGTGCTTCGGGTAAAAGTCGTTTGTGGCATGAGGAATGTGTCTTGCATTTGGCGATTGTCTTTGCAGCACAAAACCAAAACCCAAAAAACACAACAAAAAAGTAAGAAGAGACTCTTCTGCCTTTTGGCTTTTGGGGTTATGGAAAGGCAAATGCAGTTGCAGTTGCTGATGCCGATGCCGATGCCGATGCAGATGCAGATACTTCTCCCTTCGCCCTTGAAAGTGCATCTATACTAACTTATTTTCATTGCTCTCCTCTTTCTTTGCAGGTAAGCAAACAGAGTGCCAAGTACCGATGCGGATCGTGTAAGTCATAGCCACTAAGTTAGTTCCGCGGGCTCCTCCAATCTTCCGAGAAGCCGAGCTGCGTGTGTGATCCAGAGATTGACACGCTCGTTAGCACACTCTCCGCTTACAATACCGATCGGTGTGCCGCCAAATGAAGCGTGGAAGAAGGCGGCAGGGGGCAGGCAGGGGCAGGGGACAGGCAGGAACCACGAAGCAACTCGACCATAATTTTCAAGTGTTTATGTGGCCTTTTTCACAGACCTCTAATAAGCACCGCCGTATGCCGTCTCAGACGTCATCTAACAGAGCTCAAATGCCTTTGTTCTCATTCCCACTCGCACTCACACACTCTCTCTCTCTCTGTCTCTCTCTCTGTCTCCGAAGGAAACTTTGTGGCCCTGTCTATGAATAGGAAATGCAGCAGAGCAGAGCAGAGGGAAAACTCCTTCGGAGAGCGGGCGATAAAACTTTTCGCACATGCATCTGACGGCGACAAACTTCTTTTGCAATCTTCCCGGCAATGCACAAAATCAAAACATTAATTTATTGCACATTTTGGGGGCAAAAACAGCAACGCAACAGAGAGAAAGCCATCGGGAAAGAGAAAGAGAAAGAGAACGGGGGAAACTGGGAACTACTGAGAGCTGGGAACTGGGGAACTCTGAGAACTGGCTGCCGCCTAAGTAGCCAAAGCGGAGTCGTCTCCTGATGGAGACAAACTCTTCTCGCCCTCGTAAATCACTTTCCCTACCCAAAAGCAGAGCCAGAGAGAGAGAGAGAGAGAGAGAGAGGGGGAAAAGTTGGCAGCTCATAGAAAATATTTCAATAGTAGGGAGTCAGAGAGAGAAGCCGCTGAGAAAAGTGAATCTCCGTCTGGGAAAACTGGGAAAACTGTAAGAAGCTGGCGACAAAAATATTATTGCAGTTGTGTAAATAGTTGTCAAGACGGAGCAGAAGTTCTCCCTCTGTTCCGGCTCCCAAATGTGTACTTAAAATTGCTTGTACTCTCTCTCTCGTATGCCACATAAACATAACCTCAAACTGTCTACAGTGAAACACCGAGCCAGACGCGGGGCAGAGCCAGAGCCAGAGCCAGAGCCAGGGGCAGAGGCAGGGGCAGAGGCAGAGGCACCATACTACACACACACACAAAAAATCACTGAGAATTTCAAGTGCACTTATGCATATCCTGGCCGCAATTGAAATGCCGGCCAGACCAAGACATACCCCTACCTCCTCCTTGGGCGAATCCTTGCACACATGTTGTGCGAGAAATTATAATAAAAAGAAATCCTTCCTGCTTTATCCTTATAGCAAACAAGCGACAGTCGGGGGCTCCCCGCTGCCCTCCCTGCCACTCTTCGTCTGCCTCCTTCTGCGGCGGTGGCGGCGCGGCACATTCCTTCTGCCTCGCATGCTACATTTCTTCTTTTTTTTTTGGCAGGGCTCTCTTGGGCTAACGGTTGCACAGTGGGATAGGGGGACAGGAGGTGGGCCATGTGCCAGTGGGTTGGAGATCACAGATGGAATATCATATTTCAGAGATCTTCAGCTGGAAAGATATACAAACATCACTGCCTTTATGGTCTAGAAATCTATTAAAATTCATGACAATTCCAGTTCATCTATTTCGAATAATATTCAACGGAATAGCTGCAATTTTGGAATAATTATTAGAAGAATATTCGAGTGTTATTCCAAATAGTTATAGATGATACAAATATAACTCAATAAATAACTTATTTAACTTATTTGGATAGTTCTCGAGTGGCAGAGTATCGAAAATACTTATAAGGTTTGGATACAGGATCCACCAACCGACCATCTGTTTGTTTCTGCTCGTCTGTGATTGATCTTGACCCACTGTACGTGGAAGGATACACATATCATGCATACAAGCGAAATTCCCTAACAAGCCTGCAATTGTCTTCGTGGGTCCTTGTTCCTTTTTGGTTTTTTTTTTTTGTTCGTTTCGCTGCGCTGCGCTGCCCTTTCCCCTTTCCTCTTTCCCCTGCGTGGTGGCTCTTTCAGTCCTGAATTATTCCAGTGTAAAATTACACCAAAATGCGGGTCGCACACACTCACACACACACACACACACACACACATGAACAAACACGGGTCTCACACAGTCGCAGTTTCAGTCGCAGTCACAGTCACAGTGCCTCAGTGCCTCAAAGGCGTTCCCATTTTCCAGCAGTACATATTCCGCCAGTTACAGTTACCGGGGCTCCTTTTTCGCCAGGCTGTTTCCCATCAAAACTAATTTGTTTGTTCTCGTAGCCAGAGCCCTCCCCCTGCCCCTCCTCCTCCTCCACTCGAACCCGAACTCGGGAAAAATCAAAACTAATTTACATATAGGGAAACTCAATAGGCCCAGCCACGCCCCCTCTGCCAAACGCCACCACTTCCTTTCTCTCTCACTCTCACTCTCGCTCTCTCCCGCACTGCACACGGCTGCAATTAACGTTTCAAGTGGCGTCGATCGCAGGGAAATGAACTCAATTCGGAAAAGGGGTTGCACCGATTTCCACCGATTTCCACCCACCAATTGGCGTATCGAATGCATTACGGGATACTTTGGATATTGGAAAATTCAGCAGGCAGCCAGCAGCTGGCCGCAGTCCCCACCCCCTCTGAAAATGCCGCTGAAAATGCATTACCATTTTAAAGTGTCTTCAGCGCCTTCGTCCCCCCCATCCAGTAATGAGTGTGGCTGTGTGTGTGTGTGTGTGTGTGTCCCATTTGGTGTGTTTATTTTCCAAACTGCATTTCCATGCGCCTATCGGATCGGATAACCCTTTTTGGCTACTCAATTATGATTAACGATGCCCGATGCAGGGAGAAGGCGCTTCCAAAATTAGCCAGCGACTGTCCCCAGATCTTTCATCTCCTGCTCAAACAGACACACACACACACACACACACACACAGTTTTGTGCATTAACATTCAACATTCAATCGGGAATCTTTTTCTTGTCTGTCTAATGCATGAGTACTTGAAAGGGTATGCAGGGGGATGGATGGATGGATGGATGGAGGGATGGATGGAGGGAGGGAGGCCAACAGACCGTGGAAGATGCTCCCCCACACACACACACACACGCACACACACACACACACACATTCTCGTGTCAATTGTTGATTGATTTCCCTCGGCTGACATTTGAAAAGTAACAAAAATTAGCTGGAAGCTGGAAATGGAATTGAAATTGGAAATTGGAAATTGGAAATTGGAAATTGTTTGGGGTTAGAGATTCCTCATTTTATTTTTAACGATTCTGGGCTGTAATAATATTTTGAAGCCAGTTCAGTCAGTTCCCATAAATTCAGTTTTTAATCGTCAGAGCAATTCATATTCGACATAGAGAGGGAGAGAGCGGGAGAGGGAGAGAGCGGGAGTCCAACCAACCGAAGAGATAATTCCTGCATGGAGCTAGAAATCAATGGGCAGCCAGAGCATTCCACATAATGAGCCATGACACTCGAACTCTAACCGAACCCACAGAGACAGAGTCTTTGAGAGATAAGACACAGAGATAGATAGAGAGAGAGAGAGAGGGAGATGGATAGGGGGAGAGTAATTAAACCATTAACCGTTGTGCGATGGGGGCACACAGCTAGCTAGCTCCCTCCCTCCCCCTCTCGCTGCACATGTGTGTAGGGGAGGTTTTTGAACCGAACTTTACAGTTTTTGTGGTTAATGCATTTCACTTACGGAAAATGATGATAAAAACTTGGCGATAAAGTGGCTGTGCTGTGCGTGGAAGGAACGGGGAAATGGCTAGAGGGAAACACGCGTTGTGTCGGGGCGTGTCTAATTGCATTTCATGCTGTGCCCCCCTCCCACTCCCCCTCCCCCTCCGCCCCCCTGCTGTCAATCGTGCCTTCGAAGCGTTTCTTTCTTCTGTTTCTTCTATTGTCCCGACATTCCAAACGAAAAAAATTTGAATTCATTCTTTGTCAACTCTTTTGACAATTTATTAGAAACGCATTAGGATTTCGAATGCGTTTTCTTTTGCCCCCAAAAATTGAATACGGAATACAGTATTTTTACACATTTTTATGGCCTCGTCACGCGCTCTCCGCACACGGAAATTTCTATTCTCTTTGCTCTCCGCCGCAATGCAGCGGACAGAATAGATGTTCGAAACTCGATAAAAATGTCACTCAACCTAATAATGAATCATAATCCGCAAGATTTATGCTTTCACCTGAGGGCCGGCACCGCACCGGACAGATAAATCTTATTACAAAAGCTTTTTGCACATGGTAAATTGGCCCCACCCCGCCCCCACCTCCCTGCCCGCCAAACTATGGGAGAGTGCATGAAAATTAATTTTTTAATGCACTTTTTCAATCCTTTTAAAACACACACACACACACACACACACACACATGTGGGTATGTGTGTGAATGTATAACCCACAGGGACCCAGGGTCGGGCTCTTTGTAATAAATTTAATTTAATTTACAGAATTGGATTGACTTTGCGTCCGACAGGCAGCAGCGGCAGCAGCAACAACAACAACAAAAACAAAAGCAAAGGCAAAAGCAAATAGTGCTGCCAGTCACTAACAAAGAACATACCCATAGTCGTTCTGGTAGTGGTACAATTTATTGCATATTTTATTTATGTATTATTTATTTTTGCTTATTTTTATTTATTTTTTTGGGATTTTAACAAGTTTATTCCATGTAGGCACTCAGCCGGGGGGAGAAGGTGTGGAGGTGGAGAGATGCCTCTGTACTCTGTACTCGTGTGTGCGTGCAGGCGACTTGATGTAGGTCGCTGGCCCGGATGTCGCTGGGCAATTACTCAATCGTATTTATAAGCAAATATAATTCGATCCGAGGCCCAAACGGAAAATTCAATTAAACCACAGAAAAGTCTCGCATTTCGCTCGGTTCGATCGGGGGGCGGGGGGCCTCAATGAAATTAGCATAAATTGACATAAATTCCCAGCCAAATTGATTCCCCGAAAAGAGGCGGGGGACGCGGGATCCCAGGGCCCAGGACAAAATGCAATTTCCAAGCAAACATGTAGTAAGTTTTTCCAAAGAAAACACAATTTATAAATTAGCCAAACAGGGCCCAGAACGAAAAGGAGGCCGAAATATCGAAGGGAAATCATAAATATTGCAGGAGCAGGAAAATCGAGAAAAGCGAAAAGGATTTCCAAACAAATTTTCACGCTCCAATGAAAACTAAAGCCCTGCCCCACAGCCGTATAGCCCCCCTTACCCCTTACCCCTTGGGCGGGGGTCAAGCAGAGAACGAGAAAAATATTATAGAAAACAAAAAGAAGTCGAGGAAAAACAGGCTCGCCCAAGGACTAGGGATAAGCCTGCATAATCAAGTGGTTTTCGATAAATAGAAACAAAAAAAAACACAAAAAAAGGGTAAAGGAATCCCCCAACCCCTCGAACCATCGAACCATCGAACCCCCTCCATCCCATCCCCCTCCCCCGCAGCACCAGGCCAAGTTAATCGAATATGTTTGTTAAAAAAGTTTTGAGGCGTAAAAAGGCAAAAGGAACCCCCCTGCCTCCCCCACATCTACTTATCCCTTGGCCTGGTGAAAATTTAATTTCGACCGCCTCAGAGCTCCGCGTCTGGGAAACTCGCCCTTTCTTATAGAGATGGCAGCGTGAGGGCAGAGGCTTGCTACGATTTCGTGAGTTTGCCGTCCGGACTGCTCGGGGAATCTACAGGGCGAAGGATCGCTTGGCCGCGTCGTGAGCGGACACACGCACCCAGCTCCAGGCGTTGCCTGATAGCCCCTTTGACCCACATTTCGAGTGGCTCTCGTCCTGAAGTTGCTCTCTCCTTGTCGGCTTTTTTAATTTCCTCACCTCGTTCACTTCCTCCTTCCCGATGCCATTCACTTTAATGCTTTTTGGCTCTAAATTGCATCCTTTCGGCCAGGATCTGCCCGCCTGCCTGCCCGCCCTCCTGCCTGCCTGCTTCACCTGCTTCAGCGCCTCCTGTTGCTGTTGCTGTAGCTGTTGCTGTTGATGATGATGCTTCCTTTTTCCATGTGCCATATACAATTGTTGCCACATTTCCGGCCATCTTTTGGCCCAGGCCGGGGCCCGGAGCTGCAGCCGGAGCCAGAGCCGGTGCCGGTGCCGGCGTCCTTCAGACATTTTAATGATTTTCCGAGTGAGAATTCTCACCGCTTCAATTTTCCTGCTTTAAATTGCTTTTTCCTAGTGTTGCACGAGTATTTGCTTTTTATTTAGTTGTTCCCAGAGTTTTCTTTGCCCCGGATAGTTTGCGGGGGGGGGGGAGGGAGGGGGTGGGGCAGGGTCCGATCCAGGAAAATGTTAAGCGATTTATCAATTAAGGCTCAAAGAAAGCGAAAACCCCATCCCCCACCCTGTAGCCTCACTAATTTAACCCTTAAGCTGCACGTGCCAGGCCCTAAGAAAAAAGGGGAAAATAAAAGAAAATCATAGAAATTCCTGGCAACAAAAGAGCTCTCAGCCGAACCCACCCCCACCCCCCGACAAAATCAACCACTTGACAATACAAAAGATAATTAAATAAACAATGAGCGAGAGGACCAAGGACCAAGTGAAAATGCGAGACAAAACAAAATACAAAATAAATGCAAATTGAAAAAAATTATACAGCCCCAAAAAAAGAAAATGAAAATGAAAATGAGAGTGTGAAGCCTTGGAAATTCATTGAAGGAGCTCAAAGGAAAACCCCGATCCCAAAGGGTTGGGAAAAACTGCCCTAGACTTGGGGGCAGAACTAGTTCAGGTGAATGGAGGCGAAACTGGAAAGTACTTTAAAAAGTAAATCATACGATGGGGAATGGCAATCGCACCCCCACCCCCACTCCCACTCCCACTCCCGCTCCACCCATTTCCATCCCCATTTCCGCTTATCGCTCTGCCTGTCACAACTTTACCGCCGCCGCTGCCATGAACATCATCATACTCGGCTCTTAATCATCAGAATGGGCCACAGACACAGCCGCAGCCGCAGACACAGACACACACACAGACACGGACGGGGCTCTGTGCCTGCAATGCGTCGCGCCTGGGGCGATAGGTTCCACTGTACCCGTAGACGGTATCACTCCTTGCCCCGGAGCATAACAAAAAAAAGTTGCACCGCTTCCATGACAATGATGACGGCGTCTGTTTCCGCTTCTGACGACTACGACGACGACGACAACTCCACGGCGCAGCCATTTTTCGCAACTGTTACTGCTGCGCGCCGGCCTGCAGCATTTGTCCCGGGCCTACACTCTTGGATACTATGTTAAATTTTAGTGTTTGTCGTTGCAACAACAGCAGCAGCAGCAGCAGCAGCCACACGAACAAGGACAAGTTTTTTAGAGACAAACGTCGCCATCGTCGCCATCGTCGACGTTGCCGTTGCCGTTGCCGTTGCTGTCGCACGTTGTGCAAACTTTTCCACTTCATTGCATGATTGCAATTTTTACGCAAAACAATTTTATTTGTTTAGTTTTTCCTTGCTTTCCTTCTCTTTTTATGCATCTGGCACTGTTTGCCGACGAATGTTGCATTGTTGGGCGGCAGTTGAAGCCGATGATTGCCGCCAGCGCCGTTCGGAAACTTTAAGAGTTTTCAAGGTGCAAAGAGGTGGAGTGGAAGAGGCAAGTGCGCGGAAAGCGCTGATAATGGTGGGGGGGGGGCTGGGCCATGATCCTTAAGTTCCTAACTGTTTTCTCTGTTCGAGCTAGAGCCCTGCCTCATCGATTCGCTGCTGACTGAAGACAGGATCCTTAAAGAGGCAGGACCACAGCTGTGATTCCGTGTACTCAAGCAGGGCTCCAGTTTAAGTCCAGTTTACTTCAATCTATTCACCTCTCTATGCTACAGATCGGTTACAGGTTACAGGTCAAAGTTGAACTTGTTGCCCGACTTCCGGCTATTTTGCCATTCGAGCCGGAATTGGTGCGGTCCATCGAAGGGGCCACCCAATAAACCGTGTTCAAGGGCTCTCCTTGCGCCGGGGGTAATCCGTTTAAATACGCTGCAGCCTTCTGTTGCATCTCATCTCGCCATTTGTTTAGTTGCATCAATATCCCCCCTCCACCCCTCACCCGTGGCTGCTCTCCTTGGCTATCCTCCAATCAGTTTCATTTTCACACACAATTTTCTTGGCCATTTATTTTTTTATTTTTTTCGTACGCTTTGGCCGTTTATCTATTCGGACCCCTTTCCCTTCCAATCCATCTCTCTCTCTCACTCTCTAGTGCACTCTCTCACACTCTCTGTGTCTGTCTCTCTCTCTCTCTCTCTCTCTAACGCTGGCTCTTTGGCCAAAGTGCAAAATGTTGTAAGTTAAATGGAAACAATAATGGGCTCGGTCCGGGACCTCGGCTTCGGGTTTGGGGCTTTGGCGTTGGCGTTGGCTTTGGCTTTGGCTCGGTCTGAGGCTGATGCTGAGGCTTTGGCTTTGGCTTCGCTCCTTTTTATCCTTGGGAAGGACTCTTGAGGCTGGACTGACGCCCCACTGACGTCGCCTCTTGATTTCGATTATTGCCCTGCACTTTTCACTCTTCATTCGGGGAGCTTTGTTCCTGCCAATCCGAGTGCTTAGCCCCCCCCCCCCTGTCTCGGCTCTCTCCTTTGACAGATGAATTACTTGCCGCGATGGCCTGGCCTGGCCTGGCCGTCCGTAATCGCACTCACCTGGATGGCCGCCACTGGGGCTTCGCCTCAGGCCAGTCCGCATGGGGCATATTTTAATTAAATCCATTCCAAATGGGCCCCGGGCCCCCCCGAGCCTCCGGGCCCCAGCAGGTCCTCTGCAGCAATGCAAAACTTTTCCGCAGCGACGCTCAAAAGTAGGCTCTGCAATTGCAATCCAGAAGCCAAAGCCAGACCCAGAGCCGGAGCCAGAGCCAGAGCCGGAGCCAGAGCCACAGCCAGAACCATAAGACATGAGCCACTAAAACCGTCCCATAGCAAAGCCAACCACAGCAGAAGAACAGAACACAGCCGAAGCCAAGTAAAGAAATAGTTTGGTCCCAAACTATTTGCCAGGCCGCTATTTTCATATGCAGCCCAGGCAGCAGTGGCGGCGGCAGCGGCGGTGGCAGTGGCAGTGGCAGTGGGAGCATCGTGGCAAGTTGTGCCATAATTTTATGCCACAGCAGAGAAAACTTGTGCGGTCTGTGCAGCGCGGCGTCGCCCTGCCACGCCCCCAGCTGCCAGCCACGCCTAATAATAAGAAATTAGAACTTACGACAGCCACTAAGACTGTCCACAACAGCAGCAGAAGCAGCAGCAGCATCCAGAGGAGTCTGAGGAGTCTGAGGAGCCAAGGAGGAGGCAGGCCAGGCAAGGACTATAATCGTCTTGTACTTGCCCGGGTAAGGAACTTTAAGCTAACCACAAAATGTCCTGCCAAGTGGGGATACTACCACGGGGCAGGGGATGCCCCGGATAAGGGGAAGGAGATGGAAAAGGAGAAGGAGAAGGACTCAGGCAAGTGCAAATGGAATCGTGAGTTGAGTTTCTACGGTCTTAGCACCTGAACGCGGAATGGGGAACGGGGAATGAGGCACGGGGAACGGTGGATGGGGAACGGAAGTGCCTGGAAGTGGAACCATGACCAAAGCCAGCCGAAGAAGCCCGATGACAATGAAATCAGCGAAGGAAAGGGAATCTTCCGGGTATTATGTGCTCCATTCTGTTCTGAGCACCAGCTGATCGCTGGGGGCCAACTGGTACGAAAAGGAATGCTGTTTCATATTCAACTTGTTTCATTTCATTCTGTTTCGATTTCGTGCTTCATTTCATTGTTTCATTCGTTTGTTCGGCCATAAAGACATCACTTCTTTGGTAGGTATAATATATATAACTTTCTTTTATTCCTTTACTGATTCATTTGATTTCCCTGTTTCATTTCATTTTGTTCCTTTTCACATGACAGAATTCCTTGTTCTATTCAGGGATTCCACAGCCTCAGTCTATAGATTTAATCAATTTTCAAGGCTCTCGGCTCTGTGTCACTCTCGCCTTGGTCTCCTTTGTTCCATTCGATCGGGTCCAAGTCCACGGATTGGCAAAGCCTTTCCAGTCTCCTCTTCGGCTGGTAGGGCATCAACTCTTCCGCATTTCCCTGTTGCTTTGGAGCCAGCTTCATTTCATCTTCTTCCTGGTGTTTTCCTATTGAGGGGGCATTGCCACCACCACCAGCACCAGCACCAGCACCAGCGCCCCTCTGCCGCCCATTTGTGTGCCACCCGTCCAGAGGCTATTCCCGCAGCGACATCGTCCTCGCTTCTCAGATGCTGTGAAGTGAGCGCAGCGCATTATTTAGGATTTACCTTTATGTTGTTGTCATCGTGGATGTTGCTGCTGTCGGTGTCTCCTCTGCTGTTGCTGCTGCTGCCTGCCTGACCGCCCGCCCGCCCGCCTGCCTGCCTGCTGGTGGCTCCTTTTGCCGCCGTGTTGCAACGAAACTGAGGTTCTGCCTCCGTCCTCTCTGTAGTGGGTCGTTTATAAAGGTGGAGCTGCGGAGCTCTCACTATCCTCGCCTCTGCTCCTTGCGGCTGCTGTGGATGTTGTCGTCTCGTGCTCATGATGCTGGGTGATGAGAAAATGCGAGGCTCGTGTGACATTTTCATTATCGTTGTGGGATATGCGCTTTTCTGTAACCAGCCTTCGACCTCGGCTCACCCACGCCCACGACCACGACCTATCGTCCACCCTGCCTCTCCCTCTCTCTGTCTTTCTCTGTGGGCTTCTGGGCTTGTGGCAGCAACAGGAGGAGATAAGGTTACAAAATTATTAGTTGGGATTTACAATGCTCCAGTTTTAGTGGCCGACTGTGTGTGGGGCTGGGTGCGGGGGTGCGGGGGCTCTGTGGCTCTGTGGCATATCAGGCAATCAGCTGACTTTGTGGGACAAGGAGGAGGAGCTGCTGTTGCACGGTTGCATGCCACATCTGCCAGGGATGGCTCTAACTGTATATAATGCCTTGGAATACTCTTTTCTCCATCATATAAATTAGCCAAGCGACGGCGACGGACCAATTGGACATGTTCGGATTGTATAAGCGGGAAGAGCTTGCCGCAGGAACAGCTTAGTGCAGCTTAAAGCTGCATCGCCAAGTGGCAGATCTTTGAGGTCCTTTGAGGCCATCGATTACCCATTTCCGCTCTAACCATGCAGCCATCCAGCCATCCTGCCATCCTGCCATCCTGCCATGCATCTCCAGCCAATTCAATAATCGAAAGCAGCTCCTCCAGTTCTCAATTTCTCCTCTCCAAATTGCCATCAATTTATCAGCTCTCTGCCCGCTCTCCCCCCGCTTTTCTCTCTTACGTTTCTTTTCTCCCATTGTGTGTGTGTGTCTGTGTGTGTGTGTGTGTGCAATATTTTCCAGCAGAGAAACTTATAAGTTCAAAGATTAACACAATTTCGACAAATAATGAAAGCATAATGAAGGAGGATTGTTGGCGGGGCGAGGGGGGATGGGGGATGGGGAGGGGGGGCAGCCGCATCCGCTAAGGAAGTGAATCGGTCCAAATAGATGGAAAAGCCAAAGAGGCGAGGCATGAGGCGGGCTGTTGGAGGTGGCAGCGATATTTTCCTTTATCATCATATAAATTCCATTTCTGCCTGATAAAGAGCGTTGCCTGGAGGGTGGAAAGGGGGGCGAGGGGTGTGGGTGGCAGGGTGGCAGGGTGGCAGGGTGGCTGGCTGGGTGGGTGTGTGGGCCAAGGGTGGAGGGCGGCAAGTGGAGAAAAATGCAAGCAGGAATTTGAAAATTTTCAATTACGCGTGCAATGAAAATTACGAAAACCCACAAAAGTCATTTTTCTTCGATCGATTCTTTTTCTTTTTTGCCTTTCTTTTTGCTTTCCTTTTTGCTTGCGCTGCCGCTGCCGCTGCCACTGCCACTGCCGCTCCCTTGCCGCAGCGCGATTGTCCTCAAAAGAATCGGAGGCCAACAATGGCAGGACAGAGCCGAGCAGAGCCGAGCAGAGTCCTTGCCACATCTCCCCCACAAAGGTGAAATGGCGCTAAAGTTGAGGTCCTGCGCGGGGGAATTGGCGATAGCAATGGCGTAGGTAATGGCGGCATGGGGAGAGGGGGAGGGGGAGGGGGAGGGGGAGGGGGAGGGGGAGTGGGAGGGGGGGATGAAAAGTTGCCTCCTCCACGGGCTGCGAAAAGTAGAAAAAGCAATTTCGAAATCCCAAAGAAATTGCAAAATTCCATGCGGCGGCAGCAGCGGCGGCGGCGGCGGCGGTTCTGTTCGGTTCGGTTTGGTTCGGTTCAGCGACAAAGGATGCGCCCAGGACATATCCACAGCCTTGTGGCGACAGCTGATAGCGGCCGCCACGGGCCTCTCCTGCTGCACACCTGCACCTGCACCTGCACCTGCACCCTGCACCCTGCAATTGTCTGTTTGCCCCTCCCTCCCTCTCTCGCTCTCTCACTCTCTCACTCTCTGTTCATTCAGGCCCGCCTCAATCTGCTGATGGTCACATAAGTAAGGTTAACTAAGCAGCGAGCACAAGGGTTAACATGCTCCAATGTTGTCCTGTGCCACACCACACTGCCACAGCGCTGACAGCAAGCCCCAGGGATATGGCGAGCGGGGCACAGTGGGGCACAGTGGGGCAATCGAAGGATCAGTTCGGGCAGCAGCTGTCTTGGGCCTGGCCCCAGCTTGGATCCACTTTGCAGCTGGCCACAGCCACTGTGCCACTGTGCCCCATTGTTTGTGTTGACATTTGCCAGCTTGGCTGTGGCTGCGGCTTTGGCTTTGGCTTTCCTGGGGGGTCGGTGAGTGGGGGGGGGGGATCCTCCTGCGCTGCACTTCACTAGCTGCTGCTGCTGCTGCCAGGAGGAGCCTCAGCTTCAGCTTCATCCTGCGTGTTCGAGGCTTATGTCACCTGGCCTGCGACGGGCCTGGACTGGGACTGGGACTGGGATTGGGCCCGGGACTAGGACCAGGGGGGGCCCTGGTGGGGCACAAAGAAGGAACTTCATCCTGTGCATCTTGCCCTTCATCTGCCCTCCCCTGCACTGCCCTGCCCCCTTGCTTCTTTTCGCTGCTTTTCCCCCTGACTTCTTTTATTCCTCTAGCTGACATAATATTTTCATTTTCCTTGGCGATGGCTGGAAAACACTTTTCATTATTTGGTTTTTCCTTCCTTCATATTTCACATTTTTGTTTGAGCAGTGGGCGGCGGGGTGGCGGGGTGGCGGGGCGGCAGGGTGGCGGGATGGCGGGATGGCAGTGTCTTTCGAGAGCTTTCGCTGATGAGATTGTTGGTGTTGTCTTAAGGTGACTTTCCCGTGGATCCACTTGAGACTCCTGCAGGATGCAGCCCCCTTCGGACTCGCCCCACCTCAAAGATTATGAAAAGTTTATGATAGCGTAAGGGATACTTCTGGGATGAGCAGAGACAGCAACCGGAACAGGAGCAGCAGGCGCGAGGGGAAGATGACTCACTCGGCAGCAAAGTACGTGGATTTGCACTTGCCTCGCGATGAGCTATAAATACCCCCCGATTCCGGAATAAACAATCGAACCGCAGAAATACAAAAGTACACACATAAATATCTGAAATGATTTTGGCGATTTCCTCTGAATAAACAAGAGCTGAAATTTGCGTCAATCGAGTGTTTACAGAGTCCATAATAAGTATTCCTCTTTTTTTGTGGAAAATGAATTACAAGAAGGAAAAAACAAAGTTCCATGGGAGGGCGAAAAACCCACTGCCAGCTGGGGAGAGGGAGCGGGAGAGGGAGGGGCCGCACAACAGTCGTCGGCGGTGGACATGCCTGGAATGCCACAGAAAAAAAAACCAAAAAAAAACTGGACTTACAGCGGTGCCCACTCCCCCTCTCGCTCTCCCTCTCTAACCACAACAAGGGGCACGGCCTGTGTCTCCATCTCGCTGTCTCTGTCCCTCCGCCTGTTGCAGTCTCAAAACTGGCTACGATTAAATCTTTCAACGCCTTGGAACTGAGTCATTGGACTCGCCGCAGCAGCAGCAGCAGCAGCAGCTGCTGTGGCAGCCACAACAGCAACAGCAACAAAAGGTTCATATTCAAATTTGTAGAACGTGCAACGAATTCGAAAACGAAAATGAGTAAACACGCAAAAAACGAATGCCAGAATGCCGGAATGCCTGAGTCGAGTGGCCGGACAGAGAGCTACCTTTGGATAACAGATAACAGATGTATCTGTATCTGTATCTGCATCTGCATCTGCATCTGCAACTTGGAAAATATCTCAAAATCTGCATGATCGAAAAGACTTCAGTCGCAATGGCAATGTACAGGGTATCAGTAAAAGAACAGCCTCCCCTCCCCACCCCTCCCCTTGCGATGAATGCAATTGTTTTAACTGTCTTCCGTTGGGGTCAAGCGGAGTGTGTTGTCTGTCGGCTTAGTCATAATTTCGATTGGAACAATGGAAATGTCTCTTATAGGCACTGCAGCCAGTCCCAAGACGAAGTCTGTCTCCGAATGACCTGCCAACGAAATTGATAACCTTCCCCAAGGCACGGCCAGAGACGGAGAAAGACACAGAGACACAGAGACTGGGACACAGAGAGACTGGGACACAGAGAGACTGAGCCACAGAGAGACTGAGACCCTGAGAGACTGAGGCTGGCGACAACTTCTCTCAGTCGTCGCACAGAGATAACCTTTTGAGTTTCCCTCTATATTCGCTGATTGTGGTCATTCCACTCAAGGGGTTGGGGGGCCGCCAAGTAGTTTTTCCACATAAAACCCAAAAAAAAGAAGGAAAAAAAAACAAACTGTGCGGACAAGGTACTGATAATTCGGCTATATACTCGTCGAACTTGAGCTTTTATTTCTTAGTGTTTTCTATTTTTTTTTTTTTGGTTTTTGGTTCGTTTTAATTTTTACGATTTTTCTAGCTGTGCTTTTTAGTGATCGTTAAAAAAAATCGCCCAACACTGGACGATGGACGACGGACGATGACGAGAACAAAGTGCATTCGGTTTTATGGGGGGACATTCTACTTACGGGGATAAATTCCACTTAAATATTATTCCATCCATAACGAGCTGTTTAGCGATGATTAAGCCCGGACCTTGGACTTTACTTTTTCCTATATGCACACATACATACATACATGTATATAGTTTTATAGGTTCCCGTTCCCGTTCCCGTACCCCCGAATCGGTATCAAATTGTTATTGGCGTCATTTATGGATCGGTTCTTTGTTCTCCAAAAGTCGTTTTGTAATCATTCAATTTGAATGCACCCAGAAGCGGGGGATTCCAGAATCCCGAATCCCGAATCCAGATCGAAAATATTTCCATATACATGTACGTATGTATGTATATATGTATGTGTGTATGCATGTGGGGGGGATAGCTCTGGAGAGAGACACAACCAGAGCACAGTGGGCCGGCCATTGAAGGCGTTTTCCATTGACCATTTATTTGCATTGCAAATTGCATGCCGCATGCTGCACGTTGTGCCGGCGCGCCGCATATAAGGTAAATTTCCAAATGGACCAACTCGTAAATTTCGCCATACGAGGGCCGGACAATGGAGTCGAACAATTGATATACCAATTACACCCAAAGCAGCCCCCCAAAAACCAGACCCAGTCGCAGTCGCAGTCGCAGGAAAACGCCAACACACGCAGCAGCTGCCCACGTTCCGGCCCCTCCCCGCTCCCCGCTCCTCTCTCTCTCCCTCTCTCTCTGTCTCTGATACGAGTGCCAATCGCACGGATCAAATCTCTGTTGGGAAATTAGCAACATTAGAAGGTGGCTAGCTGGCTGGCTGGCTGGCTGGCTGGCTCGAGAAAAACCACAAGCCTTGGTAGATCGGTGAGCTGCGACCACGCAAGGGTCAAGTCGAGTGTGAAGCACTGGCCAGCCAGAATGGGAACACTGCAGAGCGGCTGAGGCTGAGGCTGAGGCCAGTGCCAGTGCTGTGGCTATCTCTGGCCGCCCCTCTCTAGGGAAAACCTCAATAATGTTGACTAGTGCCCTGGCGGCAGCGGTGGGTGGGGGGAGACCGAATGAAACCCAAATAAATAAATATTATTGCCAAGTTAGAGGCTCAGAGGCTCAGAGGCTTTAGAGGCTGGCCAAATGCCAGCGAACCCGCGTGGTCGTGGCCATATCGCTGGCCGATCTGTGCTGCAGTTGCAGTTGCTGTTGCTGTTGCTGTTGCAGCAGCGCCTCTCCCCCGCTGCGCATGCGCGCGTTTAATAAGTCTGCGGAGGAGTGCGGGGGCAAGCGATGGGGTGCGGGATACGGGATAGGGGATACGCGGTACGGGGGGAAGGAAGAGCCGATTTCATTGCCGCGATATGGGCAGTCGGGGTCCACCCGGATCCGCTGTTCGCTCTCATCAACGGTCCGCGTAATGAGCCATTATTGCTTCGATGCGGCCTTTATTGCCATCGTCATCATAGCAGTCGTCGCAGTCTCGGCCAGAGCCAGAGCCAGAGCCCCACAGCTGCAAATGTTGCCCCGCTGCCCGCTGCCCGCTGCCCGATGCCAGAGTCTTGGCCTGGCATTTTGGCCATATTTGTCGCCTGTGTGGCATTCGCTCGTCGCTGCTAGCTGCTTGCTGCCTGCTGCCTGCTGCCGACTGCCGACTGTTGGCTGCATTTTCTGTTTGTTGCCAAACTTAGGCTCAGGCTCAGGTTTCCTGCCCCTTTGGTGCGTGAGGCAGGCATTAATTGGCATATGGCTAACATGACAGCCGTAATAACTGTTTATGGCTCTGTTGCCCAACTCTCTCTCTCTCTCTCTCGCTCTCTATCGCCATATGGAGACTCTCCAGAGTCGCCATTTCCACTAGACAACCATTTGATGGACAAGATATGGCCAAGAATCGGGTTGAAGTCATATGGCAAGGCATATGCCACAGTTCCACCCAGAGAAAAAGCCCAAGAAGATTCTGCGCGAGCGAGGGAGGCGAGTGATCCGAGGGTGGGCCCAAAAGCAAAGAGATTGCCATTACATGATATTTTTTTATAGAATATTTTTAGCAATAAATATTAGAAAGAAAATACAATTTGCATTTTCCATTAATCTGAAAAACTTAATTTACATATAAAATAAATATAATTCGTATTTTAATTACATTTGTATTTAAAGACTAAATTTTAAATTGCAATTTGTCCAATTTAAGCCCAATTATTTACTCCTTAATATGTGGGGCTGTTTCTTCTTGCTATGCCAGTTTTCTCTCAGTGTACTAATGATAATTCTCCGTTGCTTCTTCTACTTTCAGGTGAGTGCCAGCCCAAGATTTGCCATTGGAATGGCTTTGGTATTAGGCAAATGGGACATTCCATCTGCCACATTTCCCGGTGCTTCCCAGCCGAAGCGTATTTTCTGGGTCAATTTTCACTTCATTAGTGGCAGCGGCTGGATTACGATTACGATTACGATTACGACTCATTCCAAAGGCCAACAGCCACCAAATTTTTAATAGTTTCTTGATGGATTCTTACATTTCTGTTTTCCTGCTTTTCCGCCTGCCTGCTTTTCTGTTTTTCTGCTTTTCTGCTTTTCTGTTTTCTTTACGCCGATTACTCGTCGGCTGCTATCGCGCAATGAGCTGAGCAATGCTCTCGGTGTATGCTGTAAAATAAATCGTAAAGAAACAATCACCAAGCCCCCCCCTCCCCCAGTTTCCTTCCCAGTTGCATTCCGCTGCGGACTTTTCTCCCTCTCCCCCTCTCTCTGTCGATCTTATCTGCTTAAATTCTGTTGTTTTCCCCCCCCCCGAAGCTCACACAAGAATTATGTATATTGAATGAGAGGAGCGATAATATCTACGAGTATTAGAGGAGTAGCTTTGCGGCAATTAAAGCCCAGGCCCGAGCATTTGTCAATAGATTGCGGGAAACAAAAAACGAGAAAAAACTATCCGTGTCTCGACCCAAAAAGCTGACCCAAAGCAAACTGCTGGCCCGATCCGGGGCCCAGGTTGGGGCCTGGGGCCTGGGGTACTGGATCCCAGGCAAAACAAATGATATTTATCGATATCGGTTGGCATGCCATTGTCTTTGCTGCTCTCTCTCCCGCTCTCTCCCGCTCTCTCTCTGTCTCTCTCTCTCCTCTCAAGGGTTTGAGAGGCCTTCGAGGCGGCTGCTTGTTAACCGAAATGCGTCAAATGACAAATGATTTGAAATTTATTATCGCTGTGGCTTTGTTTTGTTGCTGTTTCGTTTGGCTCGGACCCTGGCTTACTGTGGATCCAGTTTGGACCTCCCCCCGCTTCCCCCTCCCCCCTCAGCGAAAGTGAAAATCTGTTTTGGGCTAGTGCGGGGTTTCAAGGGGCCTCAAGGGGGGCCCCTCGATGATCAATCGAAAGGAGCTGCTGAGGTAATTTCGAATTTCAACTGTTTTCCCATTCGAACGATTTCCGATGGTAATCCCAGCTATTTCCATATGATTTCCCCCCTACAATTATCCGATATACACATACATATTTCTGCATATATATTTCTGATCAATTTGCTCTTTTGGCGCCGCTGCCGTTACGATTTCCGCGTGTTCGATAAACAGAAAAGAACAAAAAAATATATATATAATAATCATTTACAATTCGTTGACTTTGGCAATGCGCAAATTTGCCATTTGCCATCGGTGTGTTCTGGCCAAACAGGCCAAGCCAGGCCGAAAAGCAAATAAACAGTTACGCACTCGCGCACACATTAAACTATCAAAATAAACAGTTATGGGCCGCCGCAGAGAGAGGGGGGCGTGGCACATTCGCATATTAATCAAGCGCATAATTTGGGGGTGCTGCTGCAGCTCCCTGCAGCTGCCCGGAAAACCCCGCGCCCCCGTAACTGTTTCGGGGCCAAACATCCGCACGGAACGCATCCGAACAGCGCACGTGAATAACGAGCGATAAAAACTTGGCAAATATAAAATGCAAACAACATTCAAACAGTTAGTGGAGAGAGTAGTACAGGGAGGGGGTGGGGTGGGGTGGGGAGGGGTGGGGTGCCACTCTGTAATCGCTGTTAGTCATCGACATATTCGACAGTTGTTGCCTTGTTGCCGGTTAACCGATGAAGAGCCATTTTCGGGGAGAGCGCACGGTCCCAAAAATTGCTGCGACTACCAGGCCACAGAACGGGCTAGAGATGGGGGCAAAGGACACGCAGGATACGACAGGAGGAGTGCCTGAATGGACGGGACTCAGGCACAGTGCAGGGGCAGCACACGGATATATATATTAATTAAATATTCGGTCTTTAAATAAATTAAATAAAATTCCTTTTGATTTCAGGATAATGGATTACAAATTAATTGTTATTTAATTGTTATTTAAAATATATTATTTATATATATTTAATATGCCTAGAAAATAATGCATAAATTTAACATATAAATTGCAAATAATATGTTTACTAAACTAAATCGGAGTATGAAAATATTTCAATTAAATATGAAATATATTTATTTGATTTTTGAAATTTATTTCAAACTACTTTCACATCAATTCAAAACTGAAGAAGCCATTATATGGATTTAAATATATTATTAGTATTTTTGGTGGATGAAAATTTTTGGAAATTATGAAAATAATAATAAAAGCAGAATAAATATACATTCTGGGGAGAACTCTTGCCATCAGCATTAACTATTTATAACTTGTTTTGTATTGTATTTTAATATAACTTGAGATAAAATGTCAGCCATGTCTCTCTTAGGGAGACTTCAAATTATATAAAAATGAAAGAACTTGCAGGATTTCTTAAAAATTAAAGGATGCCTTGGAAGAGCCATCAGATGGGAGTAAACTCCTCTGATGGTCATCGAAATAACACAAAATGTTCACCCCATCACGCCTCGTGTCACGTTCCCATCTCTAGTGCACACACACACTCACACACACTCTGTACCGCACCCACACACAGAGTTGTATTTGCATTTTGTCGGCTGGTGTTTATTTTCGAGTTGATTTTGAAGTGAACAGTTTGCTTAATTCACGATGCACATGGGCACGTTGCATGATGCCGGCACCCACCACCCCCCCCCCCCCTCCCCTCGCACCGAATGCAAAGCAAATGCAGAATTACGCATACGCAACGTTGCCAAAGTTTGTGGCTGGCCACAGAGCCCTAGCACTGCTACCACTCCGCCTCGCTCTCTCTCTCTCTCCCGTCCCCTTTCTCTCTCCTCTTTCCATGTCCAATAATTTCAATAAATGCCGCACACACACACACACACAGACACAGACACAGAGAGAGAGAGAGAGAGAGAGACAGAAGCCTGCCCCAGTGCCGCTGCCCCCGCTCGGTGGCATGAGGGTGAGGGTCGTCGGGGACTGGGACTGGGACTGGAGCTCGAGCTCTTCAGCGTTAAATTGGAAGCACTTTAGATTCACATTCAATTAATTAATTTAAGCAAATTGTTTGCTTCAAATTAATTGAATTTGCATTTAATTTGCGCTCACGAAAGACGCCCCCGACTGGTGGCAGCATCAGCAGTGGCAGCGGCAGCGGCAGTGGCAGCGGCAGGAACAACAATGCAAACGGGGCAAGACTCTCGCTTCCATCTGTCAGTTTGTCAGTTGCTCAGTTTTCCCCGAGTTTCCACGAGTTTCCCCCTCCCGACCTCCGCCAGTTAAGGCCTACTCTGGCTGTATCCCTTTGAGCCTGCCCCCCGCCCCCCCCGCCCCAACAGCCACCGATTGATGGCCAATTTGCACTTCCCTGCCCCGGCTCTCTCTCTCTCTCTCTCGCTCTTTGGCTCATCAACGTTAAATTTATTAACTAACTTCACTTGTGTGCGTGTGTGTGTGCTCTTGTGTGTGCTCTGTGCTCCTGTGTGTGTGTGTGTGTTTAACAGCAAACAATGCAGCAAACATTCTCCAGAGAATTGTCCAAAGCTTTTCCGCTCTAAATGGCCAAGTTTTCGTCGTAATATAAAGGGGGGGATACGGGTACGGGGGGGCTGCTTGTAATGAATTAACAATATAATGGAAATCTCACTTTAAATATTTATCAGCGTGTGTGCAATGTGGCACATGAATAATGCAGAATTCTGCAGATTCCAGTGAAAACTATGTCTGTGCATTTCTGGTGAATGTCTGGATGCAACACTCTGTGGAGGGGGGGCGGCACTCACCCAGGCGCTGCTGGATTCTGGCCACACTTTGACGCAGCATTCCTTGGGCCCAGATCCTTGGTATGGTATCTGGCACCTGCGAATTGTGTGCGACTGGCTGGAAGGCGTGGAAGAGACTGAAACCGAAACCGAGACCCAATTTTTCTGTGGCTAAATGCTTGAAAGGAAAGTGTAAATATCGCAGCGAATTGCATCAGGGAAACGAGTGCAAGAGAGCAAGCGAGAAAATCCCGAGAAAAGTCAATCGACACGACCTGCGAGCCGCGACCCGCCGCCCGCGACCCTCGACCTGCGTCCAACAGGTTATAATAATTATAATTATAATGCCGGCATCCAATAATTATTATACGCTTTAAGCCAATTACGGACTTGGTAGCTGTCGCTGGCAAAAACGGTGGGGTGGGGGGTGGGTCGAGGGGGCGGCTCGGGCCAAGTGGAGAATAATTTGCGCTTTTCACACTAATTAAATGCGAATGAGGGACAAAGAGAGCGAGGGAGACAGAAACAGACTGCATGACAAATGAATTGCATTGCATTTCAAGCAGCAGCAGAGACAGGGACAGGGACAGAGACAGGGACAGGGACAGAGACAGCATGAGACACGCCGAGAAAGAGAAAGAGACAAGAGACAAGAGATAGATGAATTAAAGTCGCGCTGCGGAAAAATGATTAAAAATGTAAATTTTAATTCAATTTCGTTTGTGAAAAATACGAAGAAGCGCCAGCAAATAAAACTAGTAGCTGTAAAGTGGTTTATTGTGAGCCAGGACGCAGGACGCAGGACGCAGGGACACGCAGGGTGCTGCAGCGGCAGCAGCAGCAGCAGCCGAGGACGCGACAAACTTTGCCGCGAGGCAAGGCGTCAAGACAAAGATACAGAAGACACAGCAAAAGAATGACAGCAAGGAGCAGGAGAAGGACCTGAACACGCTGATAAAGTAGCTTGCCAGAGGGCCAACAAAGCAGGGAAACAGAGGGAGCGAGAGAGAGAGTGGGGCGGCAGCAGATGAGTTGAGAAAAAATCTCAAGAAGAGACAAATCGAATTTTCCCATGGCTAGGAAAAGCGAAAACAAGCTCTGAGAGAACTTCAAGCTGAGGGGCGGCGGCAACCACGAAGCTGGAAACGCCCTAATATGGTAATTATCATAGAGTCCCAAATCCAATTCATGATATCATATAGAATGGCTCTTAGAGAAGTCCCAAAGGACAGAGAATGCTGTGGTCCTAGCTCTGGTAAGGCAGTTTAGATCCTTAAACGGTAGTTCCCTGAAATCTCCTCTGATTTTTCAACAGAAATGGTTTCAAGTTCATTTTAAAATGTTTAATAAATTACAAATTAGTTATCAATATAATTTTTTATATAGATACATATATATTTTACTGATTTTCTGATTTGGAATGGGAATTCTGTAATTTCAAAAACGCAACATTCTTTTTCTGCAGAATAAATTTTGTGAAATCCCTATGAATATGATAATCCCTAGACAGTAGGTCCTTTGGGCTGGCCTGTTCGGGTTAATTCTGAATCGATTAGCCCCAAAGATGGCGCCAAAATATTTACAGAAATTGTCAATCATCCGAAATAAAGAAATTATAGAAATCAAACCCAAACATACAAAGATTTTCAACTTAAATCTGGTAGTTTATATTATTTTATTTTACCATTAAAATAAACTTTGATACTTGAGGAAATAATAATAAAATTAATTATGTGAAACAAGCCTTCGGCTCGCTTATTATTATTATTATAAATTTATTTAATTATCATTTTCATTTGATTCTAATTTGTATGGTCATAGTAAGGGATGTAAAGCAGAGGTCCCAATCGATGGGTACTCCTACTCTTTCCGTGTGGAGAGCATCCACAGGTCGGCAAAGCCTGCACAAATATATAGGATACGATGGGAAGGGCGAAGGGCGAGTCGGGGATAGTCCGGGGGTAGTCGGGGAGTCAAGAGTGTGTGCAAATAATGCAATTTGATGATGCAGTCAGCTCTGCAGCAATTTTAATAAATATTTAATTAGGCCGCATCTTGTTGCCCCACTGCCACGCCACACGCCACACACACACACACACACACACACACACACACACACACCGCACACCATCCTCCTGGAGCCGCCCCTCAGAGCACAAGTTTTTTATGCATTCATTCCCTCGTTTAAAGTAAATTTGCACGGAAATCAAATGCTAATTGATTTAAGCGGATTGCAGGGTTCAAAGTTCTACCTGACAACAAATTATCATGGCCACTAGAGTGGTGCACAGGATCCTAGAGGGAGGGAGCGAGAGAGGGAGGGGGAGAGAGCGGTGGATCCTGCCTTTAGTTTGGACTTATGTGGGGGTGTGTTTTCTCCCCTTCCAGTTGCTGTTGCTGGATAATGAGCTCCCGCTTAGATGATTTCCGAATGGGTTTGGCCCTTTCCCTCCCTCCCTCCCCCTCACCCTCTCCCTCTCTTTGCCTCTGCATTCTGCGGTTTCCTAGGGAATTGGCCGGGCAACTGATTTAGCCTTTGACCTTTTTTCTTTGGCCAAGGCAAACATAAAGCAGCTAAAAGGTTATAGCCACCCCCCGGCCCACAGCCCCCAACCCCCGCTCTGCTGCTGAGTGAAATGAATCTGCAATTCTATTCCATTTTGCGAGCAAAGAGAGAGAGAGGGAGGGAGCGAGAGAGAGCTCCGTTTTTATCCCGTTTTTTTTTTTTCTTTCTGCGTCCTTCCTTGCTGTGCATTTTCCTTTTTCCTGGAAAACCCTGGATGGAAGATGATGATGGCAGGTGTGGACTTAATGCGAGTTAGCTCTGGAATGGAGTCGTCCTGGCGGGGCAGATGGTTGGGGGGGGGGGGGGGGGCGCCTGCTGCTGCTCCTTTTGCCATCAGCGACGGACGGCTGCCAAACACTTTCATCTTTTGGTAGCAGCAGCAGGAGCAGCAGCAGGAGCAGCAGGAGCAGTTGAGGGAAAACGGAAGTCGAAGGATGAACCAGTCGCTCGTCCTGGGAGTGTAACAGATCCCACAGCGAATGCAAATAGCTTGCGACTCCGCGAGGAGCAGGCCATGGGGCAGGAAGGAGAAAGTGTGTGGCCAGGCGGCTGCGGGTAATCAACAAACGTTTATGCTTGCCACAGCCACAGTGGCACTGCCCCTGCCACACTGCCCCTGCCCCTGCCACAGTGCCACTGCCACCGTTGCGTCGCTGATGAACTTGTTGATGATCGCGCGGCTGGTCATTTGTCTCCCTGCAACAGAACGGAAAATACTTTTGATGCATGTGGCATCATCATCGTCTCCTGCCCCCCGCATCTGCCCCCTCCCTGCTTGGATTTGCATAAATATTTGCTACCATTTCAGTCACTCAGTCTCTCTCTCTCTCTCTCTCTCTCTCTCTCTCTTTCGCTGTACGCTTTCCCCGCTCTTGCATCTTATGCTAATGGAAAAGTCGAATGACAAACAACAAGCTGACGGGCGGGAAAGTGAAAATTGAGTTTGGCAAAGCGCGAAATAAACAAATTAAATTATAATTAGTGAACAAAAGCCAAAGGACGACAGCGGAAAACAGGAGGAAAAACAAAGGCTGACGACAGATGGAGGGAAGCTCGAAAGGCAAATGGAAATGGCAATGGAAATGGAAATTCCGAGAGGACTTTCGGGCAGAGTATTTCCTAGATGATTGCTGGCAAGCGCATCCCACCCACCCAACCACCCAACCACCCCCCGCAAGCTCCTCCAAGAGTCAAGTGCAGTTGGCAATCCCTTCAGCGAGAGATCTCTCAATCCGTCCCCCCACCCCCCACCCCCAGCCGATTGCTTATCACCTTTGTGGCCTCTGACAGACAGACAGACAGACAGACACATTCGTTAGGAATGTCCTTCGTGCAAAAACCCCGTTTTATAGTTGACAAAATATGCAGCTGTGTGTCGTTAACACACACACACACACGCACACACACGCACACATCCTGCCTCTGCGAAATATTTGCCATGATTCGATTGTGCAGACAACCCCCAACCCCCATCCCAACCACCCACCCCCCAGGCACTCAATTGAGTTTAGGTTTGGCGCTCGACGCTCTCTGCATTGCTGGTTATTATTATTTCTGATATATGCGGTCTTACTCTGCGGTTGTCACTCACCCAAACCAACCCCACCCCACCCCACCACATACCACACACCACACACTAGAGGAGGACGAGGACGAGGACGAGAAGCTGGAGTACAGATACTCCTCCAGCTGCTGCTGCTGCTGCTCGTGCTGCTCGTGCTGCTGCTCCTTCTCCTGCTCCTTCTGTGGTCTCTCTCCTCTCCTGCTGATGTGTCGTCGTGTCATGGTTACATGCAAATGAAGCGTGAGGTTTCCGAAAGGTGTTGAAAATGAGGATTCTCTGGCATTGAACTGAAACGTCTCCTCCTCCTCCTCCTTCTGCTGCTGGTCCTGCTCCTGCTCCTGCTCCGCATCCTTGGCATCTGCATAATTCTATGCCCAAAAAAAAGAAGCATTTTCCACTTTTTTCTTTGTCCTGCCATCTTTTGCTGACAGGCTCTGCCTCTGCCTCTGGCTCTATTTTTCAGACCTCCAATTGGTGCAACATGCTGTCGAAATTGTTTCGTAATTGCAATGTTGACAGGAGCGGCAGCAGCGGCAGCGGCAGCAGTCCACGTGGCAGGTCCTTGGCAGTCAGACGCAGCTGTGTTGCTGCCGTGCGATGAGGTGCCACAGAAAGAGGATCGGCGGCAGGTCTGGGGGGCATTCAGATGGAATTCAGAGAGAAGAAAGTCCGTCTGGAAATGCAGGAGATTTCCAAAGATTTGACTCCTGGAAAACCAAACGAAAAAGGCTTGGCTTGGAGTGGAGTGGAACTTCCATGACTCATGACTGCCCCCCCCCCCTCTCTCCCCCTCTCTCCCCCTCTCTCCCCCTCTCTGTCTCTGCCTGGGAAATCTTCTGCCAAAACAGAACGCGCCACAAAATTGCTCAAATGCAGCCAGACATTAACGTGTTTTCAAATTTTACGCAGCCAGCCAAACGGAGCGACAGTTTCCATTGCCCCGAACCCCCAGGAAAAGCCACACATGTGTGTAATTTTCTTTACGAGTTGCGGACAGAGGGGGGCAGCGGTGTGGGTGGGGGTAGGGGTGGGGGACCAAAGTGTTGCCTGATAAACGATGTCTGCTCTTCAGAGTGTGTCTCCCCCCAAGTCCGACTCCGACGAAGATGAGAGGACGACGACGTCTGTCGGAATGGAATGGAAAATTCAAATTTGAAAATATGGAAATGCCAGCAGCGACAGGGATAGCGACAGGGATAGCGACAGGGACAGGCACAGCGACGGCTGATGTGATGTGTGTGTGTGCCCATGCCCCACCATTCATGCACCATTGAGAGTTGAGTGCAGCATTGCAACGCCGAACCCCAAGTCGTACCCAAGTCGGCTGAGGTCGTAATTCGATTAACACCTTTCGGAGGTGGAGGCGGAGGCGGAGGCGGAGGCAACTATTGGCCTTTAATTGGAGAGTGGCGTCAATGATGGTTCCTGCAGCAGCAGCAGCAGCCAGATGCTCCCTCTGCCCCCCTCGCCACGCCCCGCTGTAGGGGCGAGAGCCCCCGCGCCGCTTGTCTGCGGCTTATTAGGTGCGGAAATCTTTATTGATTGATGCATTGTTTGTTTTTGGCTTGTGGATGACTCTCTGACTCTGCCTCTGACTCCGTTTCCAATTCCGATTCCGACCGCCCGCATTGCATGCCCAGAGAGTGAGAGAGATGGAGAGATGGAGAGGAGCTGCCACAAGGAGTGCTGGGGGTGGAGTGGAGTGGCGTGGAGTGCCAAGTGCTAAAGTACTTAGCCCACAGATCGTAACTCTTTCAATCAGACATCTCTCGTTGTCCTTGGGCCCGGGCGACACGTGTTTCCTCTGGGGTGTGCCCTTTTCCATTGGGATGGGATAGGGGCGGACCTAGGCCAAGAAAGGGAGGCATATCCAAGGGATACAACCGGCTAATATATCTGAGATATATAGTGGAATTTCTGGCAGATCTGCGCCCACAGAGTCCTGCTCTTAAATCGGTGAAAAGTTCGCTCTTTGGGGAGATATTTCCGAGGAGAAATCGGTTCATATCTGAGAGGTACTGAGAGGCATGCAAAATATATATTAATGGACATCTTGGACATAGTTCTGGGCTTCATTCTAGCCAGATCTTAAATTCGATTATATTTCCAAGGGGAATCGAAGTTCTTTGATATGTGAGATTTGTTTATATTTTGGGTCTATCTGAGAGTTATCCCAGTGAATCTGTTTGATATCCCAACACCCCAAGTTCCCTGAATAGATTTCTCTATGCCAGGTCCCAGGGTAGAGTGCGAGTATACAGAAATATCTGATAATTACTGGCTTCAGATTTAATATTTATCGAGTGCTTTCAGCTCTCAGAAAAGTTTCCCATAATATGTGAAAATATTTCCGCCTTCAGGGCCCTATTTCTCAGGAGACGATCCACGAGTGGATTTTAGGGGGAATTCTCCCAGATAACTATATATTTTTATTTTTTTTTTCTATTTAATTCTGCATATTTTATTTATTATTTATAATTAAAAATTAGCTGCTAAATATAGACTAAGATAATAATAATGAAATATAATGAAGGAATATTCACAGGGAAGTACCTTGACTGCTGTGAAATTCCAAAAGGATAATATTAAAGAGGGAAAAATGATTTAGTGCTTTCGAATTATTTTCAAGTTAATTAAACTTTCTTTTTGGCTGGAAGTTTTTTAAGGAAATGCAGCTCTAAAATACTAAAATGTTTGTTGGATAATGTGGAATATTTAGCTAAAGATACTGCGTAGATATCTAGAAGATATCGCAGATGTTTCCAGGCCCTACAATTTCCACTTAAATTTTCCCAGAGAGTTGCACTCGCTCCCACTCTGTCTCTCCTGCCTTTAGGAGGCAACTTCATTTCGACCCCCTCCCCTCCGCCCTGCAAATTGCATTTCCAATGCAAAAAGAAGAGAAACAGACAGACAGAGAGAGAGAGACAGAGACAGAGAGAGAGAAGAAATCGCCTTTAATTAGTTCGCCTTTCGTTTAATGCAATCGCGAACAAAAAAAAAAAAATACATATTTTTAATTTAAAACGCGTAATTCAATATCTGAAGTAATTTTATTTACCGCCCAGCCGCCCTTTGCGATGGGCGTGGCGTGGCATGGGGCTGGGGCATAAAGTGCCAGTGCTGCCAGTCATTGTCGGGCACTTGACGCGTTGTCCTCCGCGTGTCCTGTTCGATTTTTATGCCCAGGCACAAAGTTGAGTTGAGTTGAGAATTTTTGCGTGCAGCATCAATCGATGCTGTATATGGTATATAGGTATATAGCCCATATATGTATATCGTCTGGTAGTGGTGCGAGTATATATATATGTGTATATATATCCATTCGATATGTGGATCATGGCTCCTACTGCTGCGGGTGTGGGGGCTCTGTGTGTAAATTGAGGCAGGAAATGCCGTTCGAGGGTTCAAAGTTGATGATTTTCAGGTCAAGAGTTGGTGCTGGGACAACAACAGCAACAGCAGCAGCAGCAGCAGCAGCAACCTGCCACTTGCCACTTGCCATTTGCCACTTGTTGTTGCCACTGCCACTGCCACTGCCACTGCCACTGCTGCCGGTCAGTCGATGCTGCTGCTGCTGCTGCTGCTCCGCTTTTTGCTTTTTTTTTGGTGCTGCTGCTTTTAAGTGGCGATCAAATTTCTTGATTGAAGCTTCGAGTGCAAGACAATGTGCAGCTGTTTGTCCTTAAACAGGATACACAAAAAGAGCGACAGAGAGAGAGAGAGAGAGAGAGAGAGACAGAGACAGAGAGAGAGAGAGAGAGGATTGCAAAAGTAATTGCTTAAAATTGAAGCTGAAAATGCAACAAATGGCGGAAGTTCCCGTGGCCGGAATAGAAATTTGAGACTGCATCCCGGATGGGATGGGGGGAAGTCCTTCAAAGGAGCTTGCAATGACCCAAAAAAGTTACAGAAGCCAAGCATGCACACAGACAGACAAACACATACACATAAACATACACAGACACAGACAGACAATACTTATCCTTTGAAGCACTCCCATCAAAGCGATTGTTCCAGGAATAATCCAAGACCAAATATGTATCAGCAAAAAACAAACAGTGCGATTCAGAAACATGTGCCCAGGCCTCGAATACTTTTGAGATATTTCAGTATTTATTGTCCACATTTATTCCGAAACAAAACAAATGCTCGATATACGATTGCTATGATATCGTTGAATGCATCCCCAATGTGGAATCGATCGATTTCCTCGAGCTTATCCGATGTTTATCGATCAATTATTTATTTAAGAGTCTAAATACAAAATATTATGATACAGCCATGACTATTGGATATGTGTCTTTATAATGGATATTCAATCATCTTTAATGGCAAATATTTTCGATAAAATATCATTCTTTTTGATAAGTGAATTAATTTATGAATTAACTTGGAAATTTACATTAAAAAATAATAAATAAAAAATATATACAAATGCAGTTCCATTTTCCAGACATAGTTCTATCGATATTCAAACTAATTTTCACCTAAAGTATTGAAATATTTGCTGGAAAATCATCTAAAATCCGTTCGCTTATGGAACATTTATTGTTCAGTCGAACCAGCATCATTCGACCTACAGTAATGGGACACACTGTATCTCGTACATGTCTCCGAGCAGCAACAAGCCAAATCTCAATTTGTTTGACCTCTCCTCTCTCTCTCTCTCTCTCTCTCTCTCTCCCTGTCTCTCTCTCTGTCTCTTTCTCCATAATATGCAATATGTCAAATGCAAACCAGAGATTCTCTTGGTCTCTCTCTCTCTTTCTCTCTCGGTCTGGAAATGATTCTCAAACATTTTTGCGTACAACAGGAAATTGACTTTTCATCGACAGTCGAGAAAGTCAAGAAAACGCAGAAGATGAAGGAAAAGAGACGTCTGAAGGAGGCGGCAGTGGCAGCGGGAGAGGCAGAGGGAGTGGCAGTGGCAGTGGGAGTGGCTGGGTGCCATCGACCATGTCCTATGCAAATACTTTCAGACTTCGGAAAAAAAAAATGGAAAAATAGAAAAATTTGCGTCATGCGGCGTTGCCACATTGCGGTGGTAGTCGAGAAATGACAATTTCTTCTGCTTCTTCTTTCGGTGAAAGCTGTCAAAAAAGCTTCAGCAACAACTTCCGTTACATGGCAGAGGTGTATGGGCGGTGGGCGGTGGGGGGCGGGGGGCAGGGGGCAGGATACGAGCGACCTGCGCTCAAAAGTTAAGCCATTAGCGAAATGTCCTTTACTTTGCTTCTAACACAATTTTCCGCTTCTTTTCCTCGGCCAGGACCAGGAGCAGGAGCAGGAGCAGGATCCTCTGCCACCCACCACCCATCACCCATCACCCGCCCACTGTCCATCCCCCTGTCCATTGTCTGTTGCTTCGTTAGCCATGAAGAAGTGGCCGAGGGGGGGGAGTACTGGTTCGGGCCAGGCTTGGACCGCTCCTGGTTCTGAATGACAACTTCAGTGTCAGCGTTTTCGGGCCAAAACTTTTGCGCCTCCCCTCGCATGGGTTTTTTGTGTGTCGGATGGGTGGGGGTGTGGGTGGGGGCGGGGGTGGGGGCCAGGGCAACTTTTCGCCAGCGCTAATGAAGTTGAAGGATATTTTTTGGCTCCGGGAACTTTCCATTGTCCTTATCCGATGTAATTAGCAAATGAAAAACTATTTTCCACTTCCATTATTTTCACTTCCGAAGGCACTCCATCGGAACTACCCAAGCGCACTTCGGGAACTGTAAACAATACGAAGACGATGAATATGACGGATGAGTTTTGGGATTTCTATTCGAAACTTCCATTCTGGGAGTAATTAGGTGTAGGTGTGAGAACACGCGTTTATTTTGACATTTTGGATGCCATTGTGTTCGAAAACGATCATATCCCCGCATTCCAGATATTTGCAAGTTCTGGTGAAATTCCAGAGCAACAACAGTGCTCTGTTAGCCGAATAACACCTCTGTTATGAGTGTCACAGCTCGCCATTTATCGTGTAATGCTAGCTATGCTGGATTAATGTCCAATTTGGATCATTTGGGAGGATCATTTGAGCTTTCCTTTTATTTCCCCTTTTCTGTTTTCTGATGTGTTTCCAGCGGCCGAACAGTTCACAGTTAATTCCAACAACTGCTCTGTTACAAGCTGTTACTTCCCCCTTAACAGTGTCAATGTTAATGGCCTCGGGCATGGCTGTAATCCCCGTCATTGGCACTGTTATTACAGCACTATTCGTCGTAGATAAATTTGAACGAAACTCGTTGGCAGAGCGCGTAACACGGGTAGGCCGACAGTCCAGTTAGATTCATTTCCCCTGATGCCGCTGAAGGTTTTGGCCAACATATTGAACGCACTTTTTAACCTTCAAATCGCAGCAGAGCAGCCGACAGACTTTCGTTCAGTTCGGCTCTCTCTCCAACAGAGCCACCAACAGAGCAGCGCTGCCAGCGCCGGCAGCGACGACATGCGCACAAATGACGTCGAGCAGCAGCAGCAGCAGCGGCAGCGGCAGCGCAGCAGCAGCGCAACCGAAGCAGTCAAACGAAAACACAGCATCGCATCCACATCCCTAGCCGCCCACGCCATCGACGACTCTTGCGCTCTCTTCTTTATTTGGCGCTCTCATTTGAACGAAAGCCGAGCTCTCAGTTTTTATCTTTGGCTCTCTCGTCAGGAAACCCGAGAGCGTAATTGCCAGCCGACGCTCTCTCGGCTCTCGTTCTCTTCGTTTCGTTCGAGAGCGTAGCAAAATAGAGCGTAACATTTCACTACCGTTTCATGGGAGAGCGTACAAACGGAGAGAGAGACGAAACCGAGCACGAAAAGCGAGAGAGCAAAGAGAGGTTTTCTCGCTCTTGAAACGAACACGAACATGAACGAAAAGCGGAAAGAGAAAACCCAAACACGTCTGTGCATGTCTGTTCATGTCCGTTCGTTTCATTCATCCACGGCCAGTTGTGCCGAGCGCGCGTTCGAAAATAAGTTCAAAACCTGAAGTAGTTCAGAAAAGTCCGCGATAGAGCCCACAAAAATATCCAAATTGATATTTTCGCCGTTTGAATCTTCTCGTTGCGCGCGCTCCATCCGTTGTCCGTTTATACCGCATTTTCGCGCAAACAAATCAACCGAATTACAGTTAACTCTGTTTTTACATCGTCTTGCGTGTGCCGTGTCTTACAGTTTTTTTTTCTGTGTCCCGCGTTTCGTCTCGTCCCGTGTGTGTGTGTTTTTAGACAAGAATTGGCCAAAAATCGGAGAATTATTTCCGAGTGATAAATTGTTGAAAGTCGTGGCAGGCCCTGGACCAGGGGCCCCCGCGCAAACCCAAAGAATATACCAAAACGAGATGGAAAAAGCAATGTTATGCAGTGCAGTGCAAAGAAAGTGATTGAAGAATAAAAGATAGACGAAGGGAAAGGGAAAGAGCAAGAGAAAGAAAGGAGCAATAAGCAGAAGCGACTCAAGGGATTTCGAGAATCTTTCTTCTCCTTTCGGACCCCTCACTCTCCTTCGACTGCGAAGCAGCTCTGCTTCAGGAGTCCTCTGTCCTTTCTGCTTCTCTTCTACTCCGACCCGCTGTCCGGCTATCCGGCCATCCGGGCCCGCAAAAGCCGCCAAGATTAAGTTCTCCAAGCAGCATCCACACCACGCATACCGGCACACGGACAACCTCTACGACGGTGGCACTGACACCGACGACGACGAATGTCCCTTGGAGTCGACCACCATGAATCCCTACGAGTATGAGTCGACGCTCGACTGCCGCGACGCGGGCGGCGGCCGGGGACCGGGCACGCTGCCCATGACGGGTCGCCACACGGCCGGAGGCACTGCCTCCGCCTCATCGGTGGCCGGCAGCAGTCAGACGCTCCAGCACCAGAACCAACAGAATCTGCAGGCCGCTGCCGCCGCCGCTGCCGCTGCAGCCGCCGCACAGTCGTCCCACTACGACTACGAGTACCAGCACTTGCCCCACCGTCCGCCGGACGCGACGGCGACCTTGACGGCTCAGCGAACACACGGAAGACAAGGTGAGTGGAAGGTTGTGACTCTGGACTCTGGACGGGCCACGGGCCACGGACCCTGGAACGGGAGGATAAATCAGTTGCCCTTTTTTTTCGAGTGATTCAGAGCAATAGTTTTCGGCTCCATCCAGTGTGTGTGTGGGATTCTGTGTGAAGAAAATTCAAGTGAGGAATGAAATTTCTTGCGAATGAAGTTTTTTAATTGTGATTTTTTTTGTGGTGTGGAATGTTGTGCAATTAGGAAAGATGGATTTCCTGTGAATAAAATTTGTTCATCTGGAAAATTCGTGCCCTTTTGATGGGGACTCCCTTGCCCATTGTCCGATAAGGAAAATTAAAGGGGGAGCTGTAAAACAAATGCCCAAGTAAATTCCCTAATTATCAGGCTCCGTTAATCTGCGGCTCGGCTCAGTCCGGTTCGAGTCGGCTCTCCCAGAGCGAGAGAGGGGAGATGGAAGGAGAACAAGTTGCGACAAGTTTGAGCAAATTATGGCGCTTATCGCTGAATGCGGCGGCCAAACATTTTGCATAAATTAAACAAATTAAGGCAGCGCGTCCCAGCGGAGGGAGTGGAAACTGGGATAGGGAAAGGGATAGGGATATGGGAGTGGAGTGGAGGGGGGCAACTGGGTCGGTCTGACATTGAGCCCCCGATCCGACTGTGCTTTCCGTCTCTGTTTCATATTTCATAATTTCCCTTTTTCCGACTGAGCGAGCGCGTTCTTTCGTGATTTGTCTGATTAATAAAGCGACCGAACAAAAGCAGGACCATAAAGCGCATTTGAAAAGGATACTCGCAGTACCGTACCCCGTCTCTGGATGCTGCTGCTGCCTCTGCCTCTGCCTGCGGCTGAAGGAGTTCGGTTACAATTGCCTGTTTACTATACTCTCCCTCTGTTTCTCTTCCTTCGCTCCCTTCTCTGCCCTGCTCTGCAGTTGTTGCTGTCCCGCTCGTACTTGCACTCATCTCTTTGGATGCATGTGGTTTCTGTACCCTTGAAGAGGTTATACCACTTTTCCATGCTCTGAAAAGATTGTGGCAATGGAAAACGGTTTACGAACCGAAGAAGGAAACGGAATTCCCTGCTGAAAGATTCGTTCCTCTAATTCAATCGAAGTTCCTCTCTTGTGAGCGTTTCTTTTAGTCGACTTTGGTTTCTAGCAGTAATTCGCTCTGATTAGCACCTGCAACGCGGAATAAAGTGGAAATGCGAGAGACCTATCCCACAGCAGCTCTTTCCACTCTCTTAGTCCCCACACACCACACACCACTCCCCAGGCTCTCTGCTCCCCTGCTCCCCTGCTCCGTGGGCTCATCTTCTCTCTTTATTTCTTTTCTTTTTCCTTCTATAACCACAAATAAAGACACGCTTCGACATGTCTCAGTTTTATTATTTCCGACTCTTCCACTGCACTCTTTGCCTTTTGGTTTTGGCTTTTTCTTGGCATTTGAACTTACGAACACACACACATGCCCCCGCCCTCCCCTACCCCCTGCCCCGTAAAACGGAATTTACATAACTTTATTTCGGGCATTTCCTCTTTTGTGCTGCTGCTGGCTCTTCTTTTTCTTATTCTTCTTCATCCTCATCATCCTGCATTCCTCCTTCTGTTCTGTTGTTCCCTCTCTCTGCCTCTCTCTCTCTCACTCTCTCGCTCCATCTTTTCATCGTTTCTGTGGTGTTATAAAAACAATTGCCAAAACAATTGAAAAAGCTTTGAAATGAAATAAAAAATCGAAGGGAAATCGAACGAGAAAAGAACAAGAATATGAGAGGAAAATGAGTGTGTGTGTGTGTGTGCGCGCTACCTGGGAAAAACAGAGACAGAGCCAAGCAGTGAGAGAGAGAGAGGGAGAGGGAGAGGGGTATTGTAAATTTACAACAACAAATAAATTTCGTAACTGGCAAACAATAAATTCCTGAGACCCGAAAAGACTTGAGAAAATTTCTTGTTTTCCTTTTTATTTTTTCTCTCGGTTTTTGGCGCAAGAAATAAAATTCAATCAAGGGGCGGTGAGCCGAGAGGGGTGTTGCTTGGGAGGGAGAAGCTCGTAAATTTTCAACACTTCACCAGGCATCCTCTAGCTTTTCCTGCTGGCTCCCCTTACCTCCCCCCCAGTGTCATAAAATTGCCAAAAAGCCAGAACCAGAACCAGAACCAGAAAAGAGCAAAAAATGAAGGGAATTTTCCAACTCTCCCTCCCCCTCTCTGTGTGTGTGTCTCCCTCTCTCTGACAGTGTGTTGATGTGTGAAAATTTGTTTGGCAAAAGTCAGAGAGAAATGAAATGCGAGGAAAATGAAATTTCAATGTCTCAATGTTTGATTTGTCAGCCAAAACGCCTGCCCCGGCCCACCCGCCCTCCAATTAGCCAAATTAGCCCCCGAAGAGGCAGCCAGTCCCCCTCTGCTTTCTGGGCCACTTTGCATTATTAAACGGAAAGCCATAGCCATAGCCAGGCCCAAACGGCAGCCAAACTGCTACTCCTCCAGATGGCCTCCAAAAAAAAAAAAAAACGAACCGACAAAACCGAAAAACCCAATCCCAATCACAATCATAATCACAATCACAATCAAAACCAAAAGCGAAAAAAGAGCGCGAAACACGCAACTAATTTCGAAAATTGGAAACAAACCCTTGGACAAGGTCAGGGCCCGGATTTTGAATTGGATTGGAATCGATCGGCTGGTGCTTCTGCCTCTGCCGGGTGGATCCGGACTATTGCCAGGAATCCATCCGTTCCATTCGATTTTCTCACACTGCCCTTTTTCCAGCAGCAAACTGAACGGGAAAATTATTTGTATAGTTTATGGGTGGGTGCCCGCCGCCCCCCCTCACCACTCTCGCTGACAGCTAATGAGGCCACTTTGTTTATTTTTGTCTTGGCCACAATTTTGCGAAAAAAGAAAACAACGAAAAATCCGAAATCGAAATCCGAAATACCCGTTCCACATCCAACTACAATTATTTTATGCATCTTAACAGTTGCTTCTGTGTGGAGTGCTATTGTTGCTGCCACCGCTGCCACCGCTGCCACTGCTGCTGTTTCCCCATATAAACAAAGGCCATTCCGTACGGAATTGTTTGGTTTTGCGGGCGGTATAATTACGGGCCGGCGGGTGCGGCCGATGCGATGATTCGATCGGAAGGCCCAAGGCCCAAACCGAACCGAACCGAACCGATCCCCAAGCCTCTTGGCCTCTTGGGCGCTTGTGCTCTTGGCATGGGCATGTTTCAACAAGTTTGTGCTTGCGGTGTGTGCTCCCACTTGTTCTCCAACGATCGACAGAGAGAGAGAGAGAGAGCGAGGGAGAGAGGGTGAACACTACTCTTTGGCTATTTTTGGTTCTTTTCGTTTTAGCAGGGGGCAAATACTTATTATTGTACAAGTGGATGGAATGGAATGGATTGCATTGGGAGTGAGTGAGTGCTAGGGCTTCCTGTGTGCGTCATGGAGAAACACACACACACCCGCACACACACACACACACACACACATTTGTTGAGTCTGATATGTACATGTGTATGTGTGGCACTCTCGTAACTAGGGGGAAACTATTCCCATTGCACAGCATCACGTTGTCCCGCTGTCCCGTTGCTCCTGATCCTGAACTGCCGTCAGACACTCCATAGTCCTGCGCCTCAGCATCCCATCAACATCACTGATCCCATTTCCGTGGACTGGGAAAGCAAGCGGCTTTCCCTCTCCCTTTTCCCTGGGCTAAGCCGCTCATCGACTAATCCTTCAACAGAAATCAACCTGAGAAAGGACCAATCCAACCGTTCGACCTTCCCTTCCCTTCCCTCCCATCCCCTATCCACCCCGTTTTGCTGTCCTTGCAATAATGACACCACAAAGCCCCAGCTGTCATACTCGTATCAGCAGGTCCTGCCGCTGTCCTGCCGCTGTCGATTCGGGGGCAACTTTACAATTCCGATTTCGGATTCGATTTCGATTTTCGGCGGGGCCAGGACATTTGTTAAGTGTCTGCAGGGATTTTCGGGAAACTGTCAATGCCAGAGTGGTGGGAGGGGGGCAGGGAGGGGACTAGGCGCCGAGCGGGGAACGAATGCCAACTTATTACTTCCTGACAGCTGTCAAAAAATATGCAAAAAACACCCGACAACAACTGGGGCAAAGCAGGGTGAAAGCATGGCGGAGGAGGGGTGGGGTGGTTTGGGGAAAACTATGCGTGGAAATGTGCGCAGAATTATGCAAATCAAAGCGATTTGTAGCCCAACAACAGCAGAGGCCGCAAAAAAAACGTTGGAAAAAAAGGGAAAAGGGAGAAGGAAAAAAAGGAGTAGGAAAAAGGTGGAAAATGAAAAATTGACAGCAACGGGAAATTCAAAATGTCGAGAGCAGGCAGACAGAGAGAGGGAGAGGGAGAGAGGGAGACAGAACACCAAAGAACAGAGGGAGGGCAAGTGAAGTGATGGAGGGAGATGGAAAAGCCACTGGAATGCTGGGAAAATTACACGTAAACAGCAGGAGGCCCGACAGCTCTCCCTCTCTCTCTTGTTTCCTTATTTTTGCGAAAGAACACACAAAAGGAGGCCAGAGGCAGGACACAAAAGAGACACTCCAGAGAGGGTGATGATGGAAGCGCGAGGGGGCAAGCGGCAGGAGCGGCGATAATGATGCCTCATCGCACACCGCAAATGAGCAAATGTTCGAAAGAGATGGCAGATCCCACCGAGAGAGAGCGAGAGAGAGAGCGAGGGAGAGATCGAGAGGCAGAGGCAGATAGAGGTTAAGGCTGCTTGAAAATTTGTTAGGTGCCGCCGCTGACCTGACCTTTTTCCTTTTTTTTTTGAGGAGGAGCGGAGTACCTGCTGCTGCGAGGAGGAGGAGGAGGAGGAGAGGGCACCTTCAACAGGCTCTCGCTCTCTCTCTTTCACCGTAAACGTGCCACGGCGTTGCATCAGCTGCTGCCTGCCTGCCTGAGTGCCTGCCTGCCTGTCGTTTTGTCATTTTTGGGATTAGAGCTGAACGGGGGGAGTACCCCTCCAGGCCTGTACTCGTTCGTTTTGTGTGGCATGCCTCATTTAGCTCGCTGGCAGCTAGTTGGCTGCGAAATCCGCTCAAAGAAAGAGTATCCTCTGGATGCGGGATACCCTTTCTCAGATTCAGATGCGAATGGGATACATTGTAGCTAGAAAGTCTCCGGGATCGGGATACATGGATATACATACATACATACATATTTGTGCCCCTCCTGTTTTATGGCCTTTTTTTGGGAGCATAAAAATGCTCTGGTGGAAATCCCCACATTGTCTCGACGGACGACGGGCGACTGGCTCATGTGGCACGCACGTCCCTCGCCCTCGCCCTTGCCCCCGACTTGATGATTGTTGTTTACTGTAATTGCTGCACAATTGCTGATGTGGAAAGGAGACGCAGAGGGAAGAGCGGGAGAGGGGGAGAGCGGGAGTCAGTCAGTCGTCCTGCAAGAAATATTCACGCAAAAGTCATAAAAAATATGCGAATGCTGCTGCTCCTTTTCTGTGACTCTACTGTACTTATTTCTCCCCCTCCCCCTCTCTCTCTCTCTTTTTTATTGTCGAACATTAAATTTATTATTTTTTATAGAATGTTTCACAACTGAATGCAAATTTCTGTCCACCCACAACCCCTCACCCCCCTGATATTTACGAGCACTTTACATATTTTTTTCTGTTGCTGTTTTCCACTTCTTAATTGCATCATGAGGGAGAGAGAGAGAGAGGGAGAGAAAGGGTTAAAAGAGATGGGGCGGAGTCTAGCATGGACCATAAAAAAATTATGCTTCTGGGTTCTCCAGAAGAGCCGTAAAAAAACTAAGCGTTATGACAAATTTCGTGGCTACCAAGCCCCAGTTTAAGGAGGGGGGTGTTGGGAGGGGGGTTTCAAATGAACCCGAGACTCGAGACTCTAGAGCCGAGAATGAGGCAATGATAATGCAGCGGGTAGAGAGAGATAGAGAGAGATAGAGAGAGCAAGAGAGCAAGCTGCTGCACTTGCCCCTTCATTTCTATCAACGCCTGGCCCACGCCCACTTCCACTCCCACTCCCACCCCACTCTCCCGCACGAATGGCAGCCCAATACCAATACCGATCCCCGGGGCAGCTGTCGCTATCGCTAATAAAATATCATCTCCGGCGCTATAAATACCGAAAGTGAGCGATGCAACGATGCAACCATGCAACCATGCAACCACATTAATGTATGCCACTTTGAATGGAACTCGACTCAGGCTGCGGCTCTGAAAGATTTCCATTTATCAGCAGAACGGAAGTGCTCAATGGAATAGAACCGCAGAATAGAATAGGGAACTTTTGACCGATATATGTACATATATGTACATATATTAGCAGATATACATATACATATTTGAATGTGGTACATGATAGAGAGCAGAACGCACAACATTCCAGAAACGAAGCTGGGAATAAATGTGAAATAAATATAATAAAAATCTAAAATAAATAAATACAAATATATTTAGTATAAATATTACTCATAAAATAAATATAAATATTAAATAAATACGAATATATTTCTTGCAAATAACGTATTCCATGCTGATATCAACTTCCTATAATATTGGAATATTTAAAATCTGCAATTACAGTTAAAAAAAGAAATTAAAATGAACATTTTCGAAATAATAAATATTTCCGATCAATTTCCCCGATCAATTCGTTATATATCTGAATATATTTGTAGTCGTGAGACTCGCTGTAAATGCTCTCACAACGAGAGTGTATGGCCATTTACTTATGAGAAATTTGTACAGTTATGTAAATGCGCAGTACAACGAAACAGGGCGGGGAGGGGGTAGGAGGTAGGCACACAAAACGGACATTTGTCCCTGCCATAAAACCAAAACAAAAAACCAAAAAAAAAGACAAACAAATGGAAGACACAGCAACTTTTAATGCCCCAAAATCTGGCACCTTAAAGCGGCTTACGGGCCAGAAATTAGGCAGCAGCAGCAGTACGGAGATAAGAGATACACAGATACACGGATACACAGATACACGGATACACAGATACACGGATACACACAGAGATATTGGGTGGCAGGAGAAGGACTGGAGACATCTGTCGGACCACTAAAAAGGCAAAAACACTAATAAAATATTTGGCAAAAGGACGACGCGACAAGGCAAAGGCAGAGTCAACGGAAAAGTCTTTGCCTTTTCATCATTAGGCGAAAAACCAAGGCGATAAAAATAGCAAAACAACTCCGAGGCTTATCAGAAAAAGAGCAAAAGAGAGAGAGAGAGAGAGGGAGAGAAGTAAATCTCGGAAAATGATTTTCATTTAATGCCGCAACACAACGCGAGGCGACGCGACGCGACGCGACGCGAAGAGCAGCAAAGAGAAATGGGAAGAAGGAAAACAATAAAATAAAATTTAAGATACATTGGAGACCAAAACAAATAGGCAGCGAATGAGATACAAAGATACAAAAATACGAAGATACACATATTGCAGCCTGTGTGCGTGTGTGTGTGTGTGAGGGAGGGAGGGAGGGAGGGAGATCCTATCCCCTCGGATCGTCTCCGCTCGTTTTTATGGCTCTCGACGACACTTGAAGTAGTTTCGATGCGAAAAATAATGTTCCAGCGGGAAAAACGGAAAAGGAAATGGATCCCAGATCTAGTACTGGATAAAGACAATGGGCCTATCCCCGCCTCCTCCTCCTGCTCCTGCTGCTCCTGCTGCCCCTCGTGTTCCGTGTGTGTTTTTATTTCTGATGGGAAATGAGTATCTAATCGCTGTCCTGCTGTGCATCTCTCAGATACTTTTCGGCAAGTACTCTGGCCTCTAATGGAAATTTTACGATAGCTGTGTCTTTCTGTGTGTGTTTGATGTGGTGGTGACAATTTTCATTTGCAGCGCAAGGCGGTGGGGCAGGGGAGGGGGGAACATGAAAATCAGCTAAACAAACACTAAAAGTATCTTTTGCGGGTGGCAGATACAGGCCGACCGCAGCAGCAGGCACATTTTTACGCACATTGTGCAGGATATCAGTTTACAGTGGTCGCAGGACGCAGGACGATGCGTCAGGTTACAGGACCAAGACAGGACCAGGCGTCGGCGTCGTCCACTGGCCGTCCTTTAGGCACTTTTTTGTAAGGCATTTTTCTTCTCGCATATCGAATGACCTGCCCGACCCCTCCCGTCCCGTCCCGTTCCGTCTCGGCCCGTCGCGACCCGTCCCTGTCGTCTGTCCGCCCACCCTCGACGCAGTGGCAAGGCCTCTAATGAAAGGCCTTCGGTTGCTGCCGCACAGAAATGTCCATGCGGGTGCCTGCCTGCCTCTTGGAGGAGAGCAGAGAGCGGAGCAGAGAGAGAATCGTAAAATAATAATAGTTGCCCCGAAATGTGGCAAACAGGTTTCATCTTTCTCTCTTTCTCGACCCAGAGAGTGTCTCTCTTCCTCTGGCGTCTATCAATGTGTAAATGTTGAATGTTTTTATTTGATTAGCGTTTGCTACGTGCCGCATTTTCACTGCCACACAGTCGCACAGCCTCTCAGCCGCACAGCCACTCAGCCTTGTGCATTTTCCTAGGAATTCTTTTCTTTTTGCTCTCGCTCTCTCTCTCTCTCTCTCTCTCTCCTCCTCTCTGCCCCTGCCCCTGCCGCCTTCGTGCAACATCTTCCAAGATTAATTGTGTGCAAGCGTAAATTCTCTTTAATTTCGTGGAAAACACACCGAAAACATTTCGGAATTTCTCATTTGATTTTCCAGCAGTGCAGGGGGAGGGCGAAGGGGGAGGGGATAGCGGTACATGCTAATAAATTTTCTTTTATTTTGCTGTTTTGCTTGGGCTTTCCACTCTCCTTTCAGGTGAGTAAAATGATTCGATTTTCACGCTTTTCCATCGGCTGGTAAGTGTGTCATTAGGGGATGACAGAATGCGGAATGAAATGAAAAGGAAAGTGTCCTCCGCCACACACCCAACCACCCAGCCACCCCCCCACCCACATGTGTGCCACTCATTTAATTTGTGGCAGAGCGGGAGAGAGGGAGAGAGAGAGAGAGACAATGGCAGGTGGAAAAAAAACCAGAACAAAGGACATGACAAAAGATTTCCACCCACAGAAAGGAGAGGAGGCGGCCCCCTCCCCGTTTTTTGGAATGATTTACTTTAACTCTTTTTTTTTGTCCGCTTTTCTTTCCGTTGCGAAAGTTTTCCCCAAACTATTTTCATGCACTTGGGGATAAAAGTTTTTGCCGGCAGCTGGAAGATGCTTTTCTTTTGGTTTTTCTTTTGCCGTTGCCGTTGCCATTGCCGTTGTCGTGGCTGTTGCTTTTCTTTCGACTGTCATTTGATTGTTTTCATTTCATTTTCCGTTTTGGGCCATCAATAAGTTTCCCCTTCATTTCTTGGCCAGGAAACGGACGCCCAGGATCACACATATGGGGCACACAGGACTCTGCGGGAATGTCTGTGGCCCTGGGAATCTCTCTCTCGCTCTCTCGCTTTCCTGTCTCTGCGAGGAAGTTTTTGCGGCTGTCTTCTCGCTTTTAATAAATTCAACAAAGCAGAGGCGCCTCCACACTCGCCCCCGCCCTCGCCCTTTCCCTGCTCCCTGCTCCCTGCTCCCCGCTCTATGAGGAGATAGAGAGAGAAAAAAACGTAATAAAATATTAATGAAATTCCAAACACTTGGTCCTGGATCTCCATTCCTCCCCTCCTCGCAGGTGGAGGCTGGGGCACCTGGAGAGCCATCTGTTTTTTTTTTCGCTTTGCTTTTTTTTGTGCTAACAAAGCACGCACTTGCTCCAAGGGCGGGGGGCGAGGGGCGGGGGCACAGGGACGACACCGTTGGAGGCCACTTGCCGCTTCCGTTTGGCGGAGGAGGGGAAGATGTGGCAGGACTTTGGTCATGTTCTCGCACCTCAAAAAGCGCTGCGAAAATGCGCATGGAAAGTGCTGGAAGGAACACACAGAAATTTGGATGCAAGAATTAAATGGAATAGAATCCCCCCCTCCCCTCCCCCGGCAGTGCAGCCGAAAAATGGTAGGGAAAAACGAAAATAAAATTGCAATTGAAACATGCGGAGGAAATGGGAAAACTCTTACGACAAGCCACTAGCCGCCACTCCCTTTCATGCCACAAATTGAATTTGCCCCAAAACTAAAGAACAATCAGGAGGCAAAGAAAAAACCAAAGAACAAAAAAGGAAATCAAAAAGGATTCAGGCAAGAGCAAGGCAAGGGGGCGGAGGGAAGGCAGGCAGGACGAAGGAATACCAAAAGTAGATGAAATTGATTTTAAAAAGTAAGAAGAGTCTGAGGGGGATGGTGAGGGGGTGGAGCATTGGGGCAATGCCACAACTGCTGCCGCTGCCGCTGCCGCTGCTGCTGCTGTGGCGGCACGAAAAACAAATTAAAGTAAATTCCCCAATTTCATTTTGTGGCAACAAAGTAGGAAACAAACAAAAAAAAATACAAAAAATACTCCCCCCCCCCAACCGAAAAACAGAAGGAAACGCAGCGAGGAAAACAATTGCATTTTCCTCGATTCGCAAGAGGAGGCAGGGTGGTGTGTGGGGGGAATAGAAGCAATTGCCAGAGAAACAGAAGTTTCTTTTTTGGTGGTGTTGGGGGAGAGGAGGGGAAGAGGGGAATCTACGAAGCGTCCTTGGAAGAAAGGAAACTTTTAACGAGAGAGTATCCTCCTCCTCCTTCTATTTCCCCTCCCCCCCATATAGATCATCATAAGATAAACCAAATTCCAGATCTAATGGGCAGAGGCCACCCACCCATCCATTGGGGCCATGTGGCATGTGGCATGAACCTGGGTCTGAACCGAGTATCCTCAATCTGGATCGGAGTGCTGCTGGCCCGCTCTTTAGCAAAACTTTGCGACTCCTTTTAGGAGACTTTCGACTTTAATAAAGTGTGAAAATGCCCCCAGATGAAGTTTCTACTAGTTTTTTGGCCATGAAAATCGATGTGCCTGCCCTGCCCTGCCAGGGAGTGTGGTGTGGTGTAGGGGGGGGGGAGGGTTTCATAAATTTTTCAACGTTGGAAAATGTTATTTATATTTCATGGCGAACGGGAAATATAGAAGGAGAAAGAGCAAGGGGAAAACGAGAAAAACTTTTGGCGCAGCACGAACGACTACAAATCGTGCGTACTGCCCAACCAGGAGAGGGCCAGCGGGGAGGGTAGTGAGAGAGGCACACAAATCGAGGAGGAGGAAACTTTTACAAATATATATATATTTTTTTTTTGGCCCTGGGCCGCCTGAGTGCAGGACAAGGACAAGGAGGAGAAGACGACGGCGGCCAAGTCATCGTCCAACAACGCTTTACGGCTTCGTTTATTACGTGTGAAAAGTGTGAACAGCAGTGCGGGGGGGGGTGGGGGGGGAATAGTATATCCTGCGACAATTTCTTCAGCATCAAAAGAAAGAAAGAAAGAAAAAGGCAGGAAGGCAGGCAGGACCTGCTCGGACACGTGCAAATGCGATTTTCCTGCCATGCCGCCTGGGCCGATTGTCGATTTTTTATGCCTCGTTTTGCCACAACACTTTCCCACTTGAGTGGGGAAAAGCCGAAGGAAAATGTCAACACTTTTGAAAGGATACATGTACCTATGTGCCTACCCTTTTATCCTTTTTTTTTCGTCTTTTTTTAGAACCTCCCTTTATTTTTCTCTATTTTTTTCTTTCTTTTTTTTTTTTTTGATAAATTGATAATTATTATTTCCAGTGAAGAATAAATACGAATGCCACGCGATACACCCCCCGCCCCCTTTCCCAGGCGATGACCTAGGTCAACCATTAGCTACTGTTCCTCTGTCACTGTTCCCCTGCCCCTTCCCCTGGCCCTGGCCCTGTCCTGCTGACATGCAACTTTTGTCGTCTCGAAACGAACAGAATGGAAACAGAACGGAAACGGTAACGGGTAACGGGGCAACGGGTGGGAGGGTGGTGGGGAGGGGACAGCCAGATACATTTGTTCAACAACTTTAACTTAATTATACGAATGAAACGAAACATTTAATTTGTCCCCCTACCCCCACCCCCTCCACCCACCAGCCCCCGACGTGTGTCCATAATTAGCGTCTGGTTAGAAGCGGAGCAAAGTGGCAGCACTTTTTCGAGTGTTAATTGAATAAAAGCGCAAAATGCTGTGGAAAAATGAAAAGAAACAAAAGAAAACAAGAAAACAAGGTGACAAATACAAAGGGAAGGGAGTGATACACAGAGAGGGTGGTGCAGGGGGGGGGTAGTGCCTGTCCAGTGGTCATCCATCCATAACGAGAACATATTTTGGCTTTGGTCTCTCTCTCTCTCTCTCTCTCATTCTCTTTGTCTCGTTTTATTGATTTATGCAAATATTGACACATCAATTAAAATGTCACAAAAAGCTCTCACTCTCACTCTCCTTCTCCCTCTCCCTGCCCACCCCTCTCTGTTGGCCCCCCCTGTCCTAATGCTAATTGAAATTTGCGGTTTAGTCAGTCGGATATACTAACTATATAGAGTACGTACTATATTTAGTGGCCGATTGCCTGATGGGGTTTCAGTTTCGCGGCTGCCTGCCTGGGCATGCGGTTAGCCCCCGCACAAGCACCCGCGTGGGAAAATAAAGAGCCCCCCTCCCCGACCACCCCGACCGCCGCCGCCGCCACCGCCACCGCCACCACAGCTTCCTTCTTAAAGATGGAAATAACTGAATGATTTTGATTGAGATTGAACTGCTGACCGCATCGTTGGGCAGCGTGGAGTGGGCGGGGGGGAGGTCTGATTTTTCGATTATTATCTGTCTTGTTTTCATTTGGAGTTGCCTGCGAATCCCAAAAGGAGCGCTGTGGCTCAGAATTTCGTTCAAAGAATGAGCTTCGCGAGAGAAGAGCTTTCCTTGCTTACGGTTCACTCGCTCTCTTCCAAGTTCTGTGCATCTTTCGCTCTCCCTCGCACTCGCACCAAAGACCAACTCTGGCGATTGCTTTTTTCGTGATCCTCTCTCTGAGCGTGCCTCTCTCTTAATACTAACAAACGCCCGAAGGAGTGCAGCAAGGGAATGGGCAAATGGAAGGGCAAGAATAAATGCCGGCAGCGTAACGGTTATCAAAGCAGAGCAGAAGATCAGACACTGAAAATAATCTCGCAGTCGGTTACAAGGTGAATTTAGCAATAAAAAGCGAGTCCCTCGATGAAGATATTGCGAAATTTGCACAATTTCTTGTCTTTCCTTGAAGAAAGTAAGTCCCTTGCTGTAGCATGTGGCATGTGGCAGCCCCTTATCTGTGGCCCCCCCTTGCCGTATCCCTTTACTTTTTTCGGGCCATAAACAAGTGTTTTCATTGTCAAAACAACAGGCAGGCAGGCAGGCACAAACACACAATGGAAATGTCAACATAAAAACCAAGGGAAAATCTTCGCGGAAAATATGAAAATATCTTTTGGGCGGGGACATATGTGTGTATCTACATACCTACTTATATGTATCTGTATCTACAATATGTGGAGAAGGCAATACATAAATAAGATAAATAAAAATTAACATAGACAACGCACACACACACACACACACACAGTGGCAGTGTCAGTGGGTGGAGGGGGGTGGTGTGTGAAAATCAGCGCCACATAAATATCTAAAACGAAATGAGACACAAACAAAGGCAGAGAGGCAAAGAGAGGCAGAGAGGCAGAGGCGACAGAGAGACAGCGAAAGATATTGTCAAAATTTGCTCCGATTTTTATTTGCTTTTTTTTGGGAGGGTGGGGGGAGGAGCTGTGGAGCAGGAGAAGGAGCTGTGTGTGTGTGTTTTCCTTTTGAGTTGTAAAAATACAAGACACATGCAAATTATGAGAGCCCTGCCCCCTGCCCCTGCCTCTCCCTTTGGGACAGATGGAAATAAAAAAATAAAAATATCATAGATTTATATATATGTATGTATATATGTATATAGGTATATTTTTTGTTCTTGGTTCGACTGTAAAAAACTTTATTGACTTTTTGCGCCCCTGCACGACAGATTGTGAAACCGATACACGACACGACACGACGCGACGCGACACCGCGACAGGTGGAGATGGGCTGCATGATTGAAGAATATATGTTCCATTCCACTCCATTCCATTCCGCTCCGCTCTGTTCTGCTCTCTGGGGGATACTCTGGTGTCGCATTTTATGGCACAGATTTTTACAAATAATTACTTGTGAAATATTCGAGGGAAAATGAGAGGGAACATCTTGGGGATTTATTAATAAACAATACATAAATATATAGGGAATGAAATTAGTTTCGTTTTACCGCAGGATATGCGGAGGGGCATTCTCTCTATTCCCTCTATGACTCTTTGACCCCTCTCTGGATAACACAATAATTTCTGTGTTAATCTTTTCCATCGAATTGGGACATTCTCCTAGAAAAGTTCTGCGGAAACGTTTAAGAGGCCTTCAAGGCGCTACTTTTCTATTTTCTATTTTCCATTTCTTTTTAAAGGTGAATAATACATTTATTGCAACAGCAACAGCAGCAGCAGAGGGAGGGTGTGTGGTGGGGTGGACTGACTAATTGACTTGTTGGCCTATCCTCGTTCATGCAACCAGTGTGGCACCTGGGGCACAGAAATACATGCAAATAGTGACTGCTGGAAAAAGGGGGCCAGAAATTATTTGTAAAACACGAAGTCTCGCGAGGGGCGGGAGGGGAGGGGGGGGGGCTTGAAAAGTACAAGTTTTATTCGTTCACATGAAAATTGTAAATCTGTCTGAGACGCTGCTCCCCTCCCCCTCCCCCCACCCGCTCTGCCACGCTCTCTGCTGTTTCTATCTGTGCGGGTCCTGCGTGTGGCAATTTAATAAACATAATGATCCAGGGACACAGATACAGATACGCAGATAAATATGCAGATACATTTGCACACAGAGAGAGAGAGAGAGAGAGGGAGAGGGAGAGGGAGAAAGATATTGTGAGACAGAAAGAGAGGGAATGTCCGTTTCGTGACAAAATGACATTTTGCTACCAGTCGGAAAGGCAAAGAAAGCAAAAGAGGGAAAGAAAGTCAAAGAAGAACTCTGGCGGCGCCCAGACATGACCCACCCACTGGTCGAGACCGCCTCCGCCTGCGCCTGGCCCAAGGGGGCATCTGCCTGGTCGACAGTTGACTTGTGTGCCTCCGCCCTGCCCCCCTGCCACTCCCTAACGCCGCCGCCACTCTCCTGTGCCCCATTTCGGTGGTACAGGTAATGAAGCAACTGACGAAAGCAACTCCAAAAAGGAGAAGCAGAAGTAGAAGCAGAAGCAGCAGGAAGAGCGCTGGAAGGTTGTTATTTTAAAATTTAAATTTCTGTATAAATATACACACACGCACACGTGTCTCTATGTATCTGTGTATCGGTGTATCGGTGTATCGGTGTGTGTGTGTGTGCGTCTCTGAAATGTGCATAAGCATGCCCCAGAGTCAACGTCGTCGCCGTCGTCGTCGTCGTCGTCGTCGTCGTCTTCGACGTCATTAAAAGCCAAAAGGCGGCAACGTCGCCAAAGAAAAACTCACTTAAAATTTCAGCGCACGTGAAGCGCACGGCAGCGGCGGCAGAGGAGGGGCAGGAGGTGCCAAAGGGGCGGTGGGCAAAGACGGGGGGGGAACGCGTGTGTTCTTATTATTTTCCTCTTTTTCGTGGAAGGGAGGGGTGGGGGGGTTGGGGCTTTCTGTTGCTAACGGTAAATGTAAGCAAGTTCCTGCCGCCTTGCCCCTGCCCCTTAGGCCCTTGAAATTTAAATATGATTCCATTCCATTCCGTTCCTTGTACATGAATATTTTGTGGCATTTTGTGGTTGTTGTTTTTGGTTTTTTTCTCTTTTTTTTTGGGGTAAATTGTTGCTCGTGTCCAACGGGAAATCGATTTGCACGCTCCCGCTCCCACTCCCTGATTCATCAACCCGATCGCCAAAGCTTAAGTTCCACAAGAGCGAAGCGAGAGAGAGAGAGAGAGAGGGAGAGAGGAACCCAAGTTCTTGCAGGGATCGGGTTGGATCGTGGAGTTCTCACACGCGCGACATCACTCGATCGAAGCGGATCTCGGAACAGATCTCTGTGCAGGATAATGTCTTGTGATTATTCATTCCCCTCGGATCCGTTCTTGTTCATTGTGAAAGATACCCAATTATTTTGTGGCAGGATCAGTTATTGGGTGAGTTGTTCTCGGACAGGACAGGATACTCGCGGAGTGGGGGGAGAGGGATCCTCCCTGGAAAACAGACTTCAACGCTCCGAAGATTCCTCCAATAAGTCCCATATATAAATCCCATTTTCTCTCAGTGTTTTGAAATGGTTTTGTTGTTGTTTTCTTCCACTCCGGCTTAATGGTTTGTTTTCGATCTTTCAGTGGAGATCTTGACCTTCAGCAGAGGCCAAGAGCCCAAAAGAGACTTCTCGAATTCCTTTTTTGTTTTTGTATTTGTTTTTGTTTTTGTTTTTTTGGAGCCAAATTCCGATTTGGATTCTTTTGGACGTGACAACGTCAGAGACATTTCTGGGCTGCCGCTTGGCTGCTGTTTTGTCTGTTTTTAGCATTTAAATTGTTTAAGCTGAAAATGAAATCCTTGCCGGCTCCTGCCCTGCGCTTAAGAGCCTTTTAGTAGAGCCACCTACCCCTCCTGGCCACAACCCCAACCCCATCCCCATCCCATATTCCTTTGCGCTCTGTAAACAATAAATCCATTGTGGCCAAAGTGAAATCAGGCTCAGTCTCTCTTGAAAGCCACTTCACGCCCCTGCCAGCTCCTGGCTGCTCCTGACTGCTCCTGCCTCCCGCCTGCCACTCCGTGTGGCACTCTGTGTGGCAGGGGGTGGCGGCGGGCGTGTGCGGAATAAGAACAAACACTTGAGACGTCGGCTGGGGCTAATGCAGGGTAAATGCCAAGGCTGTACAGTGAAATGTTAATCAAGCTGATTGAGTTGTCGACACACACACACACACACACACACACACACACACACAGACAGCCATCCTGCCTCTGCTTTCACTTTCACTCTCACTCCCTCAAATGAAAGTCTAATTTTAGGCGCTAAAGGCTTTGGCTTTGGCTCTGCTCCCAATTCGCTCATTTTTCTCATTCCTTTTAATGCAGCAAGAAAACAGAGAAACAGACAGACAGACAGAGAGAGAGACAGACAGACAGAGAGACAGACAGACAGACAGAGACAAACGTTTTATTAACATTTTCATTGAGGCACAAAAGCAGGAGAAAGCAGAAAGAATAACACAGACGAGCGAAAGGTGTGTGCGAAAAAAAAGGAAGAAAAATCCAACAATAAATATGCGTTAACTTCCCAATAGAGAGAGAGAGAGAGAGAGAGAGAGAGAGAGGCAGACGACAAGCCGAAGAAGGGGTGAAGAAATGAAGCAGCGGGATGCTGTGGCAGCAAGGGGAGGGTGGGGGTGGGTGCAGGGTGGGAGCGTGTGTAAAAACATGCAAATCCCCAAACAAACAATTTCAGCCAAGAGAATCCTTAGTTAGGGGGTGGGGAAGGGCGTTTAGGGGGGTGTTGGTTGCTTGCAAGTTGTCTTAAGTGGCAGCAGGGTAGCACGAACAACGCCCCGTGTGTCCTGTCCTCTCGCTCCTCTCACAGACTAAGAAGCTGAGGAAAATCGATGCGTTGACAGAAAGATGAAAGCACCAGAAGAAAACACCCACACCCCCACACCCCACCAAAGGGGGCGCAAGCAAAAAAAAATGAAAAATAAAAAAAATGGACCCGAGGGGCGTGTTTGTGCCAGTCGTTATTGTTTTTATATTTTTAATAATACAAAAAAAAAACCTCACGGGGTAGATCCATTGATGATCATTATGATGACACCCACTCAAGGCCTCTCTCTCTCTCCCCCCCCCAGGGAACCATGCCTAACATGGGTATGGGTTGGCAGGGGGAGGTCCATGATCTCTCTCTCTCTCTCTCTGCCTACCGCTCGTTCCTCAGGAAACAGGAGGTAAAATGAGTTTAAAGGAGATCCCTGACCGCTGTTAACTCTCCCACCACTTGGGATCCATCGCTCTCCCTCTCTCCCTCCCTCTCTCTGTCTTTTGGGAAGCGAATGTTCCGCAATTTCCACTGAATCCAGTAGGCTCTTTGTGTGATCTGTTCTCCCACTCTCTCTGGCTCTCCCAGAACGGATTCGGGGTCCACAAACAGCACTCTCCATACGTGCCACATGCCCTAAGCTGGAGCAGCAGCAGGGCAGAGCAGGGGCAGGGGCAGGGCTTATTGCTTTTCATTCCAAAAAAAAACAGTAAATGAAAGTAAAAAACGAAACCTCCATTTGTAATGGAACATTTGTTGTTCTTTGCATAATCTTTGACGCTTAATAATGCTCGAAGAGTGGGGGGGAGTGTGGGGTGTGGGGGGCACCAGAACGTCACACGCAAACTTGCGGTTACCTTATGACGATTTCCAACCAACCCAACCCTCACCTTTGCCCCCCAACGCACGTGTGCGTGTGTGTGTGTGTGTGCAGGGAAAGTTTTTGCCCTTCTTGGGCAGGACTTTCCTTCAAGTTGTGTGATTTTTTTTTTTTTGTGCCTGGCTCCTTGGTCCTTGGACCGAGGGTTGATGCTAAACGCACCATTAGTCTTTGGAAATAGCTTAGAGGCGAAATTTACATTATTAAGCTCTCTCTCTCCCACCCCCCTACCCCCCCTCTCTCTCGCTCGCTCTCTCTTGCGGACTGAGAGGCGAAACCGCCAGCGTTTGGGTCCTTTGCCTTTTCATTTCCGTCGTTAGTCGCCATTTTGGTTTTGCCTTCGTCCACTGTTGCCACTGCTGCCACATTGCCACATTGCCACACTGCCCCTGCCTGCTGCCTGCCGCCCGCCTCTCTGCGTAATGCTGCGTTATTACAACGCAATGCCAATATTTATTTTACTTCTTTTTTTTCTGCCGCTGCCCCGCTGCCCCTCTGCCCCGCTGCCTGACAATTTACGTGCAAATGTTTGACGACGGTCGCTGTTTCTCCGTTTCTCCATTTCTCCATTTCTGTTTCCCTTTCTCGAGTGGAAATTAAATAAAATTGGCAACCCCAAATAAGCTGTGAGCCCTTAATTGGGGCACGTTAATGGGGAGCAATATAGTCGGGGGGGGGGACAACCGACCACAGGGGTTGGATGATCGATATCTTGATATATTTACTAACATTCGCACTCTTTTTTCTTCTCGTTGCAGGTATGTACTCGCATTCCACAATCCACACGATCCACACCATATCTGAAGAGTAGCGTAAGTCCCACACACACACAGACACACACACAGCCGTTAAGCGGTGGCTGCTTTCACTTTCCACACAGAAAGAAAAAGCAGAAAAAAAGCAGAAAAAATAGTCCATCTAAAGGTAATCACAGCCCTCGTCGCACAATGGACAAAAAGCCACAGATTAGGCCCCAAATATAAAGAAGAAATATCTCGGTTTAATTGTAGAAAGTAAAGAGGGAGGAGGAGGCGAAGATGGAGGAGAAGGCGGAGGAAAGATGAAGATTCTCTGACAAAAGACAAACAATTAGCAATTTTTGTTCGCCCCCACCCCCCCGTCCCCTGTTGCTGGGTCTTTCCATCTGAACAAAATATGATTTGAACCCAAACCCAAACCCGCCCCCTCCTACTCTTTTTTGTTTTTGTGGGTCATCAACGAGGGACTCAAACTCTTTGCACAATAGACAATTTTTGTCTTATTATTAAACCATCAGATGGATCGCAGAAACCATCTCCGCAACCACACACACACACACACACACACACACAGACAGGGGGGGTCGGGGGGGACCTGGGCTAGAGATGGAAGATGGACTAATTAATCATTTGGTTGGGGAGCAGAAAACAGCAAAACTACTCATGGACCCATGGCGGGATGGCGGAATGGTGGAATGGTGGCAGCTTCTCCTTTTAAATGGAAATTAAATTGCTGTGGTAACTGCTGCTCCTCATCGACCGGGTAGGGGGGGAAGTGGGGCGGGGGAATGGGCTGTATGATGCCCCCACTCGAGTCATTAATCCTCATAAATGCGACCCAGACACTCTCTAATCGAATCTAATGAAAATGAGCCAGCGAATAGATAACTTGATTAACGCTGAAACTTCGAGAGAGAGAGAGGGAGAGAGAGAGAGACAAAGAGGAAGAGATGATTGCACATTTCCCTGAAAACACAAAAGAGAAGGGAGGGCTTCCACTTCGAGGAAGAATCGATATCACAATCAGTAATCGAAAGGCATCTCAAGGGAGTGAAGAGGGAGCGAAAAGATCACTTTTTGAGGGAAGAAAAGGCACGCGAAGATACATCTATCCATCTCTGGAGATGGGACTAAAGACTAAAGTTATCGAAACATAAATGAGTGGTCGATATCAGTAATCGAAAGGGAGAAAAAAGCCATCGAATAGAACAATCCATACCCTCAATGTAGTTGGGGAAAAAGAGACTTTATTATGGGCAAAATAGCGAAGGAAAATTTCAAATAAATTCGCTGAATGAAATCATCAAAATGTACAATCGGAATACGTAACCCGTAATCCGTAATCAGTAATCAGTATTCTGTAATCGTAGCCAGTAATCGGACCATGTACTTTATTTGGAGAGCCACTGGCCTGGCCTGGCAAATAGCTCAATCGATCAGAACCGCTTTCGGGCTGGCCAGCACTTAAACAAGCCATAAAACACACACCGACAACAAAATAAACACCACCGAAAGATCTTGGGACCATCTATGGGAAATTGTGCTAAATTCTGTTTATGTTTTATGTTACCCTTCCAGGCAGCTTGGGTGCCATGATTTCCCGCAGATGCTTGCCACGAGATCAATGAGGCACCTCCCAAACGGACAAGGCACACTGCCAAAAAAAAGAACGTCATGCACACGGCATGCATTTTGTTGTTGCTTTTCTCGGGGCCTAGCTTCGGTTTCGCGTGTGCCGTGTATTTTTATTTTGTTCTTGCAATCTCGTGCATTCTCTTTGAAACTTTTCGCTTTAGGCTCGATAGTTCTCGATATTTGTACCTTCAAACATCGGATGACTATATTCCGCCGATCGATCTGCAGTGTATCAAACGTTTCCACTTCCAAAAAACCAAAAAAATATCCACATTTTCTCGTTTATTTGTGGAACAAATCGCGCAGCGCCCAAGTTGAGAAATAATTCATCAAAGAGCCAAAAAATTTGTGAGATATTAATCAGCGGCAGTCGGAGCAGCAGCAGCAGCAATAGGGGGGGGGGCAGGGGGGTCAGGCAGGAGCATAGAGAGCATAGAGCATTGGGGCATGGAGCATGGAGCATGGAGCATCGAGCAGTGGGGCACACACATGTGGCACACTGTATGTCGATATGCCAAGAGCAATAATTTGATGGCGGCGCATTTCAAAGGCTTGGAGTCCGACCCGCTCTCCCGCTCTCCCGCTCTGCCGATCTGTGGCCTTTTTGTTTATAATTTAAATAAATCAGCGTATGCCCACGCAGCCACAAGATGGGGGGGGGGCACACGGGAACGGCAACAAGGCAACGAGGCAACGAGCGGGCGCTGAAGGTGTGGGAGTGGAATCTCTGAAGAGGAGTGGAAATAGAAGGGTGAGTGGGGAGGGGAGGGGGTGGAGGAGACCACTTGGAAACAATTAAAAGACATTTGACATTATTTTTTCGTTAATGGCTTTCGATATGTTGACAAGAATTTCAGTTCTCAAAGCTCCATAGACCTCTCTCTCTCTCTCTCTCTCTTTTGCGGTCATTAACCATATTTAGTGGCAATAAAGTTGTCACTTGCGACTCTCTGGGGCAGGTAGAAGATTTTGGAGACATGATTTTGATGGTTTTGCCTCGATTCGACAAGTGATTGGCCCATGAAATGTGAGCCGAGGGAAAGGCAAAAGGCAAAGGAAAACGCAAACGAAAAGGTTTATGTGGGGCTAAGTGGATACGAAATGAAGTTGTCATTTGGCTTATCAGAGTCCAGGCATCGGGCATCAGGCATCAGGCATCAGGCATCATCATAGCAGGTTGAAGAACCTCTAAGCAGAGCGTGTGAATGGATGCGCCACACGATTTGGGGCAGGCATCCATGTGGGGCGTCCATGTGGGGGTACTCGTACAGTATAGAACACCCCTCTACCGCCCCTTTGGGGGCTGACAGCAATTCCATTCCATTTTCAATTGCAATTTCCAATCCGATCCCCGATCCCAATTCCAAACCCACAAAACAAAATCAATTTACATCTGAAAACCACCAACAAAAACGAAAGAAAATGAAAAGAAAAATCATGCACTCGGAGAAAAGAGCCCTGACAATGAAATTTGTATACTTCGATTTCAAAAATGTATAAACAGAAAGTGTTTTCACTTATTGCATTATTATTATATTCCAAGTAGATATTTTTTATATTTTTTAAATATTTCTTATTTATTTTTGAAATAGTTTTTTTAAAATTATTTCCTCTGCCACTTTTCTCTGAGTGCAGCAACAGTAGCCGCCAGTGGGGCTCTTGTGGGGAGGGGGTGGAGGGTGGAGGGCTCTGTCTCCCCCGCCGATTCGATTGCATAAAAAATCCAAGCGGGTATCCATCCGCGTGAAAGTGAAAAAGAAATATAAAAATAAATAAAAAAAAACAAAAAAAAACCGAAAGTGCTGTCCATTTAAGGTGGAATCGAAATCGGAATCGGTGGAATCGGTGGAATGGCTCGTTACAGGGGGAGGAGCAATTAAAAGCCGAACCATTACTACAGTAAACACTGGCGTGGCACACGGACAGGGGCACTCCTCTCTCTCCTCTCCCTCTCGCCCCTCTCTTTTGGCGTTGACAGTAAGGCGACAGTTCAAGGTCTTGCCAGAGACGGAGCCAGAGAGCATTCGTTGTTGGATAAAAACAAAATATAAAATACAAACAAAAAGAGGAGAAAAACAGAAAAAACAGAGTCAAATCAAAGGCAATCAAATTGACAAAACGTCAGTGTAATAAAGCGTTGATAAACCGCAGAGGAGAGAAGCAGACACAGAGAGAGCGAGAGAGAGAGAGAGAGACAGACAGAGAGGACGTAGAGCAATGAAAAGGAAGAATTGATTAGCCTGTGGCAGGGGCAGGGGCAGGGGCAGAGAGACAATCAGCGAAAAACCACAGCAAAAACCACAGCGAACCACGCGCATGCGCAGCCTCAAAAAGTGGTCGAACTGGAGTCGGAGTCGGAGTTGGAGTCTGAAGACTGAGAAGACTGGAGACTGGAGTCGGGTTGGGCCAGCAAATTACACACGATTCACGATCAAAGGGGGGAGGGGGGCCAAGGGGTATGCGGTTCAATACGATGTGGCATTCAGACACGTTTGCCGCAGCATCGAAGGCAGCGCTGCCCAACCAATTTACAATTTAATAGCGCGCCACAAAATCGAACGATCGATGGCAGCCGAAGGAGCAACCGAAGATCCCAGCCGAGGAAGGCAGTGGCAAGGCATGAAGATGCAACAGCCCAGCAGAAGCAGCGGCAGCAGCAGCAGCAGCAGCGAAGAGAACCCAAAGATCTGCAGATCGCATAGAAGTGTAGGAATATACATATATATATGTGTATATACGATCTATATAGAGGATTCCAGCTATGAGAAATATCAGATCGGTTCTAGTTTTGTCTGATCAATCGATAGTTTCCCCGATTTCCCAGACGATTACTTTCCATTCATCTTTATCCGAACTCGACCTTAAATTATGGCCTGGGGCAATAGGGGCTGGGGGATGCGATGGAGTTTTTCCTAATCTTCTTTTGTTTTTTTTCTGTTTTTTTGGTTGAAGTAATTTTCCGTTTCCTCCGATTGGGGGCCGCCTCGTAAGCCAAAGGCCCCGCTGCTGCGGTCAAACCTGAGACTCTGGGCTTTCGATTGGTTCTGGCCGCATGCCCAAACACGGGCGGGGCGAGGAGTGGGGTGGGGTTCTCCCCCTCCCCCACCGAGTGCTTCTGGAGCGTCTGCTGCTGCTGCCTGCCTGGCGACTCTGTATTGTGTATTGTGTGTGCCCTATGTTGACTTTTCATTTCCTTTTCTCATCAGTTGATTGTTGGAAATTGTTGGATGGTACTCGATGCCACAAGTTGCCATTGCTGCATGCTGCATGCTGCATGCCGCATGCCGCAATCCAACTTGGACTCCAGCGAGAGAGCGACTCTTCTTTTCCTCCTTTTCCTTTTGCAATACACATTTTGCTGCGCTTATTTATGTGCGCGACCTTATAAGGCGAAATAGCCAAGAACCAAGAAGGAATCGTCTGCCCCTGCTGCCCCTGCCCCCGCCCCAGCTGCTGCTCCTCCCTGTCTCTCCTTGTTGGCTATTTGTGTGCCGCTTTTGGCCATATTCAATGGAGCAGCAGCAGCAGCAGCAGCACACCGACTCTCGAACGCCTCCTCTTTGCCGCCTTTGGGGCACACAACGTTTTTGGTTACAAAGCGATTGCTTTTTATTGCTGTTGCCTCCCCCCACCCTCTCAACCGTTGCACGTTGCACGTTCCTCTTGCCGCCTCATAATTTGTGGCTGCTCCATGCGTAATTTTCGGCTCACAGAGACAGACAGACAGACAGAGGGAGAGAGAGAGAGCGGTAGAGAGCGGCCCACTGCATTCCAAGCCAAGAGAAATGCTCTAGCCATTAGCCAGAGAGAGAGAGGGAGAGCAGAGAGAGAGAGGCGGGGGGGAGAACGGCAGGCAGCGTGGATTTTGACAGCCAAAGAGGCTGTTGGCTGCTAATGATTTTAAGCTTGCTTTTAGCCACAGCGAGAGGCAGAGAGGGAGTGGGGGAGAGGGGGAGAGACTAATGTTCTAATTAACCATATGGCTGCCATCATTAACTCCGCTCGGAGACTCCACTCGGAGCAGAGATCCAAGCCCTTGGCCAGATATCCAGATATCCCTTGGCCTGTGCGAAATTGCGAATCATTCTTCAAGCTGTCAAAATGTCTGACAGCTAATCAGCAATAACTGTCATTTAGCAAATAGTTGCTCATATTTGCACTTAAGCAAATAACCAGACAGAGAGAGAGAGAGACAGAGACTATCCTCCACACTCCTCTCTCCACTCTCCCCACTCTGCCCACTCCCGCAACGACTGACAGACACTCTGACAGCAGCAGCAGGGAGCCCCAATGGATGGATAGATGGATGGATGGATAATGGGTTACTGGACAACAAGCCATTCCACCCAGAGACCTAGGCGGTGTCTCTCTCTCTCTCTCCTCTGCATCATCTTCTCTGTCATCCCTCCCCTCCCCTCCCCTGCCCCCGCCAGTGTCTGTTTATGTCTCATTGTAACACTTCCGTTAAAATCCGCATCGTCCAGCGTCCAGCGTCGTCGTCGTCGTCTAACTGTGACTCATGTCCATAACAGTCAATAAACATAAACATGGCTATGGCTATGGCTCTGACTGTGGCTCTGGTTCTGGCCAAAATGAATGATGGACATCGAGTGCAACGAGTGCCGCCAATGCCTGCCCCAATGCCTGCCCCAATGCCTGGCCAAAAGAGCATCATTAGCCCAAAAATAGCCATACCCACTGCCCCGTCGTCGTCCCGTGTTGGACATGGGAGACGGCCATCGTCCGAGAGGCTGAGCCTCTGAGCCCCTGCGCCCCTGCGCCTGTTGCCTGATTTCCTAGGAAATGAGCAGCTTAAATGTTTAGCCAAAACGGTAAAGCGGTGCCTGCCCGCCTGCCCCCACCCATGACCCCGCCTGCCTGCCTGCCTGCCTGCCTGCCTGTCGCCTTTGCTGAAACTCTCTCTGTTTTTGCAGCCATTAACCTTGAGGTAAGAACTGCATATGTGGGGATCATCATCGTCTCTTCAGTGGCAGTGGCCGGGGCAGTGGCAGTGGCACAATGCATCTTCCCTGATCCCCCCACAGAGCCACGAAAAACCGCAAGCTCTGGACACCAGGGACAGTGGCGGAGGGGACGGGGGCTGGGCTGCTCTGGGCTGCAAGTTGTGATATATGCGACGCATGCCACAGAGAGAAGGACAGTGGGAAAAGCAACGAAAAAGCAACGAGAAAGAAAAGTAACAAATAGTTTTTCCTCTTTTTTTGGGGAAGGGGGGGAGGTGCAGCACATATGTTGCCTGCTGCATGCTGCATGCTGCTTGCTGCTGTGTGGCATCTTGCGGTGGGGAGACTCTCTTAATTGCTCATTGGCCCACGCTGAATAGAATTTAATTTTGCAGCATCCTCCGTGACGAGAGGACTCTAAGCCATTTGCATGGCCAAATCCCGCAGAAGATCTCTGGAGGGTGCATGGGTGCATGGGTGCATGGGGGGGGATGCATCCATCTGCCGCGCCAGCTGCGACTTGCAACAGGAGGTGGCCATATCTAGTGTCATACATCAAGGCTGTGGGTGGAGGTGGCTCCAAGGAGAGCGCTTGGCACTGGAGGAGACGGAGACGGAGTCGGAATCGGAGCTGGAGACGGAGACGGAGTCGGAGACGGAGTCCATTGATGGCACACGACGGACTTTTGAGTTGCAGCTTTGTGGCAAGGAGGTGGCCCGGTGGCGGTGCTTAAGTTGCGCCACATGCGATTACCCACGGCAGTTAGTCGTCTCTGGGCGGCAGTGCATCAGCATGCGGCATGCGGCATGCAGCATGCCCCAAGCTGTTGGCTCCGTCTTCAGCTTTCATTCTCCTCCCCACTCTTCCCCGCTCCCCTCCTCCCTGCTCCGCCTTTCCTTGCAAATTGCTGCTGTGCGCCAAATAGAATTTTAAACGTGGCCTTTTCTCCTCTCTCTCTCTCTCTCTCTCTCTCTCTTTCTCTCTCTCTCTCTCTCTGTCTTGGCCGCTGTTGATTGACCTTAAAGCTGGTGCCGTGTGCCGTGTGGCAGTGGCAGTGCCAGGCAGAATTAACTGTACCCTGAACCCCACGCCGTACCTGCCACACACCCCTTCCCCCCTCTCTCCACCGCTTTGGGGTTACGCAGGCTTTCTCCGCTGCCCCCGTGCCGCACTTTAATTCACTTATAATTTCACTCTCCCCCCCCTTCCCGCCGCACAGCTCCCCCACTGCCGTCTGCTCTTCTCCGCTCATATTTCCGCTTGATTGCCGGAGGCCTGAGAGACCGCAATGGCTGCACTTGCCGCAGATGCAGAATGTGCCACAGAAGAGAGTGGAGAGGAGAGGGAGAGGAGCGTTGCAGCGGCAGCGGCAGCAGCTGGACAGGATTTGCGTCTATGATGTGGGAAAAAGCAATATTTTCATTGATGATTTCTCTCTGGGAACGAAAAATAGGATGGATGGATGGTTGGTTGGGGGGGAAGTGGGAGAAAGTGACCGCACCACACCAGACGAGGAGACGAGGGAGGGGGCATGCATGCACAAGTGTGTGCGTGCGTGTGTGTGCGTGTGTGTGTGTGGCACAATTGGCTTAGTTTCGAGCCACGAAAGAAGCAGCGAAACGAAGATCAGACGGAACCCCCATAGAACTCTGTTAATTGTTCGTATTTCGATTATAATTAATCGTTAAACTTGGATTTATTATGCCACCACCAGAGGCACCCCTACTCCCTACTCCCTGCCCCTGCCCGTGCCCCTGCCCTTGCCCCTCTTTATTATTCGCCAAGAGCATTCGAAATGTCAAAATGTATCCAGCAGATACGCGCAGCAGTGCTGCAGATACGAAACACACCCCCAGCAGCAAGAAACAAAAAACAAACCAGAAATATGTAGAATGAATGCTGTTTTTGTTGTTATTTTCTGTTTTTTATGATTGATCGTTTGCTTGAAGAGTGCCCCGCCCCCAGTCACCCGTACCCCCCTTCCAGGGGTTAAACTGTAACACATGTGTGTGTGTGTGTGTGTGTGTGGGGGAGGGGTTTAAAAGGGGTAAGGGTATGCCTCACTTGGCATTATAATTGCTGTAAAAATGTGACAGCCCAGGCCCAGTCCCAGTCCCAGTCCAGGCGGCAACACCATGTGGAAGCTGCCACTGCCACTGCCACAGCCGCTGCTCTCCCATGATCGATGATGGACTCCAACCAAAGTGAGGTTGCACTTTTGCGCTTGACTTGAGCCCCAAAAAAATGGAAAAAAAAAGGAAAAACAACAGAAGAGCAGGAGCAGAAGGAGGAGTAGCAAGCGCAGGGGGAGGGGGCGTAGCAGTTTGTGGAGGGAAATTGTGAAAGAAGCGTCGCATAATTTGTGATTTATGTTTGCTCTAAGGGAGAGTTAATTAAACACCCCCCCGCCCATCCCACCACCCATCCCTATCCACCATCCACAGTCCACGATCCACAGTCCGCGATCTCCTCTTCGGATACGATCCAAAGAGAGTGTCGAACACATTGTAAGCTGTCAGACATTTTGACAGATCTCTTTTTTGTTTTCTGTTTTTTTTTGTTTGTTTTTTTGGGTGTAAGCCGATGAAGTGCTCAGAAATCGCTGACAGCTCCCCCAAGATGGGGGGCCCCGCAAATGTTTTTTGTTCTTTTCGTTCCACTGTCCTTCTGTCCTTCCACGTCCAAACGGACAAAGAGAAAGAGACACAGAGAGAGAGAGAGAGATAGAGAGAGAGAGAGCGGTGGAGAGAGTGCGTTTGAGTGTGAAATTTAATTAAAAAATTCTTTGCTATGCATAAATTTTCCTTTTGTTTTATGCCATGAAGACGGGATGGTTGTGGGGGGAGGGGGGAGGCAGGGGCTAGCAATAAAAATGTCATCATGGCAAGAGTTCTGACTGCCGAGTCCTGCCGAGTCCTTCCAGCAGCAGCGCACTATTTTGGAAGGCATTATTATGCGGGGTATTTCCCAGAAACTGAAGGGGTATATTCTGGCAGTGAAAAATCAGGGAAATTCCATTTCAAATGGGGAGAATTTTCATTTAAATGCCAAAAATCTATTGGATCCCAGGATTATTATAATCCAGTGGCCAAAAAGGACTCTCTTCTCTCTCTCTCTCTCTCGCAACAAAATTAAAATAAAAAATATTTTTATATTGTACTAAAATTCAAATAAAAATCATTAGTTATTGGCCAAGCCCCAAGTACAGGGTATCTTGCATTCGGCTATACGAATTTTCATTTTTATAACAACAATAATAATAATAATAATAATAACGGCCTGAAACGAAACGGAATGGAACGCATAAGAGAACAGAACCGAAACTGAAGAACGATTCAAGACAGGACACACGCACAAAGGATGGGAAGACGAGAGGTGGGGGGGGCGAAGGACACACACACGCGTACAAATATAAATTAAATTTAAAATGCTTTTCTTTTCCGCGTTTTTCCCACATACTTTATGCCCCATTCTGGCCATTTCCATTCCCATTCCCATTTCCATTCTCATTGCTTTCGCCTTATGCCTTGTCATGCTTAATTGCTTTGTTAATTAAATGTGTTAAGGCCGTCGAGGACGAGGACGAGGACGAGGAGGAGGAGGAGAAGTAGAAAAAAAGGGATATTAAGGCGTGCGTACAAAAGTCTGAAAGGGACATTAAGTTGACAACAGCAGCAACAGCAGCAACAATAAGGATGTACTAATATGAAATACATATCTCTCCTTCTCCTTCTCCATCTCCATCTCTCTCCCTGCGTATGTGTGTGTGTGTGTGTGTGTGTGTGTGTACCGTAAATTATCGCTTAATGGGTGCTGGTCCTGGAAAGGGAAAGGAGCGTAAATAGTTCTCGTAGAACATTCAGAAATTGGGTGTTAAGTCCCTTCCATGCAAATGGGCAAATGAGCAGATGATGTGCCCCCTGCCAGCCACATGAGAATGGAGCAATGGAACAGCTGTTGTCCACGAGGAGAGAGCAGGGAGCAGGGAGCAGAGAGCAGAGAGAGCCAATTAGCAATTACCCTGCCCCACCCCACCCTTTTCTTGCCACGAATTGCGCGTGTGTCCAGAGATCTTTGGGGTCTAGTCTCCCGCCGCCTAACAGATCGTTGCACAATCGCCTCTTGCACAATCCCATGTACAGAGCCACAGACAACACAGCCCCACAGCCCCCCAGCCCCACTGTCTCTCTGTCTCTCTGTCTGACTGTCTGTGGCACGCAGTGGTTTTGCCATGTTTTTGTTAACGTTTTCTTGTTGTTGTTGTTGTAGTTTTAGTTTTGGTTTTGGCCAAATCAAGTAAACTTTCGAGCCACAACAAAAGCTGCTGCCGGCTGCTGCAAAAATATGCCAAACTGTCAACGCGAATAACACATGTGGCAGCAGCAGCAGCCTCTGCCACAAACAGTAGCCAAAGTGTGGGGGTGGTGGGAGGGGAGGGGAGGCACCCTCCCTCTGATGTGACTGATGTGGCAAGCAAAAGGTGCATGATAAAAGGCAAATATGTATTTTGCCAGGCGGACTAATGCGACGGCGCAGCACAGACGGAAACACACCTCAACAAGCGGCAACTTAATTAGGCATTCAGTTGGGGGCACGCCACAACAGCCATGGGCGCAGGCGCCACACTTGCGTCTCTCTGCTGTGGCGGGACGGTGATGGGAACGGCAACGGGGATGGGAGGACGGGGGGGGGGGGGGGGCTAAATGTTAATTTGAAGAATTGTGCAAAATGTTTATCCAACTGACGGACAGGCGAACAGGCGGACACGAGGGACAGACAGCAGGACAGACGGACGGACGGACGGAGTGAGTGACAGTTGCTGATGAGTGGCGGAAAAAAAAGCAACAAAACACATGCCTGGAATTAGGAACAGTGGCAGCAGCAGAGGGGCAGCGGCAGAAAAAAAAAACACTCTGTATGTTCATATAAAAGATAGATCAGCAATCTCTGCGAGGAGGAGGAGGAGGAGGAGGGGCAGGAGGAGAACACTTTTCGGATAACAGCGGAAAGATTGTTGTGCACTTGCCCATGTGGCAAGGAGAGAGGGGAGAAGGGGAGAAAGTGGATAAGGGAGATTGGCTGGAAAAGGGAATCAGCGAAGCAGAAAAGAGAAGAGCCAAAGAACATGCAAAGTCAAGGCAGATGATGAATCGCCAAAACTAGTAGAGGGGTGGTGGGGCGGAGGGGCGGAGGGGGGCAAACAGGGCGTACAGCGTACAGTGGGCACACGAGCGGGCTTCTGTGGATTTTCAATAGAATTTATAAAAATCCATTCAAAGTACAAAACAATAAAGGGAAATATATGTATGTAGGAGAGAAAAAAAAAATATACATATTTGGGAAATATTAAAAAAAAATTTTATTTTACTACGATTATTTTTAATACTATTTTAAATACTATTATTATTATTCTTATTATTTTTTATATTATTATTTGACTATTTTTTGTATTGTTAGTATGTATGTATGTATGTATGTATATAAATGTTAAGCAATAATTGTCGCAAAATATATTTAATATGGGAAAGAAATAATATTTCTAAATTCATTTTTTGGCTCAGTATAAATCCAGAAAACGAAAAAATGCACTTTTAAGATGGAATCCATCCTTCAGAGTCTCTACTGTGCGTTAACGATATGTTAATAGAGTGAGAGGGGGGTCGAGAGAGGGAGGAGGGGAGGCGGTGACTAATTCGCATCCGAAAAACTAAGAAAAACAGCCGCAGATATGCCATGCCCATGCCCATGCCCATGCCCCACCCAAGCCAAGAGGGGGAATAGTTGGGTGAGTGGGGCGGGGGGGGGAGGTGTGGCCGATTCAGTAACATGTTGCAAATTCTCAAACGTCAGCGGCATAACTCATTATTTAATGTCAAATCTGGTCGATAGTCGGTGGCAGAGTGCGGCAGAGTGGGGCAGAGCGGGGCAGAGTGGGGTGTGGCATGCGGCAGGAGGGAGGAAGACAGACTCTGTGTGGAAATGTCAACAGTTTTGCACAATTTGAAAGTCAAAGACAGCAAATCGATGCAGAAGACAAAGCTGCCTGCCAATCTTCTTCGCCTTGTGGCACACACTACACTGCGCTACACTACACTACACTACTTGTGTGGCAGCGACTCAGCCTCGAAGAGACTCAGACTCGGAGAGACTCAGACTCGGAGAGACTCAGACTCGGAGGCGACGACTCACCCTCTTTAATGACATTTACACGCATGCGGCACACACATAAATCATTTGCGTTTGTCAGTTCTGACAGCTACGAAAAAAAAAACAAAAAAAAACGAAGGAACCAGAGGAGGAGGAGCAGGAGCGGGAGCAGGAGGAGCGGGAGGAGTTGGAATATTCTTTATTATTTTTGAGGAATTTACGTTATAAAAGAGCTGCAGAGGCAGAGGCAGAGGCAAGAGCTGTAAAGGGGAGAGCCGCACAGCACGCGTGGGAGGGAGGGAGGACAAGGATAATCCAGGCGGAGGCGGAGGCAGTGGCGGAGGCAGAGGCAGAGGCCTTGTCGCAATCGTAGATTGAGTGCAGACAATCGATTCGCATTGGTTAATCATTCAAATCTCTCTCTCATATTCATCATATTCACCCGACACTCATACTCATACACTCACCCAACCATACGAGTGTTTTTTTTGTTGCTCTGCTGTGTCTGTGTCTGAGAAGGGTTCCCTTTCCGTTCCGAATGCATTGGCCACGGATTCCGTGGCATTCCTGGAATTCGTCTTCTTCTTCTTCATCTTGCGGCTGCTTCTGATTGTCTTTCGATTTGACACAAAAATAAATGATAAACCAGCAACTCCCCCACTCTCTGCCCTCCCCCTCCTCCTGCTCCTCCTGCTCCTAACTGCCACTCCATTTTGGGAGGGGGGCGGAGGGGGTCATGTGCCAAAAGCAGTGCCCCAATTCGTGGCGTGTGCCTAAATTTAGGAATTTTCCTGGATTTCCGAACACAACCTGTCTTGGAATTGAGTTCTCCTCCCCAGCGCCCCCTGGGGTGGAACAGAAAGGGGTTGGTTGGAAAAGCTATTGGGAAACCCATTCGCATTCGAAATGGTTAGGCCGCAAATGCCGCGGATTATATATTGGGCTGCTGCCGTCTGGCTGCTGCTGCTCCTGCTGCTCCTGGTCTGATCGCTGGCCAAAATCTAATGTCATTAGCCACAACTGTCGACGCCCTGCAGTCGATGCTGCCACATGTCTTCATAATTAAGCACAAATGCCGTTGCCATGGGAGAGGTAGGATGATAATGCCAAACAAATTTCGGCGATTATTGCCAGCTCTATCCCCTGTACCCCCTGTATCCTGGCTGACTGGCTGCCTCAATGGCTCAAGGGATCTGCGGAAGAGACTTCATCAAGCGCGAGGCACTCAATATAAAATAATTAATTGCAGAAAAGAAGAGATTTTGGCCAGGCCAGGCCATATGGTTGCAACGTTCACACCCCCCTCGATGCAGGCAGCCAACCCTTAGGAACCGTTGTTCCTCCCTCTCCCGCTCTCCTCCTCGCTCTCTCCCTCTCTCCCTGTCTGTCTTTTGGCGTTGACAAATAATGTTGTTTTTATGATAGAGAGGGTAGGGGAGGGGAGGGGAGGGGCTACTGTGAACTGTGGGTTGTGGACTGTGTTGCAAGTAGTTCACTGTACCGTTATTGGCGTTGATAATGCAATTTAGATGTGTCCGTCCAATGGTTCCGTGGGTCTAATGACCTGTGGCAAGAAGCAGCAGCAGCAGCAGCGGCTGCGGCAGTGGCAAGCAGCTGAATCCGGTAGCAGCTCTCCCCCTCTCCCTCTCTCTCTCTCTCTCTCTGTCGGATGACAATTTAATATTGTTGTCGTCATCGTTTGGCTTAATGACTTTTCCTACAGCCAAACCCCCCCCAGTCTCCTCCCTCTGCCGCGTATCACATTTTATTTTATACATTTTCTTCTTTTTTCTTTTTCTTTCCCATTCCTGTTTGTGTTTTTTTTTTTTGGCAACATTTGCTTTGTTGTTGACCATTTAATGCCTCATAAACTTTTAATTTAACAAAAATGTCGTTACTCTGCTGCCCTCCTGCTGCCCCCCCCCCCCCCTGCTTTTCCCTTATTTCAGGGGTTATTGTTGCATTTTGTTATTGGCTTTATGGCGCGCAGCTTCCTCTGTTCGCTGTTTCCCCCATTACATGGCATTCGCAGCTGACAGCTGAGCGAGCTGTCAAAATGACAGTTGTTGAGGCAATTCCATCAAAGTAGCGGCAGAGGGAGGGGGAGGGGGAGGGGGGAGGTTCCCATCTTTCGCATAAATTATTTTCCCCCGCCTCGTCTTTATGCTAATCAAAATCCATATCTTCTTCTACTTTCAGGTATGTAAAAGAATATCCCCACAGAAAGATTTCCCACCGATTGCGACTCTTTCCGTTTATTTTCCCGTGAGTTAAGATCATATTTAATCTTTCAAATCTTTTGGCAATAAATTGTCAAAATATTTTCCAAAAAATACAGAGATGGAAAATGCGTGTGAGAGAGAGAGATATATCCCACACCCAATAATAATTGGGGGAATGAGAATGAATGAATTGACAAAACGACAGACAAAAGTGACGGCCACTAAAAATAGACAAAAGATGGATATAGCCAGGAGGGGGTGGGCGGGGGCCAGGAACAGGGGCCAGGAACAGGGGGAGCACAATGGAAACCCTGAATTAGACATTTATAGCACGTATGCGAGGAGGGAGGAGAGAGGAGGGGTGTGAGTGTGTGTGTGTGTGTGTGTGTGTGCCAGACACTGTCTGTATGTCATGTGTGGGGTCCGTCCTCCCCAGACGACTGTCGAGACTGCACTTCAATATTAATAAAAGATAACTGAGAAGGAAAGAAGAGCGAGAGAGAGAGAGAGAGAGAGAAAGGAGTGTGGGAGGGGGCGGCAGTGGGATAAGTATTGCAATTAATAATCATTTACAAATGCACAGACTTCTGTCAGTGGTACGGGCAGCCCTGGGGCCCAGGAGCCCTGGAATATGTACAAATATCTTAATCCCCCGATGAGGCTGCGGCCCCACGATGGCAGCTCTATTTCCAACCGAAAGGATTAGCGCGCACACACACACTCACACACACTCGCACAGCAGATACACTCAGCGAAAAAATAGAGAAATTAAATAGAATTCATTTTTTAATCAATTTATTTGAAAATATAATTATATTATTATTATGACTCGATTAAAAAATAATATTTGGAAATTGGATGCAATATTTTGTTGAATAGGAAAATTAATGAAATATGAAATTGATCAGAATGAATAATTTTTTAAGTTTATTTACATAGGAATATATGTAAACGATTTTAAATATGACATATATTTATTTTAAATATGAAATTCAATTCGCATGGACTTTTTCTCCGAGTGTCGAAGTGTACAAATCTAAGGGCAGAAACAAATTGGCCCCCGAAAATAATGTTCGAGAACGGAAGTCGCTCGACGGAAGATAAACTATCGGCGATTAGCTAGGCAAAAGTAGTGGCATTAATATTGTGACTGGCACTGTACACACACACACACATACACAGGGGGAGAGGGCTCTCCCTACTCCCCCAATACTCTTTCTCTCTCTCTCTTTGTAGCCTGTGAGAGACAATCAGGGACAAGGGACATATGTTTGAGTGTGTGCGGGGGAGGGGGGAGGGAGGGAGGACTGATGCTGCTTCCTCATTTCACAAAAGCAACACAAATTATGGGGTTAGGTCTGCCCCTACCCCTACCCCTCCTCACTCTCTCTCCCCCTCTCGCTCTGCTATCTCTGCCGCTCGCTCTAGGCCATGTCCCGGCAGAGACACGGCCAAAATCTTCAAGGCAGAGACGGAGCCCAAACCGAAACAAAAACCCAAACAACTTCATGAATGAAACAATAGCCAAAGATGGACAGAGTTTGGGAGTTCTGGCTCTGCCCCTGCCTCTGCCGCTGCTGGTGCTGCTCCCCCTCTGCTCTCCTCCTGCTCTGCCTTCTTTTAGCCCCTTTCATTCCCTTCTTTTGCCTTCCTTTCCTTTCCCTCGTTTTCTTTCCC